>VXBB01007623.1:774851-814492 GCA_013399915.1 Illadopsis cleaveri | reverse complement strand
TTGGGCTGAGTGACGGTGACACGGTGCTTTGGGCTGAGTGACGGTGACACGGTGCTTTGGGCTGAGTGACGGTGACACTGCTTTTGGCTGGGTGAGGTGACACAGTGCTTTTGGCTGTGCTCTGGCTGGGTCATGGTGACATGGTGCTCTGGCCGGGTGATGGTGACAGTGCTTTTGGCTGGGTGAGGATGACAGTGCTTTTGGCTGGGTGAGGGTGACACAGTGCTTTGGGCTGAGTGAGGGTGACACGGTGCTTTTGGCTGGGTGAGGGTGACACGGTGCTTTGGGNAGTGAGGGTGACACAGTGCTTTGGGCTGGATGTGGTGACAGTGCTTTTGGCTGGGTGAGGGTGACACAGTGCTTTGGGCTGAGTGAGAGTAACACGGTGCTTTTGGCTGGGTGAGGGTGACACGGTGCTTTGGGCTGGGTGACACAGTGTTTTTGGCTTTATACCTCAGTTATACATAGGTGTACAATGCTCATGGAAATTTAAAGACATTGCTAGCATCAACTTCCTTGCATGATTTGGCTGTGGGATGCAGGTATTTCTCCAAGCTTCTTCAGCCTAAGGCAGACTCCTTATCTGCTAAATTTGCCCAATGCAGAATTTTTTGACACTCAAATACATGCAGAGGAATGCTCACAGAAAAATTTCCATGGCAACCCTGAAGTCGCCTCTCAACAGACTTTATGCTGCTTTTCTATCCAGCTCTTTCACAGTACTATTACCAATAAATAAACTGAGAATTAAAAGTTTCTCTCAAAGCATATGTTTGGCAGGTGTTTGTATGACACACAGTGACCCCCGTAAGAATCTTCTGGACTCTGAATTGTTTACCTAACTCTTATTTTAAGTGCATTAAAGTGTAGTTGTTTAATGAGATAAACTATGAGAAATTAATGAGAAACTAACAGAGAACATTTTTGGTTCATATTCCAACAAGCAAAAAATTTCATCGAAATTCAGTTAAGAGTGCTTGAAGTTAAAAGTTTATGAAAACATAAATCCCAAATACTCTCATTGTAATTCATAAAAGGAAGTAAATCACAAACCATTGGGAACCTACACCACCCTAAGATGCTTCCATATATTTTTCATCTCTCTGATACTGCCTCACCTTGCCAAGGTTAAAGCATTTATTGTTGATCCTATGTGCATTACTGCCCATAGTCCTGGTGGGAGAGGGAATAAGGTTTGAAAACACAGGTATTGGAACACTGGCAGTATTGTCAGGCTTGTGTAGGGGAATAAGGGGGTTGGATATAGGGTTCTAAAGGAAGGGACTTAAAAAAATTAGCCTAGGAATATTTCTTGCTTTTTTGATGGAGGGTTGTTACATGTACTGTCCTAAATGAAGATTAAAGAAGTAGCAAACTAAAACAACTATGTAGTCAGTGATACATATTAAAAAAAATAAAATATAAGTAACCAATAAAAAGGTTTGGGCTGTAACTGAATGTAGAAAAAGCTGCCTTGGTGTAAAAAACTGATTTGGTGTTACAGGATTTTCCCCTCAGCTGTATTCTTACTTGGATATGTTTTCTCTTGCTCCTTTTTCCCTGGATGAAACATTCCCACACTTGACAGACAATAACAAACCAGTTCCACTGAGCCCAGCAGGGCTAGTCAGGGCTTGGGAGTTATATACTCAGTGTTATATAGTACACTGGCTGGGGCATATATATATTCCTGGCATTGGAGTGGATGCTTGTTGTGTAGCAGCTCCACTGGAAAGGTTTAGATTGTGCTGCTTTGGAAGTGGTCAAACCTCAGCTCTCTGAGCTGTTTGGGTTTGCTTTTTCCCTTGGATGCTGAGAGAACCAAGCAGAGAGCACTTGGAGCAGTGCAGGAACAGCGCAGGGGACAAACCAAGCCGGCGTGACTGGGGGACTGAATCCCATGAACTTTCATTTTGCAGTGCTGAACAGTAATCAGGGAAAGGATGGATTATGAAGATTTCCAAATAGTGCAAGGGATGCATGGGTATGAAATATGTTAGATTGAGAAGCTGATAAATATTACAAAAGATGTCTGTAACTTATTTCTCTTTGATGTGCCAGAATGCTTCCTGCCATACATGTTATCTTTGATACATTGAACTGATATTAGAAAGTGTTATGTCTAATCCTTTCACTTATGTTGAGCTTTAGAACTTGAAACACTGAATTTTAATTTAAATTAACTCTTTATATTCTGTTAAAAATCCACACAACGCGCTGAGCAGAAATCACATTTTTGCCAATCAAATTTATGCTTTCCTTCAAAAAATTCTTTCTTGTCAACAAACCATATTGGTGTTAGAAAGTAAAAGTTTGTAGTTGTTTGATGATCTTTTTTTGTTCAATATGTTGAATTGAAATTGTGGAAACATAAGCATAAATGTGCTGGGGAGCCTGTCACGTAGGGTGGTGCCATCTCTTGCTTGCTTATTTTTGATGCTTCATCTGTTCCTTTGATGTCCTGTATCCCTGCTTGCAAAGTTAAGGCTGAAAAGCCAGAAGATGTTGGACATGAAAGGAGACCTAGTAAAATATCTTGGTAGAGAAATCTGCTGACTGAAAAAATCAGGAACTAAGAAAAAAACTAGCAAAAATCCTAGTCAAACCTTAGAAAGTAATGTTGTGGTGGTGAGCTTAACAACCATAGCCATGTGTGCTGCTTAAGCCAGTTGAGTAGAAACAATATTTTCCTTTTTATATTTTTCTTTGCTGAGGACAGAATAAAAACTTTCCAAGTGCTTTTGTTTTGATTCAATCAAAAGGGTTTGTTCTGTTCTTCAACATAAAAACATATTTGAAGTATTAACACAAATATAATTTCAATTTAAGAGCTGACGGTTATTAAAACATTTTGTTCTGAAAAATCAGAAATATTATGTTAATAAACACTATTTTAGTACATCTTTTTAAGGGATGCTTAAACCAAATTTTTCTTGAATTTTTTCTTCTTCAAGGTCAAGTGTTCACCTCCTTTCTTTGCTGACAGGCTTCTCCAGTTAGCCATCTGCATTGAATTTCTATTCCTATGTCCTTGTGCTCTTCCTTTTTAGCATTCAGGTCTGTAAACAACTGTCTTATTGCTGTTGCATCTCTTCTGGAAAGGCTGTAAGAACATTGTCCTCTGTAAATGCTGGTGGAGAAGGGGAGAAAAAACTTAAACATCACTCCTTTTGCAGTGGGAGGAAAGGAAGAGATTGGTTTTCCTTTGTAGTATCCCTATTTTCCCTTCTCTTCCTTTGCCCATTAATGAAAGACAGATGCACTTTCTAGACATTGGAAGGGCAATGAGTCTCCAGAAGGCAATGAGAATCTCCAAGTTGTTTTTGGCCTTCCCAAACAATTCATAATGCTCAGAGTGTGTCTTCGATAATTTCAGCTGGAAGAGCTTGTTTTAGAATCATTAAGCTGAATTGTGCTAAATCTGTTGTTGCCTCCCAGAAGTTTGCAAAGGGCATTGTGGAAAATTTGTCCAACATTGCTGTGTATGCTTCCAGCAGGTTGTTACGTGGCTTTGATGGATAGGATACAGGTAGGAAAAATCACCACAACATCTGGGAAAGCAAGAATACAAGCAGAGATATTCTTCTGGAAGAAGGTGACTACCTAGAGGTGCTGACAGATGGTGAATGAACAAATTTGTCATGTGGTTTGATCAAATAATTATGGGTTTGGACCACATAATGCAGTGATTTGAAGCCAAAACCAGCCTATATTTGTTGAGAGTACCTGGGACTTTGACTCAGCTTGATCTCTGTTGTGTAACATCTTCCACCTCAGCAGTTATGATGGAGGAGATAATTGTTCTGTCCCTGACACTGCTCTCATAAGTACTGTCATGATGATATCAACGTGAATGTCGCTATCAAAGGAGGCACAGAGGTTTGTCTTTGTGGAGAGGAGACAACTTACACCCATTCTGCCTTAGACAATGATGGATTGCTATGCAATGCTCAAATAGAAAAGAAACTTCTATCAAGTCATAAAAAGCAATGTGCTGGAGATTAATAAGACACAGTGGGGAGGGGGAAAAAACATCATCAGAAACCTTGACTGTCAGAAAGTTCCTGAGAGTAAGATGTGCAATTAATGTATTTCTGGTCTGTTGTGCCTTGTATTTTTAAATATTTAGGGGTTAAAACCAATACCGCATTATAGGACAGGGTTCTATGCTTGTGGAGAAATACTATGAGATGATTAATAACCATTATTGAAATTCCTAAGAGTCTTTGACATCTGGGAAATTAAGGCCTGAGGGACTTCATCGCTGAGCTTTGCAATTCTAAAAAGTACTCAGCATTTTTTACTTGTCTTGTTGATGGTAACAAATTAGACTTAATCCTGATTTATCTACTTTTCCTGAAAAATCAAGACTTAACTGAGTTTTTAATAATATGCACATATTACTAATGAAACTTGATCTACTTAATTTAACATGAAGAATAAAAGCAGACTTTTCTCTTCTATGCTTTAACATTCAATGAGGCAAATGGTAGATGCCAGTTTTTGGGAGGAGGTAAGTAATGTTTATTCAAGCCACTTGATTTTCCTGCAATTTATGGGATATGATAATTGCTGCAATTTTAAGATCAAAAAGCCATTTCTATTCATTTGAACACTAATGTCTTTAGGGGTTTGGGACTTTCTATTAATCCAAAATGTACAAAGGCTTTAAAAAAATAAAATCCCAGATTTTAGTAATGAGTAATGAGTTTGAAGAAGTGCATGAAATATGATGGTTCACTGTGTGAAATTAATATCATGGAGAGTTTTATGGTAGGGGTGAATTAACCACACTGCAAATCCATGAATTGCCAATATTGGAATAAAGAAATCTATGTGCTGTGCTTCAATATAATGGACTGGAAACAGAGAGAATGTATGTACAAGTATACAAATATGCAGTTAGAGAATTTAAAAAGTTATTATCAAGAAAAAAGTATTAGAGTATTAGAGAAAGTTTCTAATTATAATGAATGAACTCTTTAACATGCTGGTAGCGCTGCATCATTTAAATTGAAAATAGAAGATGATATGAAAAGAATATTCCCCAAATGGCATCCATGGACTAGAAATAAATGCAGCCAGCAGAAACACTGTTCTTTAATCTTTGTGCTTTCAAGAGTCTGTGTATAAAATATCTTTTCATTTGTGTGTGTCACACTGGAGCAGTGTCTGCAGCCTGTTCCTGAGTGAGGCTGTGCCCAGTGAGGCCACATTGGGTGACAGGATGAGGGCAGGCTGGTCACACTTGCACTGTCTGATTTGGTGGCAGTAGCTGTGAAAAATACTTCCTCCTCGAGATGGTTCTGAAGTTTTGTCAAGCTCTGGCTTGTGCTCAGGACAGCTTGTGCATCCTTCTTGGAAAACTGCTCTTATGCTGTGGTTGAGCCACAGTCTTCTGGAAGTCTTCTCTTCCATGGTGCTTTGCTGTGATCTGTTTGCTGTTGGCACAAGGCAAATGGACTCTTCAGGGTGAAAATTTGATCCATATTGGATCAAATGCCACTTCCTGGCACCTTCCAAAGGCTTTGTAAAGGCCAGTGACAGACTTGCCAAGGTGAGGTGGTTGGGACTGAAGTCCCTGCTTCAGGCTGCTGGGGACCATAAATACTGTATTTTATCATGAACATAGTTGCATGAGAGGGCTTTAATATTTGCAGGGTTTTGTATCTATTTTTAGACAGTCTCTTTTTTTGGTAACAAAAATCACTGTGGTTAAACCATAGAGTATTTAATAGAGTTTATAATCTTTCCCCTAGGAAGTGCTTTCATTAATGACTAAGTCCATAGGCTTTTATCCTAGATCCTGTACCTGTTATTGTTTGTTTACTATTAAGTATGTCAAAAATGGGCCTCACTCAGCACAACCAGCTTATGAATTAATACAATGAACTGTAATCTTACAAGAGTGAAAGCATGTGCATCCAAGTCCTTCTAGAGGGATGCTTCTCCGGCTGATACTGCAGGAGCGCACAAACTCTGTAAGTTCAAACATGACAAAACAGCAACGTAAATTTAAAACCAGTTTGTTCATTGTGGTTAAATACAAATTTTCCACAGTATTACCTCAGGATCACAGATCATTCACCTGCTCACACCACACACAGTTGTCTTTTGCAGTGGTCCCTGGTGCTGCTGATAGGCTCAAACACTCCTTCCAGGAAGGGGTCTGGACAGACGTGTCCTTTTTGGCAGGTTCTGTTTGGGTTGGTTCACTTTACCAGCTGTAACTTTTGATCATTTGGAGACCATTGCTGAAAAAACCCCAACCAACCAACCAGCCAAACCCCAACACAAAATAAAAACTCCACAAGCAGAAGGATGACTGCAGCCCTTCCTGCCGTGCTCTCAGAGCTGTGCCATGCTCCTGTTTGCCCGCTCCTGTTCGCTGTGCTCCCTGGCACCTGCTTTTAATTGCCTTCTTTTCAACCTCCTTGTGCCTGAGTGGCTAATGAGAGGACTTCATTCCCATCTGCCTATTTGCCAGCATATTAAATTATCAATTGTGTGAAACTTGACTGTAATTTTCTGGCATCCTTGAACAGGAAGACCACAGAACTCAAATGCCATTCATGTTTTCCCTGAATTGGTGGCGAAACCTGAAAAGGTCCTCTAGACTGAAGAGCATTAGAAAAATTAGCCAGGGCTAATCTGGGACAGAAAACATCACAAAAATTTGCCTCCCACTGTAATGACGGCATAGGACCCTAAGGGTTCATTGAACTGGGTACCTAAACATTTTAATATGCAAGTTCTCACATTTTGCAGATAGCTGAGGCATTTTTAAGTGCCATAAGATTGAGGGGCGGGGGAAAAGGAAATCCTTGGAAAAAACCCTGGGAGGAACAGAAACGTGTCTGCTAGGCAATTGGAAAGACTTCCTACTGAGAAGCAACATCTGGCAGTTGTCATACTTCTGATAAATTTTCTAGGAAGCTGTGTCACTACAAAACAATGGCAAATGGGCTTTTCTAGGTGTAAGAACTTCCTTTCCAGCTTAAGATAAACCCTTATACTCCAAACTGAGGAAAGAAAGAACAGCTGGTAAGGTTTAAAGTTTGCTTAACACAAAAAAAGAGGAAGGAATGAGTTCACTTCCAACAGAATGCATCCAAAGGTTTTGGCTGCTATGTAATGCCATTTTTCTGGACCACATGCAGTAATTCAATGAACACATATTTACATTTTGTAAACTCAAGTTACCCGTCCATGTTTCCTTAGTCACTCTGAGTTAAGAGGGTTACATGTGGCTGACGTTTAAAGACAGTGAAGCGTGAGAAAAAGCAAATAAACATGTGATTCTGTGGTTGGTGTTAATTTTTATTACAGAACCCAAAATGAGAGATTGGAACCTAGAAAGAAAGGCAGATCAAATGTCGTTTTTATAATTGAATTCTCTCCAAAGAACTGTGCCAATCATGCAACTGGTAAATTGCTATTACCTAAGATGAGCATTCAAGTTCAGTGGCTTATTGAATTTTATCAGTTGACTGAATGATTAATTTCCTTGTTTTGTTACCAGTGCATGGTGTAAAGAGAGTATACAGACAAAAAAAATCAAAGATGCCATTGAGTTGATAAATTTCCTCATTTCTCTTTTGTGAACTTTATTGTTTAGAGAATCAAGTAATTTTAACTTGGAAACTGTAGTGGAAATTTTTGGGAAGAGTTAGAGTGTTTCACTTGAAAGCAAAGAAATTTTATTCTCTGGTAGGAGGCAGCTGTTCTTTAGAAAACCAACACAGAAACTTTACCCAGTAGGTTTCTTGCTTTCTCTCCCCCTTTAGCAGGCAAAGATGTACAAAAATTAAGTCTAGGAGTTATTTTTGTTGCTACTGCCTTATATATGAAATAATAACACCTTTCCTTAGACTCCTTAGCAAAGTTGTGATCGAGTAAAGGCTGTGCTGCAGGGTGCAAAGAAATGAAGGAGTGATGAAATCAGGAGGGAAGTCACAGCCCAGATTTCTTGCTACTTTGTGGTTTCCTTACGTTCTTGTTCTCAATGGATTCCTGCACAGATATTGAACTGAAAAGCTGCAGGTATAGAAGCCATAAAGTACTTCATGGTTTTTGAAATTGGGAGACATTTAAGATCAGTTTTATTACCTTCTGCATTTCACTTTAGAACGTATTTCTGTAGTGTCATATAAATATTTGAAAAACATCAAATGGAAATGAAGAACTACTGGTGCTTGATTTTGCAATGTGTATTTTGTAGAAGTTGAAAACAACTCAGCACTGGCTGTTCATGGCATTCTTTTGGGGAGCCAAGATAATGAGAAACACAGAAGGAACAGTCTGGAAATTCTGCCTTTGGATGTTTTGAAAGATAGTTCAAGGGAGTTTTTGATCTTGTGCCTTTTAGGAAGATGTGTGGCATTGGTCTCCTGTCTTCTCTAAACCTCCACACCCCTCAAAAAATTTAAGCAATAAAACACACAGCAAAAATAGAATTTTCAAGAGCTGACTGACCAAAGAAGGAATTTTTTTTATTTGGTGCATTTTTATATGGTGTTTTGAGAAATTAGGATATATCCCAATAATGATACTTTTATAAACTGTGGGAAATAGTCACATAAATCCTTTTTGAGTTTGTTTTTTCTTTTTTATTTTTTTAAAATTATGGTTCTACCATAATTCCATCTACTATCAATTAAAAGGGGGAAAAATTACTGGAATTTTCAGGGCTGCAACAGAGATGGAGCAATGGATATTTCTAATGTTTGCAAGAAGTCTTAAATCTGAACATTTCAGGTGAAGTCACATCCTTCAAAATTAAATGTAGAAACCTTTCATCTCCTTAACAGACATAAATCCATACAGAAAGCACTTCCTTTGTGAGCAGGTTGAAGACATCTGCTCCATACCAGCAGCACAGGCACTGGGTGGGATTAGAGACTTATCATGTAATGGCCTTAGAGACCTATTTTAATATGGCTAAGAAAAAAAGTAAAGTGTAATTTCTTTTTATCCTCTCATAAGAGTTTAATTAAAGGTTTTGTTTTCTTGAGGCAATCCTACTCCTGGCAGAACAGTAGGAGTAGACAAAGTTGGTGTGAAATTTGCATGGTAAAAAGGGCAAAAATATTTTTAAAATGTTTAGTTTTTGATGTTTCTCTCTGGAGTTGTTAAGATAAATTTCACTATAAAAATTGTCAAGTATTAAAACCTCAGAATATCTGAAAATCTGCCAGCTTTCTTAAAACCAAGTTACAGAAATTTCATTTGGGGAAAGGAAATCCCACCTATCAAAATACTTACTTTGATGAAATGTTTAGATATTCATGGAAATCTGAAAGAAAGAAAATAAAAAAATTTGGCCATGTAAATAATGTGATAGCAAATTACACCACAATGAAAAAATTTCTTTATAGACTGGGGTCTTTTTTGAGTAGTATTATTGACTTTAGTGTTGAAATTAAAGCAAGCAAATGGTTTGGTAATTTGAGCTCTGAGTTGTGCTGCGTGTGGAATGAGTAGGTTCAGGGAAAATGCTGTTTTGGTTGATTGTGTGGAAAGCCACACATTTTTGATAAAAACTCCATTAGTTTACTGCTGTTTCCCAGCAGCACAAACATATGATCAACTCAATTTATACAGGTTTCTGTTTTACTGCTGGGGTCATCTTGCTGTTGGTGGGGAAGTCCTCAAAGCATCATTGCCATTCAAGCACAGTTTTTGTGTTACTGCCAAGGGGCAAATCCTGTGACACAGTGATCAGCTCCTTGTTAAGGCCAGCAATAAGGTCTGCAGAAGGCTGAATTCACTTCCCAGCTCTGCCAGAAACTTTCCTATTCTTCTATCTTTGTCTCAGAAACTCAGGAATGGCAGTGCTCTTCCCACAAGGCTGAGCAGATATTTTCTGATCCCAAAATGTCTGGCATTTGATACTGCAAATAGAATAGGAATGTAAATACTTGTAAGATGCTCTGACATGCTTGTTGCTACCTACGTCATCATCATCATAAACATTCTTAAATACTGGGAAAAAGCATGATGCATTTAAAAATAGCATGGCAGAGAGGACACTCTTTCCTTCAGCCAAAACAAGATCAGAGAGATGCAGATTTTGAACTACCTTGTGATTAATCCCCAAAGCCTAATATTAATAGTACGTGATATTTCGTAATTTGTTCAAACTTTGCTTTTAGAGAAGAGAAAATTATGTGTGGATGCCAGATAGGTCCTGCTGCTCACTGCCAAAGTGGAGTGCTCTGCTTTGTATTGCCCTGGTTAGGTCATTTCTTCTTCTTAGATCCATATGGTACTCTTTAAAAATTAAAAATCTTCCTGAAGAATAACTTTTAAAGTAAACTTTCACAGATGGGTTTTGGTAAGATGTCAACAAACATGACCTTTCAATCTCTAGTGCAAATGGCAATAAAACCCGAGCCTATCTAATCTGCCTGCAAATAGCTGTAGCTTCACTGATCTAGTCTAATCAAAGGAACAAGCCCACAGGGGTTTAAAGGATTTCTTGCTGTTGCTGCAGCCATTAATTTAATTGCTGGAGTACAGTGAACTCTCAGAGTACAGTAAATGTTTGGATCTGCAGGGGGATAAACAGCTGAACCCTTGGAAATAAAATCTAAAGCAAATAGGGTTTTCTCTGCAATTAGTGTTGTCTTAAAGCACATTTTAAAAGCAGGCCCCAGTAGAGCTGACATGAATTATCATCTGCATTCCCATGTGATGTACCACTGGTTATTCCAACATGTCCTGCAGTAACTCCAGAGAATTGCCTGCAACTGCCAAGTGAAATGCTGAGCAATAATGTGTGGCAGTAGTGCACGTGGGGGTGGTAACACTCCTTCCATCATCTGCCTGGCCGCTGCCATCCTCGTCCTCTTAAAATTAAAGTCTCCATTTTGAGATGCTTTTCCCCCCCAAGGATGAATTTTCAAGGTGGTACTGTACTTTTAATTACATTTAAAGGTAATTACTATACAGGGCAGTGCCTAAATTATTAGTGGAATGTAAAAAACTGATGATATGGATGAAGAGGACTTCTTGAACAGACTCTTAACTGTGCAGGTCTAAAGTGATTCCAGATTGAGGAAGGTGCCTGAATTTTAATTTTATATGGTGCTTCTCAGGACAGAGTTCCCTTCCTTTCAGTCTCAAAGATATTTTGGTTTTGGTATTAATATTAATAGAAGTGTGGATTTAGCAATTATTGCATAAGGTGTCTTTTTGTTTTAATCAAGAACAGAAAATGAATGTTGTTTTCAGGAAAAATTATTTCTCTGTAAAAGTCTGAGCAATTTATGGTCAGCAAAGTTGGGTGCTTTCCCTCTTGGCAATGCATATTCCCACTTATGGAATGATGAATCGATTCCATTTAATAATGAGAACTGGCTTGAGGCAAAGCCAAGCTTAGAATAAAACAAAAGAGATCCTTATTGGGTTAGAGTTTAAATTGCCCTCTACCCACTCTCCATCCTAGCTCTAGCACAGCTCCTTCAGCTGCCCTCTTGCTGGCAGATGTAGGACTGAGGAAAGTCACTGTCCAGTCTGTGGAGGTCATGGGACAGAGGAGGGTTGTGTGAGGATGCAAATGTTCATCATAAAAGGAGTAGAATTTAAAATGATTTGTATCTGGAAATGCAGAAACCCAAGTACAGTCATAGATGCTTAAGGTGTTTGTGTGAGATTTTCAGATATTTAGATGAGCAAGGAGTTATATTCATGAATCTGAATTCTAAATAATTGGTGACTAATAAATACTGAAGATTTAACTGTAGCTTCCAGTGCTGCCAAATATGTAGGAGAAACAAAATTTTTCATGATATCTTTTTAGTGAGGAATGTAGGAGTACAGATGTATTAAGGAATTTATGTGTATGCTTTCTTTTTAATGGAAAATTGAAGACTCCTTTTTGGTTTCCCATTGATAACCACAAACCCCACTGGCATTTCATCATAATGAAGGACAGGCATTTTAGTGCTTCCTCCCAGTTTCACAATGTCATGTGGGTCATCCCTTGTCATCCCTCACCATGTACCTTAGGCAATTTGATGAAATGTATTTCTCACTGGGCTTGGGTAATAGAGCAGAATTATTAACGAGAAGGTTAAAAAAACCCTCCACAAATTGGCAAGTTTATTTATAGATCAAATGTGACCACTGAAATGCAGGAAATCTCTAGGGAAAACTGTTATTACCTGCCTCTAACAGCGTGATCCAAATTAGAGCCTTTTATAAATGTCCAATTGAAACAACCCCTGCCTTGCCAGTAGAACCTCCCCTGTGTGGAGCCCTCCATTGATTCAGGCACGTTTTTCTTTAATGCAAATGACTTGCCAGTGTAGTTATTCAATGAGCAGCATTGCATCAGCAGGTCCCAAAATGGGGCTTGGCAGCTCTTTTTGCAGTACGGTGCAGTTCTCAGGAGCACACACTTTGTGCATCAGATGTGTCACAATTTCTGTTAGCAATGTCAGAGCTAAGGATAGGCTTTAAGCAGTGTTTAGGCACTAAAGATGCAGCTGACTACCTAGCAATTTCAAAATTACTTTGGTGAATATTAATTTTTAATGAAAACCTTTTGTAGTTCTGTCTGACCACAGCTAATATTTCTAAGAAGTGAAATAAACACGAAGTATCATTTAATGCCAATTGGTGACTTTTTAATCCATGGAGTGTACATGCTTTTTGTTTGTGTTGTGCTGCTCCAGAAGGGAATGAATTTCTATAGGCTGGCATTGTAATCTGGGACTATATACTTAAAATCAGTCAGGTATAGAAGTAAGAAAATTCCAACAGTGTCCTCAATTTTTTTAAAAAAAAGTTTGCCCGGGCATGCCGTAATTAAACTGCCCATGACCGCATGTAATTACATCACTACTTACACAGTCCTGTTTCTGTAATTTGGATCATTGGAGGGCAAAGTGTCAAAATCCCTGTAATGATGTTTAATTCCATTCTAACATTTCCTAGAGGAATTGCTTTGAGTTTATTTTCGAACCACAAAACTTAGGAAACCCCTTGAAGTTTGTGGGAATTACATAAGTTACAGCTACTTTTCTGAATTGGTTTGATCATGCAGTCATTAGTTGCCATACCTTCTGATCTGTGTCTTTGATTCTAACAAACAGGCAGCACTTAGAGTAACCTAGTTCTCCCAGATTTTCTCAGTACTTTTAGGAACCTGAATATGGGTTGAAGTGATTTCATTTTAACACGAATAAATACTTTCATCCTTTTAGTTTTTAATCACTTTGCAGAAGTTTTACGTGTTGGTATGACTTTTTGCAATGAAGTACAGTAAAGGAATTGCCATTGGACTCTTTATTGAAATCTGTAAAACAATCTAGTGTGGATTTTATTGCTCATGCTGTGCTCTCATTTGTTCTGTTTAAAAAATGAGAGGGGTGTATTTCAAAAAAAGGGTGTATCTTGAGGGCTATAAATATACATGTAGGTTTTTCCCCCTAAGTTAAGATTTTTTTCACTTTGCAGAAGTGTTTTCAAAGTAATTATATTCCTAGAATAATAATTCAGAAGGTTTGTGGTTAATTACTACTGTTCTGCCATTAAATATCAAGATATTTTAAGAGACTCTTTCTTGTAGTTGGATTCATCATATGAAATGAGTTACTGCAAGCTTTTTAATAGAAGATTTAATCTTGGTTGCTCCTGAGAGTCTGGCCATTGAATTCAGTAGGCTTTGAATCAAGACGTAAAATAGGATAAAGAGCTGCACTGAATCTTACTGGATGCAAGGTCAAGTCTCTGGTCTTTCAGTGACCAGCTTTTGTGCTGAGAAGATTTTTGCCTCTTCCTCCCTCATTTTCTCTGTTTCAGCAGTAGTGACACTGTAATCACAGTCACTGAAAGCTCCAAGAGCTCAGATTAGTTTCTGCAGTGACGTTGTGGAAGAAGTGGCAGTTTCTCCATGGATGATGGAGTGTGCCCAAAGCAGCAGGAGGGCTAATTAGGCAGAATCTGAGCCCCTGTGTCTCCCTTTCTCCGTAAACGAGGGCAGAATAATTGTTCCACTTCCCGCCCATGTTTTTAAAAATGCACTCATTAAAATGTAACCTTTTTGAGACAGACTCTGCCTTATTATGCATGAAGCCTAATAAGGAGCTATTTTTAGTATAAATTAATAGATAAATCAAAAAATAGTTTGGGTTTAAAAAATGAATAAAATTAGTTAATTTCTTAAGCAGGTACATGCCTACTCTTGAAGCCAGAGAGATATTTTGTAATTTTTATGCATAAGTTTTACTTTTTAAAGTGCATAAAATACCAGTTGCAGTTCACGTAGAGAAGAAAAGTTATCAAATACCAGGTAGTTTGTTTCATTCAAGAACACTGGTACCTCTCCAATCATCTGTCTGTAATTGGCCTCTTGGGATGTCTGCTTTGTTTTTTGTGTAGTGGACAGGGTCTACTGTTCTGCCATTTATTAACAGCACAAGCCAACAGCCTAATCATGTTTGAAAAAATCTTGATGCTTTTCCCAGGCTTAACAATAGTGTCTATTGGCTCCTAGGGACACAACCTGGAAATCAGGAGTGCTATTAAACTAATTACAACACAGACCAAAACAAGTTCTTGCCCCAAAAGGATGAGAGTGCAAAATATACACAAATTGCATATGGTTCCTTTAATAGGGCTGTGTATGAACAGTAAATGCCATTTGTCCCTGCCCTTTCTAGTTATGGAGCTTTGCACATATAGAGATAAGAACTGAAAGAAAATTACTTTCCCCTACCAGATTTGAAAGGTAAGGACAAGCCAGTGCTTATGGAAAGACAATTTATTGCCTAAGTTCCAGGAAGATGTATTCATTTACTAAAACTCAGCATCAAAGTGGACAAGAGACACTGCTGGACAAACAAGGCTTCCCAGATTCCTTGTAAACATACTGTAAAATGTCCTAGCAACTTGTTAGATGAGAGAGGATGGCAGCTTTCAAATGCCAAGGAATCACTGAAATGCCTGTTGGCTACAGGAAGGAAAATGAGATAGCATGGGCTTTTAAAACTTGGAAAGGTTTCGACTGCCAGGCTTGGAATAATCAAAGAATTTATTTCATGGTGAACATACTAGACATATAGGAAGGCAAGAAAGCTTATGAAGACTTTATAAGGAATATTTAGCACAAAATGAGGAGTAGATAAGCCAAATATCCCAGGAAGAGAATAATTAGAAGAAAGCCAGCAGTCTAAAGACAAACAATTAGAAACTGGCATACATCCAGCTGCTATAAAGTCAGATTATTTTAGGGCAAGAAATATATCACTGTATACTGAAATTACAGTCAGCTTATCTAAAGCAGCAGCTTGTATCCAGGCAGTGTGTGGTGTTCTGTTCTGAACAAACAGAAATGGTATCTCATTGGCAAAAGAATCAAAGATAGATTTGTGTGTGGAGGTGCTACTCATCAGGAACTACGTATTTCAACAGACAAATTCTTCAGGATGCTGATACTGTATGTATTAGGGGGAGAAAGAGAGAATTTGGGGGTTAGACAAACACCATAGAGCTACTTCAAGAGTGCACTTTGTAAAAATCTTAAAATGCTCTCTGAGAGAAGATCTTGTTTTCAGCAGTGTTACCTGGCATACAGTGAAGGTCTTGGTGAGGTTTTGGGGGAGCTGTCAGTAAACTTACACTATTTCAAGCTGTACCTAATGAAATATGTACTCTTCGTGCTTTCATAGGGAAGTTCATTATTCACTTGAAGAACAAGTTCTACAACATGAAAGTATCTCTGTCCCTCTCTGCTGCGTCCAAAGAGGGCTTCTGGTGTGATGCTTCCAAATATACTTGGCCCTTGACCTCAGAGTAAGATTGACATTGCTCTTCACATTGTCAAGAACCTTCTTGTGTGGCTGTGGGGAAGGTGAGAAGAGAGACAAGCATGTGGTTTCAGCTGTGTGTTACAGGTAATAAAGGCTAACATGCTGCCCTGGTAGTGTTTCATAAGCTTTTTCCGGATTTTTATTATATCAATTCTTAAAATAAGAACATCAATTTATAATATTTCAGCCACAGAAGGGTGGCTGAAACAATCAATACAAGAGCTGGCTAGCAGTGATGGTTTAAAAAAATAGGATGGGGCATGGTGGATGAGAGGAGGCTGAAGAGAACATGATGGTTTACAAACTTCATAAGAGGCATGGCAGGTTTGAGAGAAAGTTAAAAGCACATATTTTCCTCTCTTCACTTCATGCTGAATATCCATATCCACAGCCTTTCCTCTAGACTTTGACCTGAATGCTGCATATGGTGTTCCTGGAATTTCTCCTCACACAGCATTTCAGAGCATTAATAAATCCACACTATGCATTCCCTGTTCCCTCCACCCTCCCCCTTGTCCTTCTGTTTCTGTTCTTTGAAGTAGCACCAATGACAGCATTTTTAACAAAAGGTCTATAATAGAACTGTTCCAGTGGTATATTTTTTTCTCTCTCCCCTGCCCCCTACCTGCTCCTCTAAAAAGCAGTTGCTTCCTGCAAAGCCTGTCAGGAGCCACAAGCTTGCTGTCAGGTACCAGCATTCCCTGGCTTTGTTAGCTCTGCAGCCACAGACAGCACATATTGGAGAAGCACATGCCACATCACCAAACTGCCTTCCCTCAGGGTCAGCTGCAAGCCACTTTTACATATCAGAGCTTGTTTTCAACTTGTTTTCCGTTCTTGTCATGATTATTTCAATTTCACATGATATCCTTGCAGGTAATACTTTAATATCTAATAGATAAACGTCCCATTCTCAAAAATTATTCCTGTATTTTAGAGTGTTTTATTTAAATATGACAATCTTATCATTGTTTCCCCAAAATGACAACTCTGTAGAGTCCTTTCTCCCAGGTCAGTCTTAAAAGCTTTAATTGTAATCTCAGCAGCAGGAAACTTGTTCCAGTGCAGTCAATGGAAGAATATCTGTCATTCTGTAAATCACTTTAATAACAGGGGTTTTTTCATCTTCAATAAGTAAAGCCATTATTATTACCAGAAAAATAGCATGTCTTATTTGCTGGACACAGCTTGTCATGCTTTGTGAAGTCCAGACACAACTAATGAAGACTGCAAAGAAGAGGAGTGCCATCCTTCCAACATAACTCAATTTTGCTTGTCTCTCTATAAATACAGAAAACCTAGAACAAGCATGATATTGTAAAGTCAGTCAGGAGTTAGGAAATAACAGAATTAAAATAATTTTTACAGGTTTTTTTCCTCTTGTGTATACATGCCAACTCTAAATACATCATCAAACTATTTCTTGCTTTCAGATCTCTGCATCTTTCAGTATGCAGAAACAGTGGTGGAAGCTTCAGAAGCAGCTGTTGAGAGTTTTGCTTCCTTGCATGATTGAGTATATGGCCCTGGTTTTTATGCACTGTGCTGGGACTATCCGCAGTATCATTTGCTTTATAGACCTTCCTGTGACACTTATCAAATCTACCTGTACGTACTTCACAGGAGTAGTGAACCTCTGCTCACACTGTCTCTCCTGAGAAATGATGTGGTGGGTTTTATGCTCATTTGTCTTCATAGGTAGGGAAACAGCGAGTGTAAACATCAGCTAATTTGGGGAGCTCAATCTCAGTCATTATTTTTCAGAGCTCTGTTTTATGTAGCCTTTTAACATACAAAGTTCATTTCTTCCTTTATTTGCAGCTATGAGAAATCTGGACCACACTAAACTAAGGAATATTCAATAATCAAAAAGCTGAAATAACTTACTTTGCAGCACAACATACAGGGTTTATTTCTTTTGCCCTTTTCTAGACAGAGCACAATCCTCCTATGCCATTCACTTTAGATGGCTCTGTCCTCTTCTGTCATGTCACTTGGTTATCTGACCAGATTTTCCCTCACTCAGTCCTTTTCTAAGTCTTCACACTTCTCTCTTTTCCTTTCTTCACCTCTCCTTCTCTTGGTCTCTGAGCTCTTAACAGGATGAAGAAGCTTAACTGCTTATATTTTTGTGCTGCAAGGTGTACTCTTACCACTTAGTTTAATTCTCCCCCATGGTTTGGGACAGTTTTTAGTGGCAGCAGAACCAAGAAATTCCTCCAGCCACAAGAAGTGTGGTGGGGGTAACGTACAAGCAGTTGCATCTCATGAGAAATGTGTGAGCAAAATGTGGATGATTTTTAAGACTAGAGATGGTCCTTTCATTTAGCACTAGGAGCTGTGAAAGCATCAAACCTCGACAGAGGGAGGCTGTGTGGTGATGTATTTATTTGACTGAGGGTGTTGGGATTACAATCTCCAGCTGGCTTTATTAAATATCCAAATGGAGAGGGCTTTTTGGCAGACCCCAGAGTGCTCCTTCTTCCCACTGTTCATGCCTAAAGTGCAGGAGGGTAATCAAGGTAAAGGTCACAAAACCTTTATAACAGGTAAGAGAAAGTTATCCACCATAAAGCCCACTGCCCAAAATAGCCCCAAAGGTTGGTTAAATGCCATCTGCTTGGAAACAATGGTGTTAGGCATTCAAAGAGGATTTAGCTGGGTAATGAGCCACATGCAAAAGTTCAGCACATTTTTAACAGCTCTTTGCTGAAAAACAAATATCCCAATGCTTTTAAAATCTTTTTTTTTTTTGCAATGGGGTTTCTGGGCAGTGCCAGTTCCTTTGGGTTAGAGACTGGAAAGGTCTGGATCCATTAATTCAAGGACTACTGTATAAAGAATGCCTGCATTTCCAGTGAAGTACCAGGACTGTAAAGTTAAATATTTTATTACAGTGTAAAATCTAGAAATTGGTAGTTTGAGGAACATGACTGAGTCAAGCATTTTCATATAGGCTTAATGTCATAACCATTAATTTGTTAAGAAGTGATAGATCTTTGTAAGCACAGTTCTGCTGGATGTGTTGTGTAGTACTGTAATTGTACATGCTTCTTTAGAATTGAGATGTGAATCATATTTACCTGTAGAATAAAATAATTGGATTATGGAATGCATACCAATAGTCCATTTTGCAAAACAGTCTATACAACAATAAAGCTTGGATTTAACTTCTTTATTGCAGAAGGCTCATTCTAGTTTGTCGGTGCATATTGGACAGTAAATCAATCTTCAGCAAAGATCTGCTTTTATTCCTTAGCAAATTCCTGCAGTCACTGTGATATTTAACAGCAGGATGGGCAGAGCCGGCAGGCAGAGTCACCTGGCAGGGCTTCTGACAACTTTCTGTGTAGCCCTTTGTGAGCTTCACTGCCAACTTTGTGTTCATGTGTGTGTGTGTCTGTGGAAAGGAGGGAAAACAATTTGTGAGAATGTAGGCATGTGGGCATGGTAAATTTTCAAAACACTGTGCAGAAAATTGGCACCATTATTTTAATAGAGGAAAAGTTTCTGGAAAAATAGCAGAATGGTGCTTGGTTTCTAGGGTGCACTTCCAAGACCTTGGATTTTATCACTTAGGGTTTTGGTGCTTGGTTTTTTCCATTTCTAAATGAGGATTAGTTCTAATACACTTGTTGCTTTCCATATTAGTTATTTAACTCATCTTGACACATGGGAAATCCAAAACTTTGGTTTTATTTTCTGATTCCATAATTGTAGAAAAAAAAATCACACTGGGCATTTAAAAAGTAAGACTATTTAAAATAAGTTTAAAGTAAAATTGCTGATCTTGAGTGTCATTAAAAAACCTGGTGACATTACAGGATGATACTGTGGAGATGAGATGTAAAGTTCATGGCTTTGGAAATCCTGGAAGGTAATTGACAGTCAACCCCAAAGTTCTGCACTTCCCTCTGTCCTTTTCTCAGAGTTGTTGCCTATTTTTATAGTGACTGGCCAGAACGCTCTTCTAGGGACCATTTTGTTAGATTGTAACTAGGAGATTGCTGTCTGTGTTGTATTTATTTGGTAAGAGAAATGGAGCATTAATCAAATATTTTTTGCAATTGACTGGTCTCTGTAGTGGGAATGCTAAAGAAATAACTGGGTTTGGGAGGAAATTTGGATGCTAAATTAGCTGAATGCTCATATTGTGTCCTCTAGCCCTGTTCTAATCACTGTTCTAAGTGACTCTGTGTGGCTTTTTTTTTATCTTAAATGAGGTAGGATTGTTTTTACTCTCTGCAGATGCGATTGTCTTTGAGAAGAGCATCTGCATTTATTTCTTACAAATTGCTAGTCACAAATTTCATCTGCAGCTCTAGTTTTGCATATAAACAACTTTGGGTTTTCTTTCTATAAAAACACAATAACATGAATCAACTTTTTGAACTCTATTGTACAAAGAAGCCGATCTTTGTGAGGTTTAAACAGGACTAATTCAATAAAATGACTTTGTCATGAGGAATTTTGAGACAGTCTTAATTGTATTTGCAAAAACATGTCAGAAGCATTTTTAAGTCCTCATGTTTTAAGTGCCCAAAATGCTGAACTACCACACATAAAAACTTTACTATAAAAATAGCCAGTTATTAAATTTGCCTTCAATTGAACAAATGAATAGATGCAACAGAGAAATTAGTTTCCTACTTCTAGAACTTGATTTATCTTAAGAAGATACATGCAGTAACATTTTTCTTCTACATGTTTTCTGAGTTAGAGCTTCTCAGTGTAAGTAAATATGTATGTTTTTCTCATCACTTGTTTTTTCAATGTACGAATATACATATTTATAAACTCTTGCAGTTTCTCAATTTTCTCAATAATGGCAGAAAAACCATTTCTAGCAAGTAAATCTATATAAAGCAATATTTTACTTCTTTTGCTTTAACAAGTTTGTGTACACTCTTATTGAAAATCCCTACAGGATAAATTTGGACCTTTGGGTACCTGCAAGAACTGCAGAGCATTTCAGAGAATAGCTCTACAAGGGCTCTGCAAGAGGAACCCAAGTCCCTTCCTTGGGCTAAGTACAATCATGATTAAGCTGATATCCTGCTTAGATAAAGGCTGGAACTATTTCAGCACCTTTGTTTCCTTCCAGAGCTGCTTTGTGTGGCTGAACATACTGCAGCAATCATTTCAGGAGAGGGAAGGAGTGCATTCTCACTCTGTGGAGGACTCCTGGAGCAGCAGTCTGGCTCCAGAGAATGCAGCAGAGCAGCAGGAGCTGTGAGACTGACAGCACTCCACCAGCCAAGGGGTCTGTGAAACATCTCCAGGGAGTAAAGAGAGGCAAGTGAATGTGGATTTCTGGGCTTAGAGAATGGAATTTAAAGTTCTGAACTCTGCCTCTAAAAGGGAACTGGCTCTGCCTTCAACTTTTTTGAAGCAGATTTCTTCTTTTCTCTTTGCCTTTCTTATAGATACCCACAATGAATATTTGATGTCAGATTGAATTAACCATATTGTGCTGAACTGAGAAAATGTTGTGCCATTTCATTGCAGTCTGATGGGGAAAAACAAGATAAATAATGGAATAACTTAATCAAAAGCAGTTTGCAGTCCTTTAGTGTGTTGTTTGCTTGGCGGTTTTTTTGGGTTTTTGTTTTTTTTTTTTTACTTTCTAGTTTTAACTTTCAGCTAGAAAACCACTTATTGACACGATTCCTCTTATGGAGTCATGAACTGATTTGTGACCCAGCTGACTTGCAAAGAATCCATTGCAATACTGAAATCCAAGATGGTTTCAGAAGTGGTGCCCGACTATGTTTTCAGTGCTGTGGACCAGATAGTATCAGCCATTAAAAAAAAAAAAAAAAGAAAGATGAAACTTGTATATTTTGTGTATTGACCATAATAAAATCTGTTGCTATCAGGAAAAAAATAATTTCTTCAATGCATGAGGATGTGCAGTCATTTAGTGTATTTCAAAAGCATTCTCTACATCTTCATTTATCATCATTAGAATGAGTTTCCAAAAGAATGAATTTACCTTTATCAAGTTGTGAAAGGAATTTGCCTTCATGCATCCTTACCCATGTGAACTAAAATGTTCTATTTTGATATTATTGATAAATGAACATGTGCATTACTCTTCATAAAAGTCTAAATGACAAAATATGGATGCAGTTTTTTTAACTAGAATAAAATAAGCAAAATTGAAAGTTTTATGTAAAAAGATTAGGGCCAAAGGGAAAAAAATCAAATATTGGACATGTAACAGTAAATAGAGAATAACAGTTTGTTCTGCACTGGAGTTCAGCAGTAAGAAATTATACATTGTAGCTTCTAAATAATTTGTGCAGTTTAAGACTATATTTTAAGTAAAATCAGTACCCAGAGTCCCACAATTATAAATAATTGTGCTTCCATTCACCTTGAGATATTTTTGTCATCTGTCAAAATGGCTATGGAAGAGGAGAGCTGGTCATGAGCAGAATGTTTTCCAATGCAGGGCTGGATGTGTTGGAGATAATCTCCAGAGCTGTGCAGCATCTGATGTGTGGCTGCAGACTAGAATTGTTTAACCTACCAGTTTACCCTAAAATCCATCACAATAAAGAAATGTGTCTACAAGAATTGAAAACTCTTTTCCTCATATTCTGTATGTGAAGTTTGGCGTTGAGCAGCAGAAGGTGTTTGTGGTTTGCATGTCAGTCTCTCGTGGGCCTGGCAGGAAGCCACATGCAAGCTGATGCATCCTGAGCCTCAACAGAAGTGATAAACAATCAAAATAAACCAAAAAGTGCCTCTGCCTGCACAAGCAGCTCCTTCCTGCAGAAGGCAACTGATGAGTGGTGACATTTCTCCTCACTGCGTTTTTGCAGCAGTTCCGTTGGTCGTAACCAGGCACAAGCTGTGATAGGTATCAAGTACATTCCTTGTTTTCATGTCCTGGGGATGCCTGTGGGCAAAAAAGAATATTGTCTGTTTTTGAGTTTGATTGCTCTTTTGCTGCTTTGGGAATATGAATTGCAACTGCAAAATGAGGATGCTGTTTAGATGAGCAGGTACATCTTTGAAAAAGTGCTGAAAGTTTAAAGTGAGCAGGCTGAGTTCTATGAATTAGCTGATAATTTTGGCTGTCTTTTGTGGATAACTGCAATGGGGTAACCATATTCTCCTGGGGTTTTTTCATGCCTTTGTAGGTAGTTCTCCTTTTTATTGTTGTCCCAGACAGTTTTGTCACCTTTGCTCTTAAGTCTATGACTTTTCTGACTCTATGATCCATTCAGTAAAATCTCTATTTTCCCTGGCAGATTTTGATCCAATTTAGAACTTATCTATCTAATACAGAAAGGAGAAATACCCTTGATTTTCTGTAACATATGTGCATATAACAAATTGTATGTTCATTTACCTTGTCCTGTAACACTGAGGGGTTCCAGTGACGTTAGAGGCAGGCTGTGCCTGCTCTGCATGAAGTTACTGCAAACTGCTGCTTCTGCCTCATGGAACAGTTCTATTTCAGTGTTGAGACAGGGGTTTGGTTGTTTTCTGGTTATTTTTTTAATAGCTGCTTTGTTTGCCCCTTCCAATTCATATCCAGGTTTATACCTTGTGTATTTTCTGTGCACATGATTTTCACTCAGGTAAAATAAACGTACTTGACTCTCCTTAACTTGGAATTCCCCTCCTGTAGGCCCCTCTGAAACCTAAGCTTTGAAGAAATGACATGAGGGATACAAAGTGCCAGTGGCATCTGGGCCTTTCTAAAGATTGAGATTGATGCCAGGGAGCAGCAAGTCATCATCTTCACTTCTCATTTCTGTCCCTTTTTTTTCCTCCCTCAGCAATGTTTGCAGTCCATTTTATTCTACTTTTCTACCACTTTTTCTTTGTTCTATTTCCTGTAAGGCTAAACCAGCCTGTCCAATAGGTTACAGCAGAGCTTCAGAGGTCATTGCATTGCAAAGCTGCTGTGGGATGAACTGTGAAAAGCTCCTAGCATTCCCCTGGCTGCCAAAATGAGTTAGGTAGCTCTGATACTGCATAAATGATGACTTTCAAAGCTGTGAAAGGCAATGAGGGTTCTTTTTCTGAAAATTAAAAGACTTGGCAACATGAAACCATATTTCATACTATCCTTGTAATTTTTTCTTACTTTATAATTAGATGTATTTACTAATGAACTGTACTTTCTTTCTACTACTTCTGTCCTCCAACTAAATCAGCATGGTCCTTATTAGTCTTTACTTTCTTTGAAAGTAACATCTATATTCTACTTTTTGCCATTTTCTCTTTGTTGTGTCACATCTACAAGTGCATAAACTTGTCATGCTCCCTAATCAAAAGCAACATTTAAAACCTTTTCATTTAGTGGAATATAAATTTCTTCTTCTCTCTTTTTTAAAAATTCAAAATATGTCTATTTCAGGTAATGTGGAAAAATGAAATTCAAGATTAAAAGACAACTTTTCTGGCACAACTAATTCTTGCTTGTTTCTGATATGAATTCAAGTTAAATATTGCCCATAAAATTGCTGCCTTGTGTTTCTCTTACAGAGGCATAATTATGATGAAAAGGAGGTTTCTCTATTTCTGTATTACCACTATGGACTGTTTTGCATCTGTGTATTTACAGAGACATAAATACTGTGCAACAATTAATATTTTCATAAACTTGAGGATAAAAAGAAGGATTTGACATTATTCTGAATCAGGGGTAATGACTGGATGCTTGGCAGCTTTTTTTAAAGTAGCAAATGAGGAAGACAAGGGCTGCTGATCCCTTGGTCAGGCTGGCTCCTGCAGGTGTCTGAATGGGGGTAGGATGTGAAATAAAGATTACATTTAGACTGATGACATGATAATTTCCCTTCTTCCACTAGAGCTTGAAATTGCATCTTTTTATGTTTCTATGATCCATTATTTCTGGAAGGAACACATGTCTCAGAGCATCCTGCACTGTCACAAAGATCTTGCTGGGGGTGTGAAATGAATCTGTGCAATGTCTGTGTTTACAGAAAAAGTATTGAATATTTCTTCTCTTTACTAACTGTGAGCTGTAAGCTTGGGAAAAAAAGTGTTTAGGTTTTGAAAGGAACAGCAAATGTTCTGTAATTGAGATTGCTAATATAATAATAATAATGATGATGATTATGTAATTTTAAAATCACAATTCTATATCTTTATGTGGTACAAGAAAGGGAAAATTAGAAATATGTTGGAGTAAAGATGTTGCCTGTAAGGGATGAGAATGATAGCAAGTACAGTGCTGATATAGTTGAGGAACAGAACTGATTTCAGAGTTGTTAGTAAATATGTGGATATTTAATATACTATGGAAAGGGGGAAAATACAAATATTAAGCTGAAAATGACAGTCTGAAGAAAAGAAAAATATTTTGATGACTTTAATATTGGCTGCTGTTAAGAATTCTAGAAGAAATACAAATACATATGGCTTTATGATAGTGTGATTTATTTTGTTTCCTGTGTTATATCCTTGCATATGCAGTTCTTCCAGAAAAAAAAAAAGGAGAAAAAAAGATTGAATACAAGTAATGATTTTGAATTTATAGAATAAATTAATTTTAACTGTTTTTCAGTTTATCCGGTTTAAAAAAGGTATAATTTCAGAAAATTAGAAAATCGCTTTCTTTAATGCAGCAAAATCAAGTATGACTGTAGCCACTTTATTCTTTTATTCTTTTATCCTTCCTTATAGTCTACTTTAACCAGTTATTTCATGGCCTGAAAAAGGCATGAAGAAAGGAAGAACAGACAGCCCTGATTGAGGCTGGGTTGATTCCAGTGGTATTAAGGGGATGGAATTCATAAAAGGAGTAAGAAGAGATAAAAGTGATTGGATATGACATTTAGGAGACTAAAGAAATACTAGAATAATCTTAAGCAATGTAATGGTTGCAAGAAGTGAAGTCTTTCATTAGATCAACTTATATTGCTGGGAAAAGAAAAACGTATTTTGAGACAGAAGCATGTTTTCAGCTCTTTCAGCTCTCCACTTACTCTTGCTGTGTCCTGATAGACTCTGCATGCCCTTCTCCCTTAGTTTTTGCACAGTATCATTCAACTTTTAGTTTTGTTCAGAACTCATCTTCAGTTTCACGCTTAGGAAGTATGGTGGCTGGATGGAATAAATATCTCATTACAAGGTGAATTGGCTGTTCAATACCTGATTTGGTGGATATTTGTTTATTTTTCATCAATTTTGTGTGTGATGTCTTAAAGTTCACATGAATAGTTTGAGAAATTTCTTGTCGAATGCAGAAATTTCTTCTATCATTAGAGTGAGACAAGAAGTTTTGTCTTTAGAAGTTTTGTGGCTCACTAACCCTAAATGACACCAATAATGGAGTTCTAAACCTCTCCACTCCATATAAGAAACACTTATATAAAATTCTACTGAAACATTATACCTTTGTCCTAGTCTTATTCAGGCTGTGGCTTCAGTGATTTCAGTGTGTAGTATCCCACTGTTTGTAAAAAATACAAGTGTGGTAGACTTGCATGTGAAATAAGGCACATTCTGGTACCCAGACACTTTTGCATTTTGTATCTGCACAAAATCCCTTTGCAGTTTGAAATAATGCAGGAACAGGCATTTGTGCAGAGTGCAAGGAGCTGCCTGCACTTGTGATGTGGGTGAGATGCACTTGTGATGCTCCCATTAAACATTTGCATTGTACAATATAAGAAAGTTTCTGATATAAATCTCCAGCAAATAACATCAGCGGATCTTAGTGTCCAACTGCCCCTGCAGGGCAGTGGAGGTGCCCTGGCATGGAGCAGTGGGTGTTGCTGATCCTCCTGAACCTGAGCCCTGAGGCACCAGTACAGACAAAAGATGTGGAACACCAAACCTCACGGCCCATCACCTCGGGTGCTTATAAAATGGAAAACAATCTGTGGGGCATCTCTTCTGATCAGAAATCCACACTACTGAACAGAAATCATTGTGTTTGTTAGGATTTGGTGTCCCAGAAAATGTAGGAATCACCAGAATCTCTTAATTCATGGACTATGGAGTTTATTGGTAGCAAAGTGTAACCTAAGATTGTTTTTAGATCTTGAACAGTAGAACTGGTGTGAAACCAGTAGAACCAGTAAAACTGGTGTGAAAACTGTTAGTCTAAATAGTGACTGTCAAGTTTACATTGCTAACAGCAGAATTTATATGTATCTCTATTGCACTCAGCACTGAGAAATATCACTTCTTTTGGTTTTTATTAGGGAAATCATGCTTGCCAAAGCACAGAATTTTGAATTTGAAATTAGAACATTTTTTGTTTGACTGCCATGACATCTGTTTCAGCTGCTTCAGTGCACATGGCTCTAGTTTATTGCACATTCTCTGGAAACAGTTTTAATTTGCAGGGCAGGTGTGTATTTTTTAGCCTTTTAAGTCTTGTTGTAAGGCTTTCCCTGCACACATCTGACACTAAAAAATAGGTCATATACAGGTATTTTGGATAAAAGATATAGACCATTGTTTTCTGGAAGACATTTTTTGGTGGTGCTTAACTAAGACCTTGTGAGAGGAGACAAACATGTAAATGAAGTCAACTTTCAGACCTCTGGGATCTGTTACAGCATGAGTTACTCTTAACAGTTAATTAGCTGGGGCTGTTAATCAAGTTTAACAGGTGTTGGGTAATGAACCCAGACAAGGCATCTGCTGTGACCCGCCTCTCACTCTAATCTGGTTAGGGAACCTAGTGCCAGTTGGAGCCCAGAGTGCTTTGTAGTGACATCCAGCATGGCATTTTCCTGATGCTTCCATCAGTGTTGTGACATCAAAGAATGATGACTATGCAACAGGAATACATAAGGAATGCAACAATAAGGAATCAGTCCAAAATTCCCAAAGTGGAAGCTATTAATGAATAGGTTCATTTTCTTTACTTTGAAAGCATTTCTTTGCTTAAGTTGAATGAGCAGTTGAACTTTTGTCCATGTTTGTGTCTGTTTGCCTTCCAAAATGTAATGAAATCCATTTTAGAGTGCTGCTAAACTAGGATCATATAGAGCACTGTTGTCAAAGTGGTAGGAAATTATAGTTTTGGCATGTCATTTCCAAGACCTCTTTGCAGTAAGAACTTTGCAACTTCCTATTATGTATTATGTTAAGTGATTTTGCATATTTAAGAGACTCAGGCTTTACAATCCAGTGTCACAGAGGAGCAGCTTCAACACTTTGACCTTTCTATGAACTCCTGCCTTGACCATTAAGCTGCCTGTTTTTCCCAGCATTCTGTCCACAAAGTGGGCAGTGTCAGCTTGGTGTGTGAGGCCACATTTGGAGCTGGCTGACAGGATTGATTGTCAGAGCACCCTTGGGGCTCACTTTGGGTCAATCATATTGTTCAGGGAAGGGGAATCCAGTGCTGCTGAGTATGTTCTCTGTGTGTTGTGTCAGAATACAGAGTATTTTCCCATCTTTTCTTATTTATTTTTAATATCACCTTGCCTCGATTTATTTGCTGTACCCTTTACATCTCTTTCCAACTTTTGCCCAAAAGGAAAAAGCAGCCCAAACTTTAATTTCCTTCCTCTTACTAGATTAATCAGAGATGCTTCAAGCAGAAATGAAGGCTGAGTAATGTTGTGAATATTGCTGTTCTGTGATTCTAACCAAGTCTGAGGTTTTAGATCTGTTTTGTCATTAAATGGCAAAACCTGTATAATGTTTTATCTCTTGGTGTTTTGCTCCAGAGCTCTTTTATAATAATCTGCTTTCCTTTTGCTGGTCGTTCTGTTCCTCTGTGATCAAATTCATAGCAATGTTCCCAGCTATTCACTTTTTCAGCACAGCATGGACTTGTATATCCAATATTTAGCATAATGCATAGAATAAGTGTGTTTATTGCAAATGGATAATTCAAAGCTGTAACCAAGATTCCTGACAGAAGAAACAACAATATTTCTACTTTTGGCAGTGTTTGACTTGTGTCTTTTGATTGGTGTGAGAGATTATGGTGCTCTCATTTATACAGGACTTAAAGTCCGAGATTTTGATTATAGATCCCTGAAATGATCACAGGAATTAGAAAAGCCTCTGCAATATTTCCTTACACGAAAAGTAAAATTCTGATCCAGTGGACTTGTCAGGCAGTTCCCACTGAGCTCAGGAGATTTAGGTTATCACCCGGGAAGTTAGGAAAAGCTCAGTAGAATTGATATAATATAAAGCAAAAAGTGAGGTGAGAAACAAGCCCAGAATAACTACATGGGAATTCAGAATGAGGGAGATGAAGATATCACACAGCTACAGAGAGAGCAGGAGGAAAACTGAACACAATCAGAATTTGTGCTAGGAAGAGAAGGAGGATCACATAGATTGCAAATTTTAGGTGAGCAGAGTCTGGAGAAGATCAGGAGAGGAAGGTGGACCAGCTGGTAACCTGGGGGTGGGGGTAAAGCATCCCCAGTGTAGTAATGGAGGAGCAGAGGCAGAGCCAGGAGCTCAGAGAACCTGTGGCTTGCTGCTCCCTTTGCAGGGACAGGTGTTTATAATGTCTGATGTAATTTTTCTTCTGAAAGGTTGTCAGTATGGAGTTGTGCTTGACTGTTTTATTAGTGATACCCTTTCTATTTTTTTTTTTTTAGGATATGTAGTTTTTACTAATGGGAGCCATTCCTGTCTATTATGTGCATTAAAAAGTATGGTAAAATTCCTTGGGTAAGTTCTTAATACACATGCAAAGTAGCCATAATCCAAAGTAGCCATACTTCAAACATGGATATTTGATATTTCTTTACCCCTATCCTCAAAAATATGAAAAGTGATTAGACCCTATTAGGGCTTATCCAATTTCATTTTAAAAATTCTGGTTTGTAGTGCTGTGATCCTCAAGACCCTCTGGGAAATAGGATGGAGTCTAATGACAAGAGTGATATTAACCTGTGCCACTATTGCAAGTAACAATTTTTAGAGCTGCTGGATGTGTTTTTCCCTTTCTCTTATTCATTTTGAGACCTTGTTCATCTCTTTTGCATTGCCCTGTCTAACCATGGGGAGGGTTATGGTTCTGCTTAACTGTTTGCCATCTTAAACCATCTGGATAATGATGTTTTCCTTTGACTGTGATAGTAAAACACCTTTAACTTTCAGAAAGAGCAAAATTAAATTTTAGCGCTTTGTCTCTCCTCTGGATTTAAAAAAAAAAAGAGAAAGGTGTCACAACTTGGGATTTCTCCCTTGATGTTAGTTTTGCCAACATATATAGTACTGGCTCTCTAGACTCCTTTCCTGCATTCAAAATTAACCTGTCTGCTCCTCTGAGCCCTTACCCTTTGCTCCAATAGATAAATCACTTCCTGGAAATGTCTGAAAACTGTTTGAATGGTTTTTCCCCCTCAGCAATGTCTTTTCTACAAATGCTTTTATTAAGTAAAGTAGGTTTTAGTACTTCATAGGTCTGTGACTCTTTAGCAAGTTTTAAATGATTTTAAGTGATATTTTCTTTCCCTTTTTAGGTTTTTTGAACTTCAAATTTTCGTTGCTCTTAGAGTGCTTTAATAACAGGCAGTATTATGTGATTTTTCTCTTTCTGTGACTGCATAATGAAATTGCTTTTGTAAGTAGTCAGAGTATTCTGTTCACCTCATTTCATACATGAAAACAAATGGTCTCTTTAAAGTTAGATGGTCCAGTGTGTTACATCACTGGAAGCTGTGTAGGCTCCAGAAAGTAGTTTTTGTTGTCCAGTCCTTGCTGCTGATTAACTTGCAGATAGAATAGAATATTTAATGCTGTATTTTTTATTCATAAAGCAGAAGGCAGCTGTAGCTGTGGTGTATCACCTTCAAATTCTTTTTATTGGCGAAGACAGAGCTTTGCAGACTTTTGCAAGTTTCTCCAGAAGGACTTTGACTTTATTAATTTGACTTTGATATCTTTCTGAGAAGTGTGTAATGGGCTCAGTAGAAATGATATGGATGTGTGGCAGCAGGTTGTCATTCTCTGATCCCAAAATGCACACTGCAGTGTACATAAGGATAATGTCTTGGTCTGTCAGGGCCAGGAGTAGAAACTGAAGTTCTTTTGTGTTTCCCCTGGATTTCTGCAACATGCATTTTTGATTATGCCAGTTCTACCAGGGAATAAGAACAATCACAGCAAATTCCATGTCAAAAGTGCTTCCATATAAGCTTTTCAAGATTATTCAAATACTCTTCAGAGTCTTCCACTATTTCCATTCTGTTTTAGAGGTGCAGAGCTGCCCAGTATTATTAATAAATCAAAAGAGCAACAAAGTATAAACTAGTATTAGGATAAATAAAAAGTACAAGTTTGTTTATATAAAAGTATAAATTGACAGTTGTTCCATTCAACAGTTGCAACACTGTATAACCATGAAGTTTGTCTGTATGAATTGATCTCTCTGTCTATATATATAGATATGGGTCCAAAAATCAATTTCTTCTTTCCTACCAGTATCTGTTGCTGAAAATAATAAATTTTAGTTTCTAAACTTGGTCTATTTGAATCATCTGCCTGTGAAGATTCACAATTTTTTTCTAAAGGTAACAGTTTCTGTGTAAATTGAAACCTAGTCACTCCACCAATTATGGTAGGAGCATGTGCTGATTTGTATGGCCCAATCTAAAACTTCTGCATTGCCTTGAATATATTGATATCTGACAGACAACTGGAAGCAGTGAAAACCCCAGGCTTAGTTACCAACAGGAGTTCTGGCTTTTGGTGTAGAGGAGAAAAGTGCAATGGCTGTATCTTGGTTAGGATGCTGCTTCTGAGACTCTGGAAAGGAATTTGCTTTGATTAAACCAGGGCTGAGAAAAAGGCTCTTATTTTCTGTCTGTATTTTGGTGTGCATCTGACAGGTGTTAGCTTCAAAGCCAAGACAAAGATATAAAAGCACATTTTGGAAAGTCTTTCGGGAGAACAATTCTTGAAATAAATATTGGATAGGAAAAATAGTTGTGGTGCTTCAGCCAGATGAGAATTCATAGAGCTTGACGGGGGGAAGCTGGAGGTAGCTCAGTCTGTGTTCCTGAGCCTATTTCAATGTCACTGAACTGGCCAGAGAGGCACAGGATGCTGACTGCTGTTGCAGGAATCAAGAAGCTGCCTCCACTCCTTCACTATTTGCTGCTCAGTGTGTTTAAGTCACTCATGGTTTTTGGCACTGCAGGATTTGTTTCAGAATGGTTGGAACAATGGCTGAGCTCAGTGTCTGCAGCCTCAGAAGCTCTTTCCTACATGGCTGTATCTGAGTGAAGCCTTTTGCAGTGGTTAGTACAATGCCCACAGCAATGCTGACCCCATACCACATTCGGCTCATTTGTAGTCAAAAACTGAGTTTATAGTATTCTTACTTGCCTTCCCATTCTACTCCCACACATCCACCAAATCACTTTAAAGTGATTTGCTTCTGAAGCCAAGCAGAATCATAAATATTTTAAAACAATATTTTTTAGTACTTTGAGACCTTGTTCAGGTTATGAGAAGAGCAAGTGAAATTTGGAATGTAGGAGCTACTATTAATGACTGCAACAGTAGCGTAGGTTTGTTTGGTTTTTTTACATGCCAGACTTTGTTTGTTTTTGTGAAGTGAACCATATTATATTTTCCAACAGGAAGGAAGCTTCCATGGATCTTGGTTTTTATAATTCTTATAATAGCATCAAACTGAACATTCTTACAGCAGAGACATCTGTTTTCACAGTTGCCTTCTGTAGGAAGAGGCTTTGTTTTGTTTTGAAATTCATAGTTCATGTATTTTAGCAGATGATCATATTTAAGCCAGATTCTGATTGTCATCAGTACAAATTGGGAATTAACTCAGTGTATTTCACTTCATCTCTCCCAATTTATGTTAGTGTAAAGGAAAACTGAATCTAATGAATTGGCTGTTCTATTTCTGTGTTTAATTGTGCCGACAAGTATTATTTTTAGAGAAATGAGACAATGCAATTGCAGATAGCTGAGAAAGCTCCAGTATTCTGGCAGCTTATCACATTTATTTTGCTGTCCAATAGAGTGATTAGAAGACTTCATTTGGGTTTGACAAACAGTATGTGATACTCCAGCCTTCCATATGAAGCTTTGAGCATGCTGACACATTCTTCTGATCTAAAAAGATTTTTTAAAATTTATTAGAAGATTTTGTATTTGGTGTCTCAGCTGCACCATTCCATATAGATTTTACAAAACCTTTAGATTTTGGTATAAGGTGGAAAAAGCTCACTTTCCAGCATGTTGTACAGTACTGCAGTACATTTTCTAAAACACATGAATATCAGTTGTGCTCTGAAGGAGCACTGTGTGAACTCTTTCAAATTATGCTCCTAAATCTGTGCAAGCAAATGTTCTGACTTGTGAACTTCTTCAAGGCAAATGTGAGAGCCATACTTGGTTTCAGTGTGTGGAAATTCAACTATAAACCCAAATATGTTGGACTCAAATTGATCTATTTTTCTTCCTGGTTTTATTTAGCTCTTGGAATGGAAATAGATGCCCTTAGTAAATCCTGAAGCTTTTATAGCTCTAGTTTTATCTCAGACAAATTATTGGAAAATGCATAATGCCATTGATCTGACTAGAACTAATAAGAGTTTTAAATAGCAAAGAAAATAAGACCATTAATGCTGAAAACCTCTTCCTCTCTTTTCTTTCTTCCTTCCTTCCTTCCCCAAAACATCAGCAAAAGGAGCTAATAAATGCAATTGATTTATTTTGAAGTGCTGTCTGTCTTTTTCACTTTTCTTTTGAATAGCAGAGTCTGTGCCAGCCCTGGCTCCAGATGTCTGCGAGACAAGCTGTAATATGTTTCAGAAATCCCTGTTTGATGGCAATTGTCTGGGGAGAAAAATGAAATAAGCTTTGTCTTTGCTACAGTAACACTTGGCTCCTGAGAACAGCCTCAGAACAAGTAAGGGCATTTCTGATCTAGGATTAAAAAACTTCTTTTTGCAGTTGTTTTGGCATATTTGTAGTGAGCACAAGCAGTGGTGGTGTTTTTCTGCAGCATATGCAGATTTACATCCTGTAGTTGTACCTTTCTGCTGCAGCTGCTGGGGCAGTGTAGCAGAATGCACTGAGCCATTCTGGAGTCTGTGGCCTGAAGAACTTTGTCCCAAACACGTCACATAAGAGCTGTGATGCTTTGCTCACACAGAGCAAACATTTTAAGCATGAACTGTTTACTCAGTGGGCCTCACATTCCTGAGAACTTGGAATACTGCACCCATCTTTCTTGGAGATGGCCTCAAATATTTCATCAGAGCAGAAAAGGCCAGCAGCCAAGGTGCTCCCGTGCTGTATTTGCTTTTCAGTTCATGTAGCACTGTGCTGGAACCACAGGATTTTGTTTGCCATCTGCACTGGTTAGTGGTCAGTTCAGACTGCATATACTCTGGTGAGAAAATTCCAGACATGTAATTTCCATGTTAAGAAATTTGGGCAGCAGGACCTGTGTGTTTCTCTTGCTGGCAGCAGCCTTCAAAGCATTTCAAATGGAAAAAAATTGCAAGGAATTCCACCCGTGCCCAATTTTTAAAGAAAGGACAGTCACAGCAGAAATTATCTAACCTCACCAATCTTGACTTTACAAAGGGATAATTTATGATTAATGTTTTTTAAGGTTAAACTTGTTCATGTGTGTCAGATACAATCTAACTAATTCCACGTTCTTGGCTTATGTGCCACATTTAATTGCAGCAATTGGAATGGATTTCAGGAAACCATATTCCCAGTGTCAAGTGGGTTACATTTTCTTGTTTGTTAAAAATGAAAAATTCTAGGAGTTGGATCTTGGCTCTAAGAGAATCAGCTATATTTCTCCTGAAGTGTGAGTTTCTTCCCAAGTTGGCTCATTTTATTTGTCCTTTATTTAATTTTCAGTGGAAATAAAGTCAGCTGCAGCCAGAAAAATGAAGCTAAAAGTTCCTTAGAAGATTTTATGCATATTTGATAAGATTCTGGAAGATACGTCTGTGTGGATTTGCTTTGGTGAAGAACAGTTACTGAGTGCTAAGTCTCCAAACAGTTTGGAAAAATAAGATACAAGATTTGGTAGACTTGCTTTCCTAGAAGGAGAAGAGTTTGCTCACTGAATGTGGATTTTCTCATTGCTGCTTTTTGTCTGTGTGATGAGTGAAGAGATGCACCGTGTTTGTTGATGGAATGCCTAGATAACAATTAGACAGGGACAGGAATGTAGTCTGCTCTACTCCTGAGCTGTGTCCTAGGAATAGTACAAGAACATTAAGTCTTATGTTTACTAGTAAGGTTACTTACTACTCTATTTACGTGTTGTATTAAAATCTATTTAAAATAGGTGGTTTGTGGTTTGGTGGTTTTGTTGTTGTTGTTTTGGGTTTTTTGTTTGTTTGTTTGTTTTTGTTTTTTTTTTTTTTTTAATTTCTGTGTATTAGCATTCTTGGCTGGTTTAGAAATAACAGGTTTGGACCACATTAGACACTGGGTCTCAATCTGTGCTCAGTTGAATGCAGTTTCTCAAATTAAAGTCTGCATGAATTTTGTACTTAATGTAGGAAGAAATATTCTCCTTGCTCTTAATGCAAGGCTGGTCAAGGAGTCTTGTTTGAGTAGTTACTCCTAATTGGAAACTTTTTCTGTTCCAATTGTCTTTGTTTATTTGCACTGTAGTTTTACTCTGTTACCTCCCTTCCAATCCAGATATGAAGGTGGATCATCTGGCAGCATTATGAGTTAGGGATGTGTAACTTGCATCACTCTGTACCTTGTTCCTGCCTCCTCTTCTAATAGCCTTCCCAAGGGTCTTGTTAGAATTTTCCACTTTAGTGAAATTAGTGTATGATTACAGTCACCAGTCTGTTCTGGTCTCTTCTTTACTAAAGGAAGCTTGATGTCCACCCTTCTGGATCCTGAGGCCTTGGAGAACCCATTTTCCTGATATTTCTTTTTCTCCTTCTCTCTAAATAATGTCTTGTATTAAATGTAGGTACAGAGAAGAAATGAAAGTGTTGTAAGAGAAGGCTGGCCTGTTACAGCCCCTGATTGCTGCTGAAAGTGAAATACTGCAGAATAGACCAAATCAAAACATTGGGAGATGAGATATGGAGAGAAAACCTTTCCTGGCTTATAAAACATCAAGGGAAGTAAACAAATACACTCTATTTTCCTTGCTATTGAAAGCCAGAATGTCCTTTTTCCATTAGGAGTGTTTTGCTATTCTTTTGGAAATCTCTTTTAATTAAGGCTGTATAATATGTTTCCAAGGATATGAAAGAAATAATTCACCATGGCTCCAGCAGCCACTGTTCCTTCCTGATGAGGAAAAGCAAATATTTCTTATCACCTGGAGAGGCAGCAGTGATTAGAAATAGTCCATAGTCAAGAATCAATTCATCTTTCTCTGGACAGCTTCAAAATATTGTTGGCTATTTTGCTGTGTAATTCTGTGGTGTGATGATACTGTAGCAAGGTGTTGTGATCCTCACTCTGCTGGGACATTGCTGGCAGTAGCTCTCCAGCATGTGAACTAAGAGAGGCTTGGCTGAACCCACTTAAAAGTTACTGGTGTCCTACAGAATGTTTGCAATATCATCACAGAAGCCACTACAGTGGATTAGACACAGAATAAGGGCATCCAAACAGGACCAGAATGACTCTGAACTCCTCAGCTCATAAAGCTGCCTGCCAGCCTGGAGGTGTTGTCAGGGCACTTTTATCCAGAATGAACGCAGTCCCGTTTCTGCAGTGTCAGGTGGACAAAGAATAATGTTTTATTAGCCTCCTGTACTAACACAGAACTTGCTCAGAGTAATTCTTGGTTGTCCCAAAAAGAGCAGGAGGTGAAGGGGGAGCACTGACCACTGCGTCAGTGACCCTGGAACTGAAGAAGACTCTCGTGTGTGCTCCTCAGAAGTACAGCAGGGTTTCAGCTCCTGCCTGTGCTGCTCCAGGACCTGTTAATGCCTGCTCAGGCACAGTCTCCCCCTTCCCTCACCTTTACAGCCTGACCTGAATTCCTCTGTCTGCTTTTTGGTGATTAGCTGAGTCTCCTTCACTATGTAGGTTCATCACAGGGAAAAACTGCCCGAGAAGAGGGAAGGTGAGCTGCTAAATATGACAGTGCTAGAAAGTCAGAGAAAGAGATTCTTTCTGCATTGCAAAAGGTGATGTCCTTGTAAAAGGCTTCAGTCTGCTTTTTGTTGAACATTTTGCTGAAGAAATGTCCATCTAATTCACTTTCTCACTGCTAACAAAGAGAAGCACTGACAGCACTGGCTCCAGGTGTCTGTCAGGAGAGCAATAAAAGTTTCAGCCATGCCCAGTGTGATTGTGTTTGATAGGTAAAAACAGACAGATGCTAATTTCAAAACTCGACTTTCAAGCAGACAATTCTCTGTATGTCAGGTTAAGGAAATGAGAAGTATATGTGACTTATAGAAACAAGTCACTGAGGTTTTTTGTGATTAAAAATATTAAATTAGTCTTTCTTTTTATAGCGCTGATCATAATTTTTACCTATAAGGCATGTGCATTTATTTTCTGCAGACACTGCAGTTTTACTGTCTTCCTTCAGAACAGAGATGTTGGAAATGAATCAAATGTGATTCACTGGACATACAATGACTACCTTTGAACAGCACTAATGGCTCCAAGAGCAGGATGTATCTGGTATCATCTCTGATGTACAAACGCTGTACTCAGTGGGGTTAAAGTAGACAAAAGCCAGGCCCCTATATCTTCTCCTCTCTTTTCCTTTGCTTTCTCCTGCTGTTCTCCCTTTTACATTTTATTTTTAACTTCCATTTTAGGTGTGTTATGAAAGTACTTTTGTCAAATTATTGCTTTATTTATGATTAGGTTAAAGGTTTGGCACAGGACTGAACAGCGGAGTTTTTGCTTTCCCTTCAGGGCTTCAGGAAAGCTCTGTTAGGAATTGCTGAAGGACTGCTGGACTTGTCGATTCAACAATTGTTTGGTGTGAATATGGGATCTACTTGAACATTTGAGATACCTCATTTGTAGAACAAGTAGTAAACATTTTATGAACGTGCTCAAGTGGCAGAATTAACTGGCCTTCCAGTTCTTGATATACCAGTTTCAATGGCGATAATATAAATAACATATCTCAACATACAAGTAAGCAGCTTCTATATAATTAGATGAAATTGTTTTCTTCTAAGGGTAATTAAGGCTTATATATGAAATAGGGCAGTATTTATTTCCAGAATGCACCCTTTTCTCCCTCCACTAGGTGAACTTATTCTCAATATGCTATTCTGTACCATGTAATTGAATGAAAATTTAAAGTTTTTATCTGGAAATTGCATTGATTTCCTTTTTGCTCCTTGGATATTCTTCAAAGTGATGGTGCTTGTGGCAAATGTCACGTTATCAACAGTCACACAGTATGTTATTTTCAGCTACAAAGCACCATGAAAGTATTCAGAGAAGCAAATAAAAGCTCTGAAGGATTGTTAGGATGGACAACTGCAATACCATTGCCATCAGAATTACCCTAAATTCATTGCATACTCTGTGTATTTTAATTAGTGTGTTGGTGAAATAAATGGGGACATATGTTACCACAGGAAAGTAGCAGGAGATGACAATCCATTAAGCCCTGACAGGTATTGTAGGCCTGAGAATGAATAATGAAAAAAGTGACAGTAATTAAAATGTGTTTACTTAAGATGACAATTCCTTGAAATACGGTTGCATAGTAAAGACCTCATTATGAGCCAGACTCTGTACGTAAAAATTATACTTACGCCAATGGGTAATTAATTTGTTCTGGTAGGTGAGTGATAGGTCACTTGTGGTTCTGTCTCACCTTGTTTACATTTGATGGTAATGGTGATGGTATTGTACTTTGATCTCTCATACACTTTGAGGTTCAACATGATGGTCTTATTTCTGCTTTTAAATGAAAGTGTCTTTATGGATTCTGAGTGAAGACACGGTCAAGTCTTGAAAAGTATATGGACTTTCAAACAGTGTGTTCTGCATAACAAGATTTCCTGTTGCTGAAATAGTTGTTGCAGGCGATTTGCATCTTGTATCTCCCAGTTTTTACTTTGGCAGAGTAGAACTAAAAACTGTAGTTGAATTATTACAGTTTCAGGAAAGAATTTGAGAGGTGTAAAAATAATCCAAGAAAAGTAGCTGATACATTTTATCTTCCCTTGATAGACAGTTTGAATTACGCTTGCTCTAAGCCAGGAGTTTCCAGGAAGTCTCAGTACTCTGAGCTTTGTTCAAGGCTCATGGAATCACTGGACATGTAACATTTACAATGTTCTAAGAGTCCCAAGTATGGTTAATTTGTTTTAGAGTTCAAACAACAGATGCTGCTGAGGTAGCTGTCAGTCTTTAACATTTTCAGAGCCTTGTCTAAGGATGCGATACAGATTTATATTCGTGAGTAACCTCAGAAGAAGAGCTGAAGATTTTTGAACTATTTTTACACTCACTTTTTGGATGTAATTTTTTATTTTTCCCTCACTGTAAGTGCTTACAAAAGCATAAAAAAAGACAGATGGCTACTTCATTTCCTCTCTTTTCCTTTCCCACTTGCCACCCTGTGTCATAATCTTCTGCTGGAGTTCAACTCTTTTTGACTACAAAAGTTTGGCGATGTGAAAAAAATGAAGCTTATTGAGAATCCCTAAAGGATTTTTATTCATTATTGCATTTGAAATACACTCTGTATAATACAACAAGTAACATAACGATAATGTACATTACAAAGTTGTCTTGGGGATNTTTCACCCTCTGCCTGCTGGGAGGCCCTGCTGTTCCAGCTTGCTGTGAGAGAGCCTTGTTGGGGATTTGTAAAGCAATCCCTTCCTTCCATCCCTTCCATCTGGGCTGGGCCGCCATTACTGTGAGGGA
>VXBB01007623.1:601233-774762 GCA_013399915.1 Illadopsis cleaveri | reverse complement strand
CCCTGCTGGCTGTGACCGGAACTGCACCGATGGGGAAAGTGCCGCAGCTGAGAGAGGCTGGACTGGGTTTGTGGTTCTGTCTGGTGTAGCTGCTGGTGTTGTTTGTTTGCCTTGTTAGACAGATATACATACTAGTAAAGAGCTGTTATTCCTTTTCCCATATCTTTGCCTGAAAGCCCCTTAATTTCAAAATTATAATAATTTGGAGGGAGGAGGGTCATATTTTCCATTCCAAGGGAGGCTCCTGCTTTCCTCAGCAGGTACCTGTCTTTCCAACCAAGACAGAAGTGCAGCACAATACAGGACAATAATTGTATGATGCTCATGTGTTTAGAATTTTGGGGATTCTGCAAAGATGTGATGTGATTGATGTTAATTGCAACCTATTGACTTAGTTTCACAGATGTGCCTGTGTGATCGAGTTGTATCATCTCAGTGATACACCCTGACCAAAAAAAAAAAATAAAAAAAAAAATAAAAAAAAAAATAAAAAAAAATCATTCCTGTTGGGGAAATAATCTCAGTAAAACCTCTTTTTTACAGCATTTAAATGTAAACATTATTAAAAAGAGGATCTGGTGTTAAAATGTCCTCCATTCCAAATGATTAGTATCTTATTTCTCACTGCCTCTTAGAAACGAAATATAATGAGTAGCCAAACTGGTATCAGAAACATCTCCCCTGCTCAGTGTGTAATGTTGTCTCATTTTTCTTGTATGTATTAATTGTTAATCAGTCATGGCAGTGTGAAGCCTGATAAACAAATTGTGCTTTCACTGCTTCAGTGAAGAACTAACAGATCCTTTTAATGTGTCTTGGGAATGCAAGAATTGCTTTACAGCATCATGCTACTGGTCTGTCGTGTCCATTATCCTGTTTCTCTAACAGTGCTGAGAATCAAATGCTGCAAGGAAAATGAAACAATTCACTTACTAAAGCATTATGGATTGACATGGTACTTGGGAAAGGTTGGGAAGAAAAATTCCTACGCTGTGGTTGTCTTATAGTCCTTAAAATGTGGGCACATCCAGTTTTGTTTCCGTCAAGTTGCTGTACCAGAATTCTGACACCATATCCTCTACGGGCTTCTTGTGCCATGGGTGAGGGGAGAGGGATTGAAGAAAGTTGTCTTCTAACGTTTGTCCTCTAACAGCTTTAACAGCAAAAATACATGAAGCAGATCTTTGCTGCACTTTATGATCTCTTACTTTTGTCTTAATTAGTGTTATCTGAATGTCTGTACTATTTTAGATAAATTTTGACCAAAGATCATGCTTTACTTCTCATCCCTCAGTACTTTCCTAAATAGTCTTCTGCATGGGACTTGGAGGAAAAAAATTCTTTTCAAATAATTTTTTCGAACCATATTCCTTCATGCTAGAATTCATGTTTCAGTGACATAGCAGGTTAGCTGAACATTTACACAAGCTTTTTGCTGTCATGGGAATAACTTGATAAACAGATGCAATTGTCTCCATATCGTGACTTTCATAAATAGAAATGTTAAATTCTGACTTGTTTTTTTCAAGCTTTTGATTGCTGGTTTCCTGCTGTTCTGTTCACTTGTTTCAGAGAAAAACAGACTTATCCTTCAAGCTCTGGCCATCTGAAGAATCCTCTGACTTCTAAATTGAAAGGAAAAATTGATCCCAGGGTAAAAGAGAACAGTCTTGGTTTCCAGGTCTGCAAGGCTGACTGTTAGAAAATTGGGAGGAAGGGTGCTGTCACCTTTGGTCTCCTCTGTGAGGTGCACAAAATATAGGATAAGGATGGGGCAAACCAAAGCTGTGGGAAATATGAGGCACATTTTTAGTTTCAGATTATGGACTATGAATTTTGGTGTTTTGTAAATCTTTGATATAAGCTTGGATATCAGCTTTTCCACTAGTGTGAGATTATTTGACCTTATAATACTTCCAACATGAGACCATTTTTTCGGTATATGCATTTTTAGGATTAACAAAAGCTAGCATATATATAGTTCCTATTCTGGAAATAATTTCAACAGTTAATAGAACAGGTTAAGCTTTTGTGGTTTTGTTCGGTGATTTTGCAAAGGAGTTTTCTTACTAAATTATTACTCTTTTGAAAGAATTTTATACTTTCTACCTCAAAGTGTCAGATTTAGTATATAAAAATCTGACTCTACTACTATAGATAATGGAACAATAATCTTGATGTTAATAAAATGACAGGTTTTCTGAGAAGTTTGTTGCTGGTTTAGCTCACATTGATTAAACTCACAGAGAATTTTGTACCAATTTGTGTAATTTCAAGCTAATATTTAGTGGAGCTCAGTCTTAGCTGGGAGTGAACCTGCTTGGTCAGTACTTACCCTCTTTCTGCATTCACTCCTATTGATTCCAGTAATTTAGTTCAGAGATTTTGAATTCCCACAACTACTCCTTGACCTGCCATTGAAGAATAGGGTGGATTTGTCTTGGCAGCACAGAGCTGGAGTTCCTTAAATACTCATTAGCTTTAAGTTTATCCTTGTTTTACTTAGACACACACACATGCACATGGAGTCATTTGTTCGCTCTTAGCTTACATTTTCTGGATCACATCTACTTATAAAGACATCCTCGCAGAGAGCAATTGCTCATTACTATCCCAGTAATTCCCCACTAAGGTCTAATTGATTGGCTTGTAGTCCCCAAGTCTACATTGGAGAGGGTTTTATCCTATTAGAATAGCTGGCAAATTGCTTCTCTCCCATTGCATGACAGGGAAAACTGTCCTTGATGAAAGTAAAATTATTCTGTGGTGTGCAAAACTAGCTTTAATAGGAGATTTATCTATAATGGTCTGTGATTTCTTTTGTTTTGGTTTACCTAGGGTTTTTTTGTGTTGGTTATTTTGGGTTTCCCCCACTGGAGGGTAAATTCTTCATGACTATGGTAAGAATTGATAAAATTTAGCAAGCTTTATTTGATATGAAAAAGAGCCAAAGCTGTCACTGAACATTTTTCGTAGTGTTAGATAAGTAAAATTCTACTGCAGGCGAAATCTGACACTTGGCCCAAAGTAAAATTTTGCTTTTCTTAAAGGGACTCTTCATAATTTCCACAGTTAGAATGTGGTTTCTGAGAGAGAGTAAGAAAAACTGGAAACATTAAGCCTATGTTTTCATGAAATCAAAAGGAAATTTGAGATAAAATTGGCACAAACCGTGATTTTCATTTGCCATTTTTGAAAGCAGTTGGATTTGGTTTCAATGTTTTTTCCTATAGCTTCACCAGTCATTTAAATTTCAGATTTGAATAAAGATTCTCGGGGGCATATCAGGATCTCAGTCTGTGCCTGAGATTCCCACTGACAGCAGTGGGAGATCTGTGTGTGTGAGCCAGTGGAGGTTTGTGGCCTGTAGTTACTCTGTGCCTTAAAGGCACAATACATTCTGCCACTAAAGATTTCATTTGCATATTAGTTGTACATGAGGCTACCCTGTTCTTTCCCATAATAGTTCTTCAAAACATGAAGGAAAGGAGATTTGCTGCTGTTACAGTGCCCTATTGACCAAATCTGCAGAGTGACTTGGACCTTGGATGCTGGGTTGTCACTGGGCAGAATTGGCCTTTGGAGCTGATGCTGAGTTAATGTTCAGGCTCCTACAGTGGGAAGTGACAGCCACTGTCTCTGTGACCTGAGCTTGTTCACACTGAACTTGGAAGGGTTGTTTAAATCCTGCCCTGGGAAGGAACTTCCACATTATCTCAGGTGTGGGGTAAAGTGCTTCTTAGAGAGAACAGAACCTCTGGAGGGTGGGCACCTGTACCATCTAAAGCTGAAGCAGGAATGTTCTTTTCTTAGAAAGCAGATTGGAAAGGGGATAGTGATGGTGCCTGCTCCACACAGCAGATGAGCAAGGGCTCCCTTGGTCAGGGTGGGCCATCCTCAGCTCTCGTGGGTCAGGACAGGCTCTGTGCTGCTGCAGAGGGATGTTTCATCTTCTCAGGGTAGTCCATGCCTTGCAAAGGAAAATAGAAGTAAGGATGTGCTTATATATTTATGAATATTTGCAAGCTTCAGTCAACCAGAGAGGAAAGGAGAAGACTGATGCAATGGCCTAGAGATTGGGGGACTTAGGGGAAATCAGTTATAGCCAGGAAATCCAGGATCCAGTCTCTGCTCCAAGGTCTTCCTATGCATTTTACATTAACAGAGCACTGCAGAAAATGAAACTTCAGGTGATATTGCCTGTAACAGTTAGCAGCATCTGCTTTTGCTGATTCACAGGGATTTGATTGATGTGTTTTAAAATTGCTTTGAGGTAGCAAAATCCACATGGAGTAGGAACTCAATATTTATTAAACAGAAATTTGCGGCCAGCTTCACATGATGGTTCCTAGCTCTGCAAATAGCATTCAAAACTGTTCTAAAATTACAAATTGCCATTTTTATACATGGTACTGATGTAGAGATATCCAAACCCATGGTGTCCCATTCAAACATCTTGTTTTCATTTGCTTTTAGATCTTCCAGATATTATTTTCAGGGCTAAGCTCTGATACAAACACATTTTATATCTTAGCCTGAATTGTTTCATCATGTTTGCACTTTTTTTTTTTTTTTTTAATATTGCAAAGCTTTGGTGAAGTTATTAATCTATTTCCAAAAAGAAAATGAAGGAAAATGTTGTTTTTGAAAATGTTCTTGTTTTTTTCTCTTTGAAAAATTTTCAGGCTCCTTTCAGGTTCCATGGAATTCTGATCCTGAGCTGTGTCAGCATTTCCTAAGGGACAGAGTGTTGGAGAACAGTCTGTACTTCAAGCATTCACACTCCTCATTCTGTTTGAAAATAAAGGTGCAAAAACAGGGAGAGGAAGAGAGAGCACTGAAATTAAGGGCAAGAGGAGCTGAAAACTCAGATCATGCCTTTGGACTAAGGCATGAAGAAAGCATTTCTCACTGATGGAAGTTCTAGAGTAGCAAAAACTACATCATAAAGCTGGTTTAAGTTTTATCCAGGCCTTGCTTTATCTATTATATTTTTCTGCATTTTCTGTGTGTTTTCAACCTCTCCTAATAAGATGACTTTCAGACCCCAAGTGGTGCTTCTATGTACAGACTTTGGGGAAAAAACCCAAACTGGTTAATGGATTTGGCTGTTAAAGTTGCAGAATTATGGAAAATTGGAATATTTATAGACAGACCTGCCAGAAAATTGGCTAAATAGTAACAGAAAATTACAGACAGCAAGGTAATCTCATATTTGGTACAGAATTAGATCAAGCAACCAGCAGAATTTGTCTAACTTTTCTGTGAAATTGTACTGAATTGCATCAGGCAGCAGCAACTCCCCTGCAGACCCTGTGGTGGATTTTTTTTGTTTGTTTGTTTAGATTTTTTTGTTTGTTTGTGGTGGGGTTTTTTGTTGTTGTTGTTGTTGTTGTTTTTGTGGGTTGTTTGTTGGTTTGTTTGGTTTTTTTTTTCCTAACATAGTTCTTTCTAAAAGTTAATGGTGAAGTTTCCTGTAGACAAATACTGGAAATGCTGCTGTTTAAACAAATGACCAACCTGTTTAAAAAAAACTGCAGTAACTCCTCTCTCTCTATTTTAATTATACGAGCCCTACTGGCATATGCTTAGTACTACACATGAGCAGGAATTCCTTTTGCAGAGGGAAATGAGAAGAGGGATCTTTGCATTTGAAATTGTAAGTGGGGAATGGGGATGGATGGAAGAAAGCCCTGCCAGTTAGTAACTGATTTCTTTTTGGTGCAGCAAAACTTTTATAAGACCTTTCCCAGTTCACAGGAGAATTATCTATTAGAACAGTTTCTGCATACTGGGGGAGCCTGGTTGGAGCCCAGCTTTGCTGCCTCCCTGGTGGAAGAAGGGGAGATGCAGACCCAGTCCTGAGCAGAAAGCCATTCAGCCATTCTGTCTGTTCCTTGGGAGAAGTGGCCAGGTGTTGAATTATCTGGGCTTCTGTTGCTTTTAAGCTGGAACACGGAATGCTGCAGGCCCTCTGAGATCTGGGGAGCTTTTGGGAGCTCCAAGTCTGAATCACTCTTTCCTTAAGTCTTGTGCTCTGCAGTTTACCAGAGCACCACTTTGAAACAACTGGTTGAGAAGAGCATCAATGTTTTGGATCTGTCTGCAAGTTTTTGCGGTATTCCTGCGCTTTTTGTCACTGCTTCCTTACTTCTGATGATCATCTTCTGGAGCTTGGAACAGCAGGTCCCGAGATCTCCAGGTGGGGCCCAAACACTGAGTAGAAAGGTTTTAGTACACATTAATCTCTTGCTTTTCATAAACATCCAGCCTAACGCTGGGGGTGTGATTTTTGGCTGCTGCTTGGCTGCTTTCAGGTGATACTCTTGCACATGGCAGCCTAAAGACGTGTCTGCTCCGATAAAGCATTTGTATTTCTTTGACTGTGACATTCCCAGCCTCTTCCAGCCTGCAGACAGGGGAATATCAGACTTGTTAGCCTTCCACTATGACTCAGAGGAGAGTTCACTGTGTGTGTGGCACCCAGCACAGCCCAGATTAAACACAGGAGCAATGAGTGTGTTTTGAAACAAGTGTGTTTACAGACAGTATTATTTGAGGTGAAAGTCATCACTCATGTAAAATAAAGCTTGGCCTTGAGACGTCTTTTGTCCAACCCTTTGATCTTGTTAAAAATAGTTCAAGTAGTTACTTTTTTCCTGCTGGGCAGTTGATTGCACTGATTTAAAGCCCAGTGGTTGGCACAACAGATGTGCAAATGGAGCAAGGGATGGAGCAAGGGTCTGTTAGAGCAACTTGGTTTTGTTCAGGACACTAAATGTTATTCATTAAATACACCCCGTAGCCACAGGTGCTGTGTCTTGCAGTCACTTTAATGACTGTACTCAGAAATGGTTGGAGTTGTGCTTCTGTAATGAATGAGAGTCTTCAGTGCTTTAAAAATATACACATTATTAGGGAAGGTAGAAAGCTTTACACTTACTTTTATTCTCTGCAATCACTGCCTGAATGAGTTCAGTTTAATGAGAAATTGATATTGTACTAGTCCAAATATATTTAAAAAAACCCTAAAGTCATCCTGAGTTCAAGTCAACTCTAATTTTTCCCTGTAGAAGACTGATGAAAGGCAATGACATCAGCCTTGATAACAGCCCTTCCTTTAGCTCATTGTTAATGATCACCATCGAATCAAATGCAGGCTTGGTGGAATTCCAAGGACTTAAATGGAGCTGCACCAGAGATAAATTTTGCCCAGTTTAGATAGCAGGAATATAAACACTGAGGCCCATGTCATGCCCAATGAGCCACTTACTGCACTAACAGATGCTTGTTCTTGTTAGGGCAATGGGAATTTAGTAACTCTGTCTTTCCCTCTCACAAACAATTGCACAAATTTGCACATTTTAATAACTTCCCTCAGCAAGAGTAGTCCATCTGTATCGCGCCTTTTTTACCTCCTTTTCAGTGTTTTGCCTATGTCTAGAGAAATCCACATTTTGCATGAATTATCACCATGCTAAATACATATTGTAGAAGGGACTTCCTGCTGGGACACATCTGTTGGCTTGGTAAGAAAGCAGATACACAATAATACCTATTCTAATGCAGCATGCTATGAGGAGGTAACACAATTAACACAGGCTAATTCGTTGTATTTTACTCATGATATTTTATCATAAACATAAAACTGCCTAAACTTGTGGAAAGCTTACTACAGGAGCATACTTGGAATAAAAAAAAAATATTTTTCTGGTTTGCCTTCCTCCTTTTCCTGTATTACAATGCAGAGAGAAGATACTTCCTTGGCTATTTAAAAGCATGGTTAGGTTCATCAGCTGGAATTGGTTTTTGTGGTGTAATTGCTCTAGTTCCACTGGTTATTATCACCTGAATATATTCCCTTTTAGGCACATTAATATTTGCTAGAAACTGAAGATTAATCAGATTATGATTACAAGCAGCTATTATTTACAGTTTGAAATTGGGAGGAATTGTCTGGGAGAAAGGTTATTCTATAGCTGAAGTCTGTATTGCAGTACAGGAATAGAATGTGTAGAGCTAAGGGATCCCAAAATCTGGAATTTCCTCATCTAAGAATGCTTCACTTTATGATATTCACATTTTGAGGCAGATTTCTGCAAAATCTTAGAAGTCGTGGGTGGGAAGAGAAAGTTTTTTCAGCTCGTACTGGTGAATTGGGATTGAACAGTTTTATTGTTTCAATGTAGAATTTACAATACTCCGAGCTCTAAGTTAATTTAGGTGTAATTTTGTTTCCTGTAGTGCTCTGCTCTTCAAGTCTTTGTGTCTATTTGGTGACAGTGCCCTGATAAAACAAAAGAATCATAAAGATTACAATGATAAAGAAAAACTTTCTGTAAATTGAGGTGCTTACATAATGACCACAAATTACAAATAGATTTCAAGCAGCAGATGAGTCACACCTGTATATTAAATAATTATCTACATGGCTTAGCAATTACTGCAGTTATTTGACAGTAGTGTTTTGGATAAGGAGAAGGAATGTTGAGAACTACAGTAAACAGGTTCTTTATATATCCTAATTGACAAACATTTCTGAAGTCCAATAACCTTTTGGAAAAACCTTCTTTCACTTGATTTTGTGCTCTGCTTTGTAAGCTGTTTAAGTTTACAACTTATGAATAATTTTGTTTCTGTGCTAAGGTGTTTTTTTTAAAAAAAATGACATGGATTTCATATTTGACAAAATAAATGTGTAGCTGTTGGAGTATTTTTGAGGACTAGATGTCATTATTATGCTTTTCCCTTTTCTTTTTTTTGTAACACCATCTGTTTAGTAAACATCAAAATGGATTGATATGAAACTTAAAAAGTTCATAAAAACAACAAAATAATGCATGACAGATTATATAAGAAAATTCATTAAAATGGCCTATAAAGGACAACCATCTGTAGCACTAAAATAATCTTTCTATTGATGACAGTAATAACTTTCTAAGTTGATGACATTTTTGGATTTACAGCATAAATAGTAATCATGTGAACCAAATAATTGGAATGTATTTTTTGTAATTAATGAACTCTTCCTCCCCATTACTGTTGTGAAGAAGCAGAATTAATACAAAATACACATGTATGCTTAATAATGATTTGTATATTTTCCTCCCAAGCGCACGAAAAGCAATTATAAGTTAATGAAATACATTATATGTAACTCTAAGTCTGAAGAAAATAAGTTTGTGTTTATGGAAAAAAGTTTCTCATGTCCTCTGTCACTCTGAAAATCTTGGCAGTAGGCAAGAAGAGTGGAAAATGCTGAAGATGCAGCTTCAGTAAAGATTCAGATGCACACAGATCCCCCTCTTGGAGAAGCCAGTGGGTGTTTTCTGAACAGAGAACAGCCAGCAGATGTCCCAAGAGGAGAGTATCTGTGAATTATTTTAATTAAAAAGGTACCTGTTCATAATGGTTTGATTTTTTTGCCCTGTTCAAGGGCATGTTATAGGGAAATGTCTACTTCTAGTTGCACACAACCTCTGCCTGGGAAGCAGCAGCTGCCTCTCTCTCACCAGGATGCTGTGGGCACCTCTGATGATTTGTGTCTTGCTGGAGGTCTCCACCCTCTAACAGATTGATCCTGTTGGGAGTTGATTTAATTCCTTGTACATGAAAATTTATGTTCTTGGACTTAAAGCAGCCCTTGTAATTCACTTTCAATGCAAAAAGGAATCCACTGAATAGAAAGTATTACCTTTACTTCTTTTATTAGGCATATAGTTAAAGCTTTTAATCTCCAAAGTACTTTAAAAATGCTAATTAACCTTCACAAAATTTCCCTCCCCTTAATGGTAGGTGGCACATGAATGACTCCCTGCAACATTATAATCCAGCCATTTCAGTAATTAGTTTTGAAGTACAGCACATGAACTAATTAGAAAATTGTGCAACTACCAGGCACCTGTTGGCCACAAATACCTGGGAACTATCCAAAAATGTCACGTACTTTCAAGTGATGCTGTAGCTGTGTAACTTGTGGAGTAATTAATTTTTTGTATGCCTCGAGATGGGTCTCTGGGAGTCAGCAATAGGGAGCTTTCCTCCTTCTCAGCCCCACTGGGGCCTCTTGAACTGGCTCGTGGTGTTGAAGAGCTCTGGGGACCCTGGAGGGCTGTGCAGGGAGCAGCAGGTTTTATTCATCAGGTGTATTGTGCACAAGCAGAGCTGTGGCCAGGAGCCTTTCCTGCCTGGGGGCAGAACAGGCTGGGGCCACAGCTGGGGGTTGTCCCTGAGCAAGGGGGGCAATAAACTGGGATGACCCCCCCAGTTTTCAAGCAGGGCCTAAAGCCTTCACAAGGCTTGTGGAACAGGGAGCTTGGCCCGATGCTTCAGCTTTCTCTCCTGTGAGGGAGGTTTTCCATTCCTGGTAAAGGAGAGGCACAGGAGGTCCATGTTGAGTGCTTTTAGCCTGTAAAGTTATTTTTCTTCTTTGTTCTCAATTGTAAAGCAGAAATGAAACTTACAACACATGCTGAGTACTTGGAGTGTGTGTTACCTGTGTACGTAAGTGTTTGCTATGAAAAACTCTTCACCCTGTTGGTTCTTGCTACTGGGTCTGCTCTCCTAAAATAAAGTTCCTTGGTGTTTCCCAAAGCCTGCTTTGCTGCCAAACAACAGAGCTCTGATTTCAGTTCAGAAGTCTGTCTGAATTGAATAAGCAATAGCCATGTTCCTGTGACGTAAATTTAATTAAAGAAAACTATCTCCAGTCAAATAGTTCTTGCCCTAGAAGATGGAGCAAGCACACCTGGAGTCATTTGGGGGTCAGAGCTCTCAAGGACAACAATCTGCTCCTTTGTGCTTTTCATGTTTTCTGTTCAATGCACAGCCAAGCAAAGCAGCCTGGAAGTGGAAATGGAGTGTTTCACTTCTGGTTTGCTGCAGTGACACACTCCTCGTCTCTTACTGACACTTCCAGTGTCCGTGATGCTCTGATTTTTAATAGCATGTAAGACAAACTCTGTGGTTCAGATAAGCACAGCTGAATTCTTCCTGTGGTAGGGTAATGAAGTTGGTTGCCTTTATCCATGTTATGGTATTGTGTACAGCCCAGGATCAATCCATTTACAGCACGGATTGTGACATGGAGGTATGTCATATTGCTGGTTTTTGTCTGAGTTGAAGAAGTTTAACGAGTTCCTCTGATATTCTGTCCTTTGAGGATATATCTGATTTCTTCCATTTTAAATTCAAACAGTTTTGTGTGATCATGATTGTAATTGCTGTGTCAGTTTTCCATAACTCAACATCCAGCTGCACAGAGTGTACAGCAATCACTTCCAACATTTTGGCATTTCCCTTTTCACTGCTGCCCAAACATCTCTCCAAAACTCAGTGGCAAAAACCCATAAACAATATTATTTCACACTAAAACCAAAATCATTGCTTCTATTGAAGACAGGACTAAACTGTTTAGGATATTTTTTCCAGAATTTGTCATGTCAACTTTCAACAAAGATGTTCAGTTTTTTTCCAATATAAAATAATTTGACTAATTCTGTGCATTGATGCCTAGCTGTGGACTTTGTTCAGGCATATGCTGAATCTGTTATTTAATTTTGGAATTATTTGAAAATTTTGTTAATAGTTTTTCAATATTTCAGTGAGAGAAGAGTCCCCATTCTTCTGTGCTGGCAGAATTATGTTGGTGCCAGTTTGTGTAGAAAGATTTTGTTGTCCTGAAATTCACTACTTCACATCACAATCAGGCCGTTCCTCTGCCTTCCAACACCTCTTCAGAAGTTACTGGGTTTCAGCAGCTTCCCAAACTGATCAAATCAGGCTGCCTGGAGCAGTCCTTGCCCTGAGGGTAGGAGGGTTTGCTGTTTCTGTCTGCTGTGGGTTTTTCTCAATCACAGTGATTTTCTTTTCTTAAGATGGTGATTTTTTTTCTATCTGTGAGGACTGAGGTTTCCTGTAGATGTTACATAAACTTGATACAAAATTAAGCCTTTGAAACTTAATGTTTCTGTGCTTTTACTTTCCACACCTTCAAAGCAAAGAACATTTTGCCAGAAAATCAGAGGCTCTCATGTGCATTCCCTTAAATCATTTACTCTCAACCTTCTTCCTTAAATTAATCCTGTCCTCATCCCCAAGAACTGAGATTCAAAATAAATATTGAAGATAGAATTTTTTTAAACTTGAAATTGTATTTACTCCCATACAGCTGTGTTTTTCCACATTTGTTTTTTGTATAATGATGAGCATCTCCAAGGTTTTGTTGACCTCAGTGTAAGATCAGTACCTTTGAAAATACAATCTTTTCCTTAAGTAGGCATTAGATGTATATATTAGACTACCAAATACTAAAATAACTTAATAATTATTTAATGTTTTCAGTACCAGTAATCAGCTATGGAGCATATTAGAGATGTGTCACAACAATAAAAGCTTTTTTTTTTTTTTTCCTACTTTGTTTAGTAATCATAATTTTTAATTCTCACCTGCTGTGGCTGCACTAATTTAATATTGTTGAATTGTGGTTGATTGAAACTGTAAACTTTAGCATAGAATTTAGTGCTTTAATATTATTAATGAATTCAGTATTGGATTTTCTAAGCACTCACTGGTTGAATGAAGCAATAAATTAGGAGCTGTTTAGTTCTTCAGCAGTGGCTTTTCAGGGGGTTCACTGGAGGTGATTTTTTTTGAAAACATTTCAGATCAACTAAGGTGGATTTTCTCCCTTTCTTGTTTCCCCTTTTCCTTAGGCTGAATTTTTTAGGGTGTTGGTCAAAGAGGGCAGGATGACAGCAGTAGCTGTTTCTTACAAAAATAAAAGAATTTGAGAAGCTGTAAACACTGTTGGAACTACTGTTAATTCAGGATGTGAGTTATCACACTCCCCTTACTACCGCTATGTCCTCAGTTTGGTTGCCCAGGGAAATGTTGGGGGTTTTCAGTCATGCCTGGGTTTCAGTAATGGTTGTTTTAGGAAAGACTTTGAAATTTGTTTCATAATATTTATAGGCTTGATCCATCTAGTATTTAATGGATTTTTGCCTGTTTAATGAGTTTTTCAGGGTGACAACTGCAGTGAAAAAATAGTGCATTTGATTTTGTGAGAATCTGCATCCTATCCAAGTGATGTACTCCTTTCTTGATAAGGTCATCTGATTTCTAAATTCACGTGATCCATAGAAGAATTTATATATTATTGATGGGTCCCAGCACTTTTGTTTATAATAACATACAAAACCCACTTGCTTAGGTTTTAACTGCACAAAAATAGAGGTAGTGCCTGGTGGTACCTGCAGACAGCACTAATCCTGACAGGGCATTCTCAGACGTTTCCAATGCTTTGTGTGATGTGTGATTGCCACCAGCTTCTCCTCACTGCCAGCTGGGTACCAGGATTGTAGATACTTTGGGGACAGGTAGATCTTGAAAATTCAAGAGCAAAAGTTGGCTGATTCGTGTGTGATGAGTAATCCTCCAGCACTTGTCATCAGAAGTGAAGGTTACAGGTGTCTCTTACTAATTCACAGTCTGTGGTATATTTGCAATTTGAAGCTTATTAAATTTTAGCTTATCATTTGGGTGACAGGTAAATTAATGTAAAAATATGAATTTTTTTCACCTGCAATAAGCCTGTAACTAATTAACAAATTTATGACTTGCCTCATGTGATTTTCATGGTGTTTTGCAGTCTGAGAGTTCCTTTGTCAAATGTGTCCAGTCCCTGCTTTGGCAGAGATGAGCACGGAGGTCACTGTGCCATGTGTTACACACTGGCCTGCATTTGCTTATCCAGAAACTGACATTTATGCAAATATGCAGGTGCTGGCACTCCACACATTCTTGAGAACTTTATTTATTTTCTTTAATGATGTTGTTAATCAGAGAAAAAGATTAATCTGCATTAGCCTGAGGACAGACTCAGTGAAAATGACACGATCAAACTGGGTCACTCCCTTGTTTTATCTCCTTCTTGGTTTATTTATGCAGAGACCCTTGGGTATTCCTCCACAGGCTGAGGCACCAGTTACACCCAGGAGTTGTCCTGAGATGAGGAACTTCAGCTCTGAAGTCTCGGGCAGCTGTGCACAAAGCTGGGTGTGCTGAGCAGGGCTTTCCTTGCCCAAGGCAGGAGCTGCCCCCACCCACAGCATCTCCTGGCCAGCACTTGTATCATGTGCTGGCACTTGTATCATCCTGTGCTTGGCTAAGACATGTTCAGCTCTTGCCTGATTTTTTTTTCCTTTTTTTTTTGTAATACTCAAAACCCAAACAAATAATCACTTACTAATTTATTCTCACTTACCTTTTTTCTCCTGCATTGTCCTTTAGCTTAATGGTTCTTGCTTCCTTTTGTCATTTTCTATCCCGTCTCAATCCTTTATGGCAGAGATATTACACCAACTGAGATTTCTTTGTCAGCTTCTATTCTGGTACACTGAACAAGTCTGAGTTTTCCAATAATGAGATATATTGAATAAACACTTAAGAATATGGCAATAAATTAAAAAATGAGCATTGCTTTTCTCTAGCCCAGTTAATATTATCTTGTATATATGGTAAGTCACTTACATTTACTGCTCCCCTAAAAAATAGATATAACATTCTTATTTGATTAAGCAGATATTTTGGCTAAGATAAAAATGGAAACACAACTTTCCAGGCTGTGGAAGTCTTTTAAGGTTTTACACTAGCTTAAGAAGCTGGTTATAGAAGATAACTTGGGATCAACCTACGTTTTTTTCCCCTTGGTTTTGGTTGAGTTGTTTGAAGTTTTTTTGTCTCTTAGAAGAAAATAAATGGCAAGGCTCCCAGATGTCTCAGATATGATCCAAACTATCCATAGCAAGAATACATGGACATCTAGTCTGATTTGTTGCTTATCGTGGTATAGAGTGAGTGCTCACCTGCCCCAGGACTGCTAAGTACTGTGTACACCCCTGCAAGATTCAGGGGTGCTGGAGAAAGGTTTTGGTTTATTTTATTTTTTTAAGACAGAATGGGGCTAAGGAATATGATAGGTGTCTTTGGAACCTGACAATATTTTAATAGACTAGAAACAAAGCCTGTTTAAGCTTTCCCTTCTGCTTTTGTGTAAATCTGACAATTTTTGAGCTGAGAACCCTTCCCAATCTAAGTCTGATTATAGAACTGCTAAAGGAGAGCTTTATAATAGAAATTGATTGCAACTTTAACTCAGGAGCTGTTACTTCCTTTCCATAATGTTCTTTTCTCCCTCCTTCAGTTTGCTCTTTATTAAATCATTCTCTCATGCTGCTTGTTTGATGCAGGCACAGTTGTGTAACTGCTGGCCCATAACAAAACATTTGTGGCACAGGTGGTTTGGGGAGCACAGGAGCTCCTCTCATGCCATCAGCTGCTCAGTGCTTTGATGTCTGGAAGACAGCTTTCTTAATTTCATTAGATAGAAGGTGGTCCAGAAAATTAAACGTGCTGACAATTCTAGGCAGCTGGTTATAGGCTGATTATTAGTCCTTCTAGTTCCCTGACAGCAATGATTGTTCACGTTTTTAAAAAACTTAAAGATTCAGAAAAAAAAATGAGAATCAGGTAGAGCATTTAATATGTAATGAAATGAGGGCAGCTTTTATGCTAATATTCTGAATTTCTTTTCCCTCTAGTTGGGCTAAATTTTGTTAAAAAAATCATCACCATCAGTGTCCCTTGTTGGAGAGAAGAAGAATATATTAAAATGGAGTGGGTTTTATACTTTTGTGCTTTGTCCTTCTCCAAAATTTTTCTGATATAACTCTGCCTTGGTTGCATTTGTCCAGCATGATTTCAGTATTGACCTTTTACCCTTATGCTTCAACAAGCCTGTTTTGCCCATTCTTGTTTTCTGCTTTTTTGTTAATAGGTGTTCCAGTAAACGAGTATCATGGTCAAGAACCTTCACTCATGCTTCTTTGATTGAATTTACCATAAGGCAAATTTAAGATTCTCAAGCTATCACAGCAGCTTAGTCCTTACAACCTTTGCCTGGCATACTGGAAATGCTTTGATTTCACCATGGAAGCCTGTGAGCATAAGGGTGCTCCTTGACTCTGCAATAGTATGGGGAGTCTTTTTTGATTGTGGTTTTTTTCTTGCTGTTGTTGTTTTTGATTTTTTTTTTTTAATATCCAGTAGGGGGTGACAATATCTGTAGTTTTCTGTCTTTAGTCTCAAGACTGTTACTCATAACTTTACCTTTACAGTGCTTTATATACTGAACTTCTGTATTCCCTGTGTTCAGGCACATTCTCCTTAGCACAGCATGCTGACCACAGGTCTGAGAACCCGTGATTCCAAACTAGTTGCCACTTTTACTTTGTGTAATAAGTTGCATGAACAGCAGTCTCTAAGCTTCACACCCTGCTTTCTTCATGGTGCACTATATTTGTAAACATGTTTCTTAACTTACTTCAAAACATGTTTGTTCTGCCTCATTTATTTGCAGATAACTTACTGTCTCTTGGATCTTTAGCTTCTTGTTTTAATGATTGCTTTGAAATATTTTTTTAATGAACCTATGTAACACATCATTGTATTCTTTTTTCTGTGGCTGGACTGCTAATGATACCCATCCATTAAGTAAATGGTTTTGTAAGCAATACAAATGTAATAAATAAAGTTAGTCGGCTGTATTTTACCACTTCTGTGCTGATAGGCAAATCACATGCTGGGGAGGTAATGTTTCATGACCAGAATATTTCAGGCTCTAGGCAGCCTGCGAATCTTTGTGTTTAGGTTCAGTCAGAGAGCTTCAGAGAACTTCCTGAACTATGATTTTTATACACTAGAGTTTAGAATTTTGAATCTGGTTGCAGTGTCCCTTGGGATATGATCCTGAAGGGCAGAGAAGTCCAGGAAGGTTAGACATTGTTCAAGAAAGAAATCTTGGATGCACAGGATCAGGCTGTTCCCGTGTGCTGGAAGAGGAGCCAGCAGGGAATAAGACCAGCCTGACTGAACTGAGAGCTTTGGCTGGAACTCAGGAAAAAAAAGAGCAGTTTATGAATGTTGGAAAAAGGAACAAACAATGCAGAAGGTATACAAGGGTGTCATGAGTTTATACAGGGAGAAAATTTAAAGGGTCAAAGCCCAACTTAATTAGGTTACTGCCTTAAAAGACAATAAAAACATTTCTAGAAATATGTTAGCAACTAAAGGAGGCTCTGAGGGAATCTCCATCCTTTATTGGATGGGAGGCAAAACATAATGACAAAGCGTGAGGAAAAGGCTGAGATACTTAGTGCCTTCTTTGCTGCAGTCTTTAGGAGTGACACCAACTGTTCTGTGGGTACCCAGCCCCCAGAGCTGGAAGGTGTGAATGGGGAGTAGAATGAAGCCCCCTTAACCCAGGGTCAGTGACCTGCTCCATGCACCACTTGGACACACACAGCCCTGTGGGGCCGGATGGGATCCACCCAAAGGTACTGAGGGACCTGCTGGCAGTGCTCCCTGAGCCACTTTCCATCTGTTGCCCACAGTCCAGGCTAACTGGGGAGGTCCCAATCAACTGGAAGCTGGCAAACACCACACCCATCTATAGGAAGGGCTGGAAGGAGGATCCAGGGAACTGTCAACTTGATCCTGATCCTGGGAAAAGTCATAGAACAGATCACCTTGAGTGCCATCAGGTGGCATGTACAGGACAACCAGGGATCAGGCCCAGCCAGGGTGGGTTTAGGATTGGCAGGAGCTGCTTGACTCATCTGATCTTCTTCTATAACAGGGTGAACTGCTCAGTGGGTGAGGGGAAGGCTGTGGGTGTGTCTACCTAGACTTTCATGATTACACCATATATAAATGGCTATAAATAACATCATTTCTTTAACCAGCAAGGGTTAGTATTATGACAAGCTATCTCTTAATACTTCTAACATGAGCACCTACAGTGATAATTCAAGGTGGATAGTAGGAGTGAATGTTTAGCATAAAGCCATTGCCCCTGCCATCCTAAAAGAAGAATTTTTGAAATGAAAAGAGGTGTTTCCTTTGAATTCTTGAGAGATCAATAACAAATGTCACTGCAAAACTTTTAGGGATGTGCCAACAGCATTAAAAAATCAAGCTGCTTATAAGTTATAAATGAGACCTTTGCTTGAACTACTAGAGATGATTCCCTAATGAGATTCACATCGCTTGATTTATTTTTTAATATACTTTAATTCTCTAAGGATACCAAAAATCTGTAAGCTACAGCTCTGGAATGTAATCAGACTTAGTCATGAGAAGGCAAGGTTTAACCACGCATATGGAAATGACATAATATTTTACCAGGTAATTATAACTGGATAATTTAGGTTGAAAGGATGGGTCAGAAGTCCTCTCTGAAATGTTATTAATTCACTGAAGAAATGAGAGTTACTATAAAAGTTATTATTTTATCTCTGTTGGAGAAAATAGTGCCTTTGCACTACTTTCAGTGGTTCTGTAAGACTTAAGGCAGACAGCACAAGCAAGAGTTCACTTCCCCTGAGATTTTGAAGGCACCTGCCACTAAAGACAAAAACTGATTTATTAATGTTTTATAAGGTCTTTGACAATCACTACTAATTTTGGAGCAGGTGTAGGACAAGCATTGTCAGCAAGAATGCTTCTACTGCCCCTGCTTCTTCTTATTTCCTTTTTTTAAATAACATTTTAACATGGTTGCCTCAGGCGTTCATTCAGGGAAAGCATAGGGGTGATGGAAAATGGCAATTTTCATGTCTTCCACACATTAGGATGATTTGGGAAAATGATCCCATTTTCCAAATGTCCCACCATCATGAATTGCACAGAAGATTAGGGTTTGCTTTGATTGAATGCAATTTTTCTTGGGTTTTGACTGATCTGAACTCTAGTGTCTTCTTGACTGAGAATTGAAATACAGCGCAGGCTGCAAATTCTGGGTTAAAGTTTTTGACCTGGGGAATTTTATTTTTTTTTCAAACATTCTTGTACAATGCAAGAATAATAAGGCCAAATACAAATTCAGATGGCATTTCAGGTTGATGCAAATTAGATTAAAAAGTTATCCTAAAACTTCTGCATTTTGGTGAAGAGAGAAATTACGGTGAAGCAAAAAAAGTTAAAACAGAGTTGATAATTTTCTCGTGTACTCCATGGAAAAGTTAGGTCCTGGGCATATTCTGAAAGAATAAATCATTCAGGATCTTATCCATGATACAGAGATCAGATTAAGCACACAAAGCAGAAGTTTTGGGTTGGTTAGGAGATGCTTGCTCTCTGAATTGACTCTTCTGAACCTCTGAATCCCTAAGTTGTTTTTTTGCAATCCATGGAACTCAGATTTTTATTTATTTATGTCTAATAAATACAATACATCCTTCAGTTTCAAAGATACTATCCCAGGAGATGCATTAATAATAGAGATGTGTCTTACTCTCCAGACATCGGATTCAAACATCTCAGGAAGGGAAAAAAACCCCCATGAAACAACTGGAAAACACTAAGATACTTCTGAGAACTTTTTGCTTTGAGTTTTAGAATGACAGTATTTTTCTGATCAGTACAAAGCTACTGACCTAGAATTGCCATAGGGGTGTGTGCAGAAAAATTAGGTGTTTTCTGATAAACTGGAATGTATGGTTAAAAGACAAAAAATGCACTTCATTGAGGACTTTTCCTAAATTGCAATTAATTACTCTTTCAAAGGTTTTTGTTTGGGGTTTTTTTGCCCAGAGAAATGCTGAACTACTTAACAGTAATTTGAAGCTGGCAGACCATGGACACTTTCCTGTCTGCCCTCCTTCTGCTGGCCAGCTTTTGTTGGAACATTGCAGTTTTCCCATTTGGAAGTGAAGTGGGAAATGTTGTCCTTTAAATTTTAGCTGTCGTGTCAAATTAGGTCAGACTTTACAGCATGCCATAGCACAAAGTGATGCAGCCTGTTATGAACAGAGCCTGCTAAACGTGTGTGCCTGCTATTGCCAGTTGTACATTATTTGAGAATGAAGTGATTTTCAGCTTATAAATCTTCATTGGATTCATGGCTCTCCTGAAAAGATGAATAGTGGGAATTACTGGGTCCTGCAATGTTGCAAATCACTTGTGTTGTTTGACTGTTCTGTTGAAAAATCTATTGCAGTCAACAGCTCTGGTTTTCCGGAGGGTGGAGGTCTGTGCAGAGCACTGAATCACTTAATAAAATAATTTCTGTGCAGGAAAGTTAAGCATAACACAGTTTGAAGCCCCAGAGATTTTGCAGGTGGCTGTACTGATTTACTGATCTGCAGAAATGATTGAATTGCTATCAAAAAGGTGAAGAAAAAGTAGGCTTTGTTCTTGCGTGTAAGCAGAAGATTGTGAAGGAGAACTCCACCCGTTAGAAAAACAGAGCTATTCTGTTACCAGTCCATGAAACCAATCTGTTAAACATGCTGGCAAGAGAAATCCATGATATTGCACTTTTTAGGCTGCTGGTTTAGTTACTGGAAAAGTCTTGTGTCAAACCTGCACAAAGGAATTCACGAGGAAAAAAATTAAAAATACATCCTGTTCCACCTTCCCTTGAGCATTCATAACATGAGAAAAATGGATTGGTGTGCCTTATCCAGAACTGCTTTGGCCAGATTCTCCACTACCCTGGATATAGATTGAAGGGTGAAACCCATATCCAGAAAAAGTGCCAAATGGAATAATGGAATAATAAATACTTCAGGAGCAATGTCCTGGTGGAGGTCTTCTGTTAGATATGGAAAATAAGTCCAATATTGCAATGCTGGCTGTACTAGCTGGAATTCTTTCTTATTTGCCATACATCCTGCCAGGTGTGATTGTCACCACTGGCTGATCAGGAATTGCACAATGCAGGAGACAGCAGCCCAGCACAGGGATGCAGAGAAGTGCCAAGGTCAATGGCAAAGCACTGGTTAACCTGATTCCTGGTGCTCCTGGTGTGCTCAAAATAGGGAGTGTGTAACAACAGGTGTCATAAAGAATGTTCAGTGCTCCTGGCCTGCCATGGGGGACAATGGCCCAGCCACACACACTCCTTATCTTGTGTCAGGCCAAAACACTGCAAAGCTCTGGATTAAGCTCCTTGAGGTGCCAGTGAAAACTGAGAGCTTGTCTGCTTGTTTATCATGGTAGCTTAGATAAATGTGAAAGATAGCATGACAGGAGTCAGAATAGGAGCAGGTAAAGAAGTTCTGGCTAACAGCCTCTCTATCACTTAATACTCTGATAAGCCAGCAGCACTGACTGTAGGTGAGGCTGCTGAGTGCATAATGGCTGCTGTGTTTATTTGGCAACAAGAAGCACTTTGCCCTCCTTTAGCATGCCACCTGCTGCTAAAGGCTTAGCTGTCTCCTTCTCTAATATGTCCATGGCAATTCTATACCTCAAAAAGGCTATTATTACTGTTAAAGGGAAATGGAAATGTCTCTGAGCCTCTGTTTGCACACACAGGTTGTAAATGTTTATCATCCTACACCATGGACTAAGCAACTGTGTTATATACTGCTTTTTTTTTTCCCCAATTTGAACTTAGTTTCTCTGCGTCTGTCTTTAAAAAGGGATGTTAAAAAAACTAACCATAGAAATACATATTGTTATTTATATTAAAAAACTAACCATGGAAATGTATATTGTTATTTATATCATGATGACATGTAATGGTCCAAACCAAGTATTTGAATTTCATCACATTTAAGTATCTGGAGGGAGATTATCTCCTGCTCTGAAAATCATCCCATCTGAAAGGGCAAAGTTCTTGAATGATTGTGAGAGCAAAAGACCTAAGATCTAAAGAGCCAACAGTTCTGGTCAGGGTTAAAGATCAGCCTCAAGGCCTTCATGGCTTAAGTGAAAAGAAAATTATTCTCTCAATAATAGTGAATTTCTTTGATTTGCATGCAAATCAACAGAACTAGAAGGGACATTTGGTTGAACTTGATTCATTTGGCTCAGGATATGCTTGGTTCCCAGTTTCCGCTCCAACAGAATTGCTGTTTCCATTGAATTTTCAGCTGCTTCCACAGAGTGAAGAGCCTCCAGGGCAGTCCTCAGAGCTCTGCCAGGAAACTACTCACTGCTGGGCTGCTCTGTGACAGCAACCATGAGTTTCCTTTGGCAGCTTTGTGATTTTAGCCTTTGGCACCTCCTGAGTGCAGGTGATACTGGCATTAGATGTGTATGTGTAAAATGTGTGGCAGGACTCGAACAACATTGCTCAGCACATTCACCACAAGCAGTTCCCTGGAGCTGTCCTTTGACAAGACCTGACAGGTAGGGAGGATCAACAGGCTGGGAAGATAACAACAGGTCAGCTGAGCCTGCTAGGGGCTGCTCTCCATTTTTTTTCTTGGCCAAACAGATGGCTGAAGATTCCCAGCATTTCTGCCTCTGACACTTCCAAGGAGACTCACTCCATTTTGTAATTTTATATACTAATATATTCTTTAACAGATTCACTGATGAAAAAGTAAATAATTCAGTGTTATGTTGTGTTTGTGGAACCACAGCTGCTTAAGAGTGATGTTTCTAAGTCCAGTAAGTCAAAACGAAAAGATTTTGAAATAATAGCCATGTTTGAACTGAAATTAAAATATTTGCATGATGAATCACCCCAAGGAGCATAATCCAGCTGTTTAGATCATGCTTGCTGTGACTGATCGACAGTGCATTGCTCTACCTTTTTTTTTTTTTAACTTTTCAGTTAGGAGAAAGTCCACTAACCACAGGGAAATGCCTGTTCTTAGACATCCCAGAGTAGAAATTTGGTGAAGTTAAGAACAATAATGAATAATAAAGAGATGAGAATATAGAACAAATCCTCATTTTGGATAAGTTACCAGGGTGAAAGCAAAGATCTCGAGGCCTTTCTGGGCACATCTGCCTGGCAACACAGTGCAGATAATTTCAACTATTCATGTGATTTAATGCTCTCAAGAAACAAAGAATCATCCATTGCTGTGTTGGGTTCAGACAGGTGTTTTTTTCTTGTGTTGGTGTTGTTTGTATTGGTTTGGTTTGGTTTGTTTGTTTTTTTTTAATTTGATTCTGATGGGATTTTTTCCTCTTATTGTGAGCCCCAAAGACAGAAAAGAGCATTATAAGGATCTGTGGGGAAATGGTGTGGAGTTCAGGAAGCCAGAGAATGCAGATAGAGCAGCAGACCTAGTAGGACTTGAAATTTGGGGTCTTGAGTGCCTGATAGGGAGGTCATGAGTATTGTGTTCTCTCCAGTTAAAGGATAGGGACATTGGAACCCACTGGCTTTTAGCACATCTTGATTCAATTTCCTGTCTAAATTCAGTAGAGCATTTGTTTGAACATTTTTGCAAAGTTTATACTGACTTAGATTTTCTGGTTTTTCTTAGATTTTTTAGTGAGGTGTCAAATATGTAAGTGGATTACTTACTCTTCTTCCTGGCCCTAAGCAACTGCTTATCAGTCAGTGTGATCAAATCTTTTATGAGCTATATTCTTCACAAGCCAGGGTTATTTGCCTTACATGGACATGTAGTACCAAGCTGAACTTACACTTTCTTTTTTCCCTACTTTATAACCTTCCTGCATAGAGCATTTTATGCATGTTTTAACCCCAGAATTGGTGTCATAGTGTGAATCAGATATTTCAATTTAATTATTACATTTTTAAGCTATTCCATTTATCACCTTATGGGGTCACAGACCAGTTCAAAACATCATAGTTTCCAAAGGCTATTGCCCTGGAGCATTCATTGCTCACCACATCTAAAATAGTGTACCCAGAAAAATGTCTGTGTTTCCTTTTCATTTCCTCAGGATCTGAGATACACCCATGGTGTCTGATTCTGAGACTGAAATGAACACAAAAGAGTATTATTAGAGGTGTTTAATAAGCCCACCTGAACTCCATAGAGGAGGGCAGAAATTAGGGTGAAGACTGTTTTTGTTTTGCAGCATGCAATGTAGGATGGCATTATCCAATTGCAAAGCTGTCAAGAAAGGCTATTGTTGAATGTGCAGCTTGTGGACAGAATCTTGTAATACCCAAGAATAGCTGAATCATAGAATTGCAGCATGGTTTGGCTTGGAAGGGGCCTTTAAGGATCATCCAATTCCAGCCCCCTGCCATGGGCAGGTTGCTCCATTAGACCAGGTTGCTCCAAGCCCTGTCCAACCTGGCCTTGAACACTTCCAGGGATGGGGCATCCACAGCTTGTGTGGGCAGTCTCTGCCAGGGCCCCCCCACCCTCAAGGAGAGAATTTCTTCTCCTATCTAATGTAAATTCACCTTCTTTCAGTTTAAAGCCATAAGCCCTTGTCCTGTGACTCCATGCCCACGTGAAAAGTCCCTCTCCAGCTCTCTTGTGGCCCCCTTCAAGTGCTGTAAGGTCTCCCCAGAGCCCTCTTTTCTCCAGGCTGAACAACCCCAGCTTTCCCAGTCTGACTCTAGAGCAGAGGTGCTCCAGCCTCCTCTGGACCCACTCCCACAGGTCCATGTCCTTTTTATGCTGGATGCAGTGCTCCAGGTGGGATCTTATGGGAGCAGAGTAGAGGGGGAGAAGGAAAGACTCTTTTAAAAGCTTGGAGTTTCATAAGTGGAATGATACCTTTCATCATGCATTTGATTTGAACAATTTTAAGCTGATACTGATGAAGAATGCAACGCTTCCATAATAAAATAATGGGAAGGATGAAATAAAAGATTTAATCATTCCTGTAGCTGCTCAAGTTATTTGGTTAGTGAAATTTTGTGTGCATGTGTGTCATATTTAACTTAGATTAAAACTGAACTACATCCCTATAAACCTAGCACTACATATCCCAATCACAGATTCTTATCAATAAAATGCCAAAGAGTTTTCAGCTGGAAGATATTCCTGGTTTTTACCATGTTTTTTGTGCAGATACAAATGCACAGATTGCTGCTGATTTAAAGCATGTGGAAAAAGCCCATGGAGATTTATATTTCTTTCATGATTGAATGCTGGTACTTGGTGTTATGTGGAAAAGCAGTCACTTGGTTTAATAGTTGCACAGCTGGTGTTATCTGAAAAATAATCATTATGATAGAAAGCACACATTTTTCATGGTTTTTGTCAGGTCTGTCAGAATATGTTCTGTGCTAAGACTACACACTCCATCTGATGTTCCTTAAATTAATATATTAACATATAATACTTTTAAGAATGTCAGTTATAAAATGTGACTGTAATTGAAACATAACAGAGTATGGCTGTGTGAAACAAAGCAATTTGCAGGACCCATAAAGTGAGAAAGTCACTATGATCTGTGTTTAGAAACAACATAACATTATTTTCTGGAAAGCAAGTGACAAATTACAAGAATTAAAATTATGCATAACTAGCTTGGTAGTATGTACTGATTTGAACATCTTTAAATTACAGCAAATATGAAAATATTAATATGAAGTGCAAAGCAGCCTGATTACAAAATCTGGATTTCTCTTTGCTCCTCTGTCCCTTATCAGGGCTTTTCAGCAGGTGAGGAGAGGCAGATCAGTGCAGGCTTTAAATAAGCACATGATGTCACTTCTGAGGAGCTGGGACTTGCTGGATGTCCATTATTTCTGTCTTTGGAAACTGGACTTTTTATCTTTTGGCTGCCAGAGGCAGGGGTCAGCCTGGGAAAAAGAAGTTTATTTACCCAGTCTCCTTTCTTTTCTATATGTTAATGGACAACCCACTAACACATAATTCTGTCCCATGTGGACTCCCAGCAACAGGAGGAAGGGTAAGGAGGGGGTAGAGTGTGAATGCAAAATGATCAAGTTATAGGGAGCTCCTCCTCTTGTCACTTTGTCAAACAGCAGAGGTTTAATCTCCCAAATAAAGGGATTTTGTGAGCTCCAGAAGGAAATGTTTCTATTTCTGAATTTGAATTATCTCCTTTTGAATGCGTGAACTGGAATGTGTGTGGACCCATGCTGAATTGAAACTACTCACTGTTACAGATGATTCTGTGCCAGGAAAGGAAGCTGGTGAGTTAAGTTCCATGTGCTGGGTCTGGTGCCTTTTCCTTGGCTGTTCCCCATGTGCAATTCCTACAGGAAACTGAAGATCGTGTGGAGGAAGAGGTTCTGTAATGGAAGAAGCAGCACACTAATTCTGTACTCAAAAAGACCTGTAGAATTTACCTGAAGCATAAACCTTAATGTGTAAATGATATTGAATGTAATCTGTTGCTATCAGAAAATCCAAAGATTTGACTTAAGAAAACTCATAATATTTATATTGCTTGCTTCTACATTGCCATGACATTTTAAAACTCTTCACAGTATTTAAAAGCTTAACCCCACACTAAAGAGGTTTCTCTTTTTTGCCATGAATATTTCATGCCAAGGAAGAGTACAGTAAGCTCAATTCAAATAGAAAAATTCAGGATTTACATGGACGTGCTCCAGCATATGTTATTGTTCTAGTTAGCTGCTTCAGGAAAAATCCTATAGAAAATTCACCTTTCCTGACATTACCAGAACTTTCCAGGCACTCATAGCCAGGGTTCATTCGATGAAGTAGCAATGACTTCCCACTTTCAGTTTTCATACAGCTACCAAATATAAGGATAATAGCAGAAAATATAACCTGCAAGTCACAAGAGTGTCAGCGTTCCTCCATTCCCCACAGTACAGGCAGAAAAGAAAATGTGTTTATGGTCCAAAATGGAAGAAATCTTGAATATGTCCTTAATACTGAAGACAAATGCACTTACTCAAATGTTGCATTCAAGACGTCCAGTTCACAGAGGTGGCTCTTTTATTTTGGTGATTGAGTGTTTCTTTGTAAAGATAAAAAGTGTTCTGCACTACTGAAAAAATGAGGTTCAGTGGCTTTGAGATGGGTAGTAAAAGGCTGTTTGCTTGCAAATGTAACTGTCTCCTCTCCCTCTGGCCTAGCTGCAATACTTGGCAATTTCCAAAGTGAAGCGGATTCTTGAGCTAATTGCTGATTTTGCATTAGTGGTTTTTTTCACCATGTCTAGTGAACCCTCAGAAACACGATGGACACAAAAGGAAATGGTTTGAAAGAGAAGGAAAGTCCATCAGAATGAATTCTGATCTGTTTAAGCAGCCCTTACTGGCAGTGTTCAACCCTGTTGTGCTGTTTTCAGAAATTAATTTGCCTTTTCATGGCACTTTTCAATGCCCTTCACAGCCATTTTTGTAAGAGTCAATTGAAGGCCCCAAGTCATGATGAAGCTGTGCAACTGCTCGGACAGAAGGAGCTGCCCTGCTGCAACAAGGGGAAGGCTGTGGTTGTGTTTGTCACTAATTGTCATCTCTACTTGTTGGAGAAGGGGATGAATTGGCTGCCACGTGAATGGGCTGCAATGTGCCAGGCCCTGCTGTAGCACAGGTCTATTCCTGTGAACTCCAAAAACGAGCCTGAAGGAGCTGATCCCAAGCAAAATGTGTGTGTTATAAGTGTTGAGTTACAGTAGAGACACCAAGGTAACACACCTCATGTTTAAATAAATGGATAGTTTTGAACAATTGTCACTCCTGTATTAATTTTAGTGCTCATGCTTTAAAGCATTCTTATTTCTTCTGGTTTTGCAACACAGTAATATCCTGCTATGTGTGGATCAATCCAAAATATTGTAATTAGTCAAGAGAAGTTTAACTTGTTTCTGAAAAGACACTTGTAAATCTAATGTGCTGTTTTTTCCTTGCAATTATGAATTTACTAAATACCATTCTGGTGACACAGTGAAATGCATGTTCATTCTTAGTTTTTCAGTAAGTTCTCAAGCAAGCATATTTTGTTCCTTTATTTTCAGGACACAGGAATTTAAATACATGGAAAATAAAGACCCAGTGTTTTTATTTCATATCATAAACAAGAGGCATCAGGAAAAACCCAGGGTAGAAAACGACTTTGTCATTTTAAAATGAGGTGATCCCTACTACTGTGTGTTCTGGCTGTGTTTCACATACAGAATTCTAGAATTTTCCAGGAGTATTAAGGATGAGCACATGCTTTCCACCTCCCCAGTTGTTCACAGATGTGTTCAGCCAGGACAGATCCAGCTGGAATGTTGCTTTTGCTTCTATCTGCAAGAATATTGCTGAGTACGCTTCCCGTGACACGAAGCAGGAGTAAGGATGTCCCCTTGTCCCTCCTTGTTGCCTGCTTGGCAGCTGCAGGGATGGGTTTCCTTCACCCCATCCCATCCAGGACCTCAGGTCTCCCTTTGATCCTGACACTGGGCTTTGCACTAAAGCCTTTAATGCTTTTGAAGTGAAAGATCTTCTCTCCCTCTGTGTTTGGGGCCTTGCACACTCTAAAGAAAGAGCGGGATTTTTCCCTTTTATGTTTATATGATGGATTTTGTCTTTATAGATCCCAAATCACTTCACAAAATTTGTAGGCTGCGAAGAAACCTTGAGAGTTTATCCTGTTTATCCCTCTGCCAAAAGGGAGCCCAAATTATACCCGATTGATTCTTGGCCAACTTCAACTTTTGCAGCATTTCTAGGATTCTTATCACTAGACAATTACAGCTCCTTTCAAAACTGAGTGCTTTTTTGTTTGATTGCTTTTAGTTTCTTCTGTTTTTTGATGAGGACATTTTTTGTAAGGATCATCTTTCTACTCCTCCCTGTATTGGTTTAGGAATTGAAGCTCCAGATTAGAATCAAAGACAATTACATGCTCAGATTTATTCTTATAAGTAGTTGTTTTTCAGTAAGTCAAGTTACTCAAATGTGATCTAAGTCAATCCCAAGTTTGTATACTTGCCTGGAAAAGACTTTAATATCCAATACTGTAAATTTTTTTGCAATGCTTATAAAATTTTTAGTTGTTTATGATTAACTGTATATTATTTTCAAAGCTTTCTGGTGTGGTCACTATGTATATAACATTATTATCTATTATTAAATAAGGTCACTGAATCTGTTCAAACTAATCTGTCTTGAGTATTGTAAAAAGGTTTCAGATTGCTTTGGGGTTCTGTGTTTCTTGTTTCACATGCAATGGTTTATTTCTTTTTCATAAAATATGGGGGATTGAAAACAGATTGATTTCCAGGCCTATTTAGTTAAGGGTATTGATCAGGTTCAAAGTTTTTGAAGAAAAGTGTCAAGAAGTTTTGGATAAAGAACCTTATATAATAACAGCCATGGCTATGGGAGCCTCATTTCTCTCTATTGTGCTGCTGTGTTAGTGCTGAAAACAGTACAAGGATCTTGTAAACCTCCATTATTGAAATACAGCTTCTGCTTTGGTTTGTCTTGCTAAATACTATGATTTATGCTTTAATATTTTGGAATATAGCCACAAGATTTTCAACTTGAAACAGTTTGACAGTCATAGAATATATTTTATCCACCTCCTATGTAGAAATGTATTTTATATATTCCTGAATTGTTTGATAAATATGCAGTGTGAGAGAAATTTGTTTTGGGATCGATGTGATAGGAATAACTTTCCTGTTTCCAAACACAAAAGATGAAACCTCCCAGGGATGTGTGTGTGAAAGGGACTGGTGGGTGTTAAACACGGCCCTGTGATGTGAAGGCAGCTTTGGCTCACAGGACTGTCAGCATCCCTCGGGAGGGCCAGGCAGAAATGATGGTTTTCTGTGGGAAACACACCTGGAGCCAGAGGTGCTCCATGAGCCACCAGAGCTGGGGCACTGTGAAAGCTCTGGGGCTGTGCAGCTGAACTGGGCACCCCAGAAGTGCAGGGGCAGAGCTTCCTGGTTTATTGGCTTGCACCAGTGTGTACCTGGCTATGTCTGCACTGGAATTCCACAGGGAGCCAAGAGGGAACTCTCAGATAGTGAGGGAAGTGCTGTTGCAAGGCAGAGCAGAGATAGGGATTGTGCAGGGACCAGAATCAGCTGGAAAGGCAAAGTTGGAAACCACTTTGGTTTTTCTTTTTCAGTAAGTTTTTTATGCTGTAGCAGAACAGCACTTGATTTATATTACTGGGTTTTTTTGTCCTCCTGGGAAAATGACATCACTGTTACATTGGCTGACTCCTTTGCTGAGGATAAAAAAAGATCCAGTCTCAGATGTACACCTGTGTATGTGCAGCTGAATGAGTGAGGAGTTCATTCTGCATGTTACAGCAACCCAAGAAATGAATTATCCTGTGTTCAGCCTTACTCCAAAACATGAGCTGAACATAAAAGCTTTAGTTGTTTATAGCAGTGAAGAGATTCTGGGCTAGATTAACTTTAGGACTGTATGATTGTGGAATTCTGTGATTGTAGGATGGTGTAGAGAAAGAGAGCAAACCTTTTTTGAAAGGTTTTATTGAGCCAGTCAAGCCTAGTGTTAGACTATCACTTTTCTAGTGTATAGCAGTGGTTTTTTTCTCTTTCTCTCTCTCTCTCTTTTTTTTTTTCTTTGCATAGGAGCATAATTAGATATGAAAACAGTACAATAAAAGCATTGTGTTCCAAGCTGCCAGGATTGTGTTGGGTTTTCATTTCATGCTTGTAGTTTATTGTAGCTGCCTTGGTTATATGCCAGGTTATCTGAACTGTTGCAAAAGCAAATGTTTTGGGCTATTCTGAGCATTTTGAGTTGTCTGAAGAGCAGTTCCCTTTTTGTGTGCTTAAGATTTGGGCATGGAACCCTGACCTGGGTTTTGAATGAAAGGTTTCTAACATTCAGGAGTGCTCTGCCACGCTCCTGGTTTCTGTGCTCAGGGATACTCTGGCAGCCCTTTCTTCTCAGTGCATTTGTCTTGAAGAGCTTAAACCCAAATTTAACCAGTGCCTGGTTTCAGCACCCAGTTTTGGAAATCTGAGTCTACATTAAAAAGCAGTCACAGTATAAGGACCACCAGCAGAGTTTTGAGAGTGTCTTAAATTACCATCGTGGCAGTTATGATTAATATATTTGTCTCTTTAGGGCTTTTGTGGCACTGATAATATTTGCTGTTCTCACTAAGTCTCGATTAAATGAGTGCCTGAGACTGACGGGCAGTTTGTCTGTAATGACAAGTGCTTTACTGTAGCAGAAAAGGATGAGCTGCCCCAGGGAGACATCACCACCCACTTGAGCGAGATCCATGAAGGGTTTATGACCCGTTTGAATCCTGATTGAGCATCACTGTCTTGACCCTCGGGGAGCCAATTGTCTGGAATACTTGCTCTGTCAGTCTGAGCGATGTGCTCAGAATCCCTCTGAAACCTGTGTGTCTTGATTGTGTGTAATACACACAGTGAATTATCAAAATGGTATAAAGATAGGGAGGGATTTTGTCCCTGGGTATCTGGGTGTCATGTTTAGAGAGCATGCTGTTCTACTTGCCAAGTAAAATGTGCTGTGAACTTAACCCTTTCAGGAATAAATTATTTCAGCTCTGACATTTCATGTATGAAGGGTTTCCTTTGAGGCAAATGTGTCTGATAGGTGATTACTGAATGAAATTAAACTCCTTGAGGCAGAAAATCTGTGCCTGGAGCTCTGAGGAAGCCTGGGGCCAAATCCAATTGCAGGGGAGGTCAGTGGCCCTCCATGGGAGCCCAGGTGGGCACAGGCTGGTCACAAGGTCTGGCAAGTAGAGCAGCTCTAAGTTAAAGCCAGGCTGATGGGGAAGGCAGCACTTTGCACAGACAAGGCTTTTGTGCTTCTTCTGGTCACAAAGAAGGTTTTGTAAGTCCATAGCAAGCATGGATCTGGAATCCTGTTTCTGCAGTGGGGAGTGTTGGGAAGGGGCAGTTCAGGAGGGTGTTGCAGGTCTTTTCCTCTCATTGTTGTCATTGTCCTTTTAAATCTCAAGTGCTCTTGTACCAAACTCAGGACGGTCAAGTCGTAACCCCCTGTGGAACAGGAGAGGGGTGCTCCTGGTAATAAATAAACTGTGCTTCACCTGCTGGGCAGCCTTTAGACTGTGTGTATATGTAGTAGGGAAGGAGGAGAGTTGACTGTTGCTGCAAAATTTTTAGGAAAAAAGCCTTACAAAAAATCAAAACCAAAACCCAAACAAGATCACAGAAAGAACCCTTCCTCCATTTTACACTCATCTTGCAAAAGCAGAAAACAACACCCAGTACCAGAAATGGAAAAAGAATTCTCCTTTGTTTTATAGTTAAGTGTTTCACAGCCAGCTAATCTTTATTATTATGGCTATTGAAGCAATTAAACAGATTAAAAAGAATTAACTGTTGTTTTTCTACTAACATAAAGATGGCCTCTTAATCCCAAATGCCCTTTTTTCTAAGTAAATTGTACTTTCATCTCCAATTCCAAGAAGATTGTGGTGGGGTATGCATTTTTATCTATGCAGGTACAGTTGCTGTTAGCAACATTTTTTAAAATGACCAACAAGCATATGTAACTAAAACTGTGTTAAAAAACCCATTAAATCTTAAAAATGGTTCGATAAATTAAAGGCAGTAGTAGCAGACTCCTGTATAACTTGGTACAAGAGAACATCAATATTGTTCATTGAACAGTCTATTCTTCTAATTTTCAAAGAACAACTATTTGTCATGGTTCCTGTCCTTGGGCTGGCAGTTATCTAATTAAATGCGTATGAAATTCAAAAGCCTTTACTGAGGGACAGTAATTTTCCTTGGTTGTTTTTGAAGTCACCAAGAGGAAAGAAGAATTACATTGAACAGATAATGGATAAATTTCTCCATTGTGCATTAAGGTCTTGGATTGACTAATCATCCCATAGTTATTAATCAATGTGTTATCTTACAGTTTGAAATTAGAGGTTCCATTCTCATTATTGCTGATTCTAGGTAATAATACTTCCAGTACTTGATTACCATGACACTCCAATGTACTGCCTTGCAAAATACCACAAAACTAATCAAAACCAGATCAGATCTATAAAGAGCATCCCCAGTGCATTATGTGTACGTGACTCTTCAGCAGGGTATTTTTCAGTCTAGGCTTTCCAGAATGCCCTCAGAGCTGTTTTTCACACTGATGTGAAAAGGAGTGTCTGCCCCTTTTTCCTTATCACCATCCAAATGTGATGTGCTGGTTTATATTCCATGGCATTTGAAGACAGAGATACTGCTTGAGTTTTTCACTTCAAGGAGGTGATTCCCTCAGTCATGCCAGAACAGTTCCAGGGGTGGATTGTTCCAGGTGCCCAGTGAGTACATGTGCAACATAGCCAGAAAAAAGCTTTTTAAAATTGTGATTTCTGTACTAAATATAATGCAGTGTTCAAGGGAGTTTGTAGACACAAACTAGCCCTGACTGCACCTTGTGAAGGTAGCCTGGAAAATCAGAAGACACAGCAGTATGTAAATATATATTTCAGCGCAATTGGGAATATATTCTCCTGTTTCTGAAGACCTGTTTTTGACCACTGATCATATATAAAGATGAAAAGATATTAAAGCAGCAGATATGAGGGTGGATTAATGGGAAGATTTTGTTACTTTCACCCTCATAGTGGTTTCCTATTCCTTTACTTCTGCCCTAGGGTCAGAAATCCTCAGGCTTAGTGCACTTAAGGACCTTCTCTCTTATGGCTCATACTGAAGTTATATTATTTAGAGAGAAAAATAGTCCTTGATTCTGTAATTGAAGCTTATAAGGGCATGATACAGACACAAAGATCTGACTATTCATGTGCAGCTGTGGAACTGGGATATTAGAACTAGATATTAGAATTTGAACAATCAAGTTAAACAAGCCTTGATCTGTACCACAATTATAGTGAACAATCCAGAGGGTGATGTTGGTTTCTTAACAGATCTATATTATGTAGTTGGAATTCAACATTAAAAAAATAGACTGTAAAATGTTTTTCATCAACTTCAAAGACAGTGCACTGTTTAAGGAACATAATGCTGCTTCTAACCCAAATTATCATTTAGTGAACTGCCAATAATGATCTCTGCTCAGGAATTTCTAGTATTGAACCCTTTTGATGGCAGAATAATGATGCTGTGAACAGACTCCTATTTCTGGTTTTGTCTACATCAGTGTCATGTTCAAAAGCAGTTAAATAATTCTAATTTTTGGGCTTGTTGGTGTATGAATGCATACTTCTGTTCCTTTTTTAAATACTGGAAAAAGGCACTAAAGAGTCATTTCATGAATAGTGCATGTGGTTTAAAGCTAAATATTTTAGAGATCTAGCATTCAACAGAGGTGAATAATGATGGACTTCCCATTTAAAAAGTAAGGTATCCATTGTATCGGAGGAAGTCTGAGAAAGAGCAAGTCATTATACAGAATCAAATGAAACAACCTTTCTGTGGTGTGTTGGGATTCATATCATCTACTTTAGCAGATAAGCTAAGACATAGCAGAGATTAATCAGTTATTTGCTGTAATTAAATCACAAAAGTGCTTCATCAGCTTCCTGAATTCAGTGCTCTTTCACTTGCTTATATCCTGGCTGTGCTTGAGCCAACACAAACATGGAAAAAAATGAACTCTGAAAGAAATTATATCCCAACAGGTCAGAGCTAAAACCTCCACAGTATTAAAATTATACCCTGCTGAAACTTATAATGTCCTGGAGAGATTTCATTATGCTACGTACACTGAAGTTTGTGCTGAACTCCAAAATAGAGTTCACACATCTGATAAAATATTAAAGAAGGACAAATGTAGGGCTTGCCAAGCTGAGGTGCTGTACACTTGTCCGTGCATATTTGGCCTTTCAGGACTTCTCCTGCATCTTTATTTATTGTTTGGGAACAAAGTGTATTGTCACGAAAATGACATTGTACTTGGAAAAATCCTATCAGGCAAAGTCAACCCCTAAAATAAGTGTTATAATAAATATGCAGAAATGTCATTCTTTACATTAGCCCAAAGGTTTTGTATAGCTTAAGGATATGTGCAGTAAGCTAACTATAAAAATAGAAGCTTGACAGTGGGGATGAATGTGTGTGTCAAAATAATATTACTCTTTCTGGGAGGATGGCAGAAAAAATGACACTACATCCACCAGCATGATTTTTATAGATCTGCCTCTTTGCCAGATGTCACCTTTTATAAACTACTTTATAAAAACATGACAGCGTAGTGAAGTAGTGTGTTTATAGCTTGATAAACTTTTGTAATAAAGTTAGGATTGGCTGAAAATTAAAGCCTTAGAGCCTACTCATTAAGCATTTGGTAAGCTTGCTCAGACTTAAAAAGGAAAATATTAAAGAAATATGCAGAATGAGACACAGGCAGTAAGTGGTCTTTTTCAAGAGAGAATGGCTTATGGTTGTGTTTACCAGTATGCCATGCAATAACCTTTCCAGATATATTACTGGGATTTTAGAGAATAAAGTTTGCATTACTTTAAATGTAAACACACAGAGACAAAATATACAGTGTGTATTAAATTATATGTTTCCGAAGAGTGCTATGAGGACATACAGGATTATGCCATAAATATCAGCCCAGCACACAATTGTTTTATTACATAATAAAGGTCTGTATATTACCCTCTGCTGCACCATGCGACGCATAATTCAGGTTTTTCATGACATGTCTAATTTATACATGTCTCTGGCTCTGGAAATCATACAGGAATAATACCTTACACTTAAACTGTAACTAGCCTGAAAGACTTCAACACTGGAATTGCTATCCCAGAATGACCACTGGTCTGTGGGGGCTGGGCTCACCTCTCTGTGTGCTTCACTAACTGCAGTGCAGGGACAAAAGTCCCCTCTGGTCTGTAGGAAGGTTTGACAGACACCTTGAAGGCAGAGATGCAAAGACCTCCTGTATACCCTCTTGCCTCTTAGAGAATTCCTGTCATACCTCCCTCCTTGCTTCTTCACCCAGAGAAACTTTTGAAACTTCCAGCAGACTTGATTCCATCCATATTAATAGCTGGTGAGCAGAGGCCATGGGCAGTATGTGCAGGGTCCTGGGCATCAGCTGCAATCATGGAGAGGCTCTCCTGCACAATATGAGGTGAAACCCTCTGTGTGCACATGGATTGCTCATAACTGGAAGTGCTGATCTGCTGAGAAGTAGAAATGCCACCACTTGAAGAAATCCACGTTTATTTGCTCAGCCACATCTTTTTGACAGACACAACTTGAAGTCAAAATCATCCTCTGACATACAGGATCTTCTGTACAGGGTGAACCATAAGCAAGCTGCTTTTTCACATATCATTTTTATATCTGAGAGTCTCATAGCAATGTGAAACATATTCAAGCCAATGTTGAAAATATTACCATCCTTTTGACTGTGTTTGAAGTTCTTAACCTTTCCCACTTCTACCCCCCTAGAGATGCACTTTCTTGTATAACTTCAAACTAAAAACAGTCTTTCTCTTGGGCTATGTAAGTTTGCATTTTTTGTGGAAAAACACACACAAACACAGTTTAGAATTATAGGAAAATAGGCTTGGAGGTATCCCAAGAGGTAGTCAGTACACTCTGCCATCCCACGGCACTACCAGCCTGTGTTGGTTTATGCTGATGCTCTGCCTCTCAAATGTTTGTTTAACCCTTTTTCCCCCCAGATCTTTGGTGATGGACGCTCCACAATATCTCCAGGAAAATCCATTCCAGTGTTATACTATTAATTTGAGGACATGTTGGGGGGAGGGTTTTTTCCCAGGTGTCTAACCCAGCTCTGTCAAATTTCCAGAAGCAAATTGTTTGGGGCTTTTTTGGGTTTTCTCCAGGGGTTGGTTTGTTGTTTTTTTTTTTGGTTGTGGTAGGATTTTTTTTGGGGGGTAGGGGGTGGGAGGGTCAGGTGTTTGGTTTGTAAAATAAACCTAGTTTAAAAAAGAGCAAACCATTCTATCAAATTTTACTAAGCCTATTTTTAGTCCTTGTGTACCCCAAGAAAATGATGCTGTACAACAATGAAAGCACAAATTTGCTTCAATTTGAACTTGAAGCTGAGCTTTATTTTAGTATGTAGTATGGAAATCAATCTAAAAGAACCTTTTGTTCTGTAATACATTCTAATGGATGGGAGTTCTGCTTTGGATGGCATAATAGGAAAAGTGGCTTGCTCATGTGATTAATGGTCTCTTGCAGGTATAGTCACAGCAGGTGCCTTGCTAAGTGTAAAAGCTCCCACAATAATATGGAGGGCACAGGTTACTGGGTTTTCCTGGGAATTGTTCCTAATAGCTGAGCACTCATGAGCACGGGCCACTACTGGGAGGTATCTGCTGTGCTGCCTGCAAGATCCCAAGTGACTCCAACCTCAAACACCTGTGACCCATCAGGTAACAGAGCAGTAAAGGAGTCACCTGGCTGCATTACAGTGCCCAAGATGCTCCTTGGGAGGGAGAACATGGCAGAAGCTTGAAATGAAGGAGTCTCACAGAGAATAGCACAGAATATTTGTTCAGAAAATAGCACAAACTTCCCCCATCCTCTCAGTGAGGAGCTGCCACAAAGGAGGCACTTCCAGGGCACATCCTTCCTGTGCCCATCTCCTGGACCCCAATCTGCTGATAGTTGATGTGTCTCTGAGCACTGCTGATTATTCCCCACCTCAGGAAAAAATGCAGGTTATGCTAGAGACAGATCTGTTCCTTAAATTCTCTGCCCTATGAAACTTGACTGCACAGTCTTTGACAATGGTAATAGATTTTTGGGGAAGACACCTGGCTGTTTGGGCCCAGTGTCCCTCACATGTCCCTGAATATATCTTGTTATTTATGCAGTGGTCTAGCTGCTCATGGTACTTATCAGACTGTTAGAACAGTCCTTGCCTTAGAGAGGCAAGTGAAGGCTCTAATGGAGGAATATGAGGTGCTCTGGTAAATATCTAAGTAGTCATTAATGGTTGAAATGGAAATAGAGGAAAATTACATTATGGCATTAGAGTGGATTAGATTTTATGATATATTTTTTGTGTGATGAGGATTAGTTTTGTTCCTCTAAGACTTCATATAGCTTTAAACATGGGATCTTAGAAACACACTGCTTTTTACTGCTGATCCTGCTCTCCGTGGTCTAAATAAACAAGTTTCACTTAGTTCCCTGTGCTGAGCTTTGTGCTACTGCAGCCAAATGCAACTATCCTGAAACTAAATAGCTCAAACTTGAGGTTCTTTGGCTTGACTGGTTTTCTGCTGATTTTGTAGCCTGAGTGGAATCCCTGAGGAGTCACATGAGCAGTGGGGTCAAGTGCTCTGTAGTTTGTCCGGACAATCTTTTGGCTGTGCAATTATTTGCAGGCTCTAATATACTTGTAAATTTCTGTATTCAGGGGTTGACATTTGTAGATTGAAGAATTTCCAGCTGCATGTGTTCTGCTGATGGAAGAAAGTTCTTATGCTACAAGTGGAGCACTTAAACAGCACTGCCTATTTTCTTCTAACATTCTGGCTTTTTCTTGATCTTTCTCCTGTCACGTTGCTCGTGTTTTTTAGAGTCTTGGCAAAATGAAATCCTTTGTGGCAAATGTCATTTTTCTATGCATGATTCCAAAGGGATGGGATTGTTTAGACTTTTATCTTTGCTTTGCTTAGTTCTAAAATAAATATAGGGGGGCAAACCTCTCATGTTATACTTGTGAAAACAGATCAAACTTACTGTAACAGCACTAAAATTACACTGTGAATTATGTAGCCATTTCATGCATTCTCTGTATGTAATGTGTGTTAATTTGCATGAAAGTCAGTCTAAGTGCCCTTGGAGAGGTGTAGGTGCTCCCAAGTGCGTGAGGTTTAGCTCTGGCTCTGTGTGCTTCATGGGCTCCCTGCTCAACCTGTGCAAGTCCTTCACAAAATGTCCCAGGAGGGGGCTTGACCTTGAGGGTTTGTATCCAAAGCTGGATTTAAGCCCAGAGGAATGCAGCAGTGTTTTGTTTGGCTGTTTCTGTGGAATGTGCTCGCTCTCTGCCAGTGCTGAATGTCAGCTGTAAAGGTATGAGGTGATTCTGCATCACACCCAATGCACTGCCTTGTTCCATCCCATTTATTCAATACTTTGGAGTTTATGTTTTCACTCTCTGGTCCTTGATGGTTCTTGAGAAAGCACAAAGTGAGGTTTTGTAGCTGATTTGGGAAATAAAATTAGGAAAAGTTCTGTCAGCCATATAATATGGTGATTTGATCTCTTGCCGTATCTGCTGCTTCCTTTCTTCATGTTATTTTAAAAAAAAAGGTGAGATTTCTTCAAATTCTACTTGCAAGTTATTTTTAAATTGCTTATACACAAAATATGAAATAATTATAAAAATTATAAAATGAAAGGAAGTAATGTGAAAGGATTAAAGACCCTCCCATTGTATGCCTAAGCATTAGGCATGAAAGATTTCAGCCAAGCTAACTATGTAGCTGGCCATTTCCTTGTTTAAATGCTGATTTTTTTAAAATGGATTTCTCTTGAAGTAACTTTTGGGAACAGTAGTTTTCCATGACTTGTAGCCAGTGGGAGCTATCTGGATTATTGTCAGGTATTCAGGCTCCTCAGCTGGAGTTTCTTATGCTGAATAAGTTCCTTCTGAAATTTAATGTCACAGTTTACCTTCTTCTGTTACTTTTGGAACATGTTGCGAAAACAAATTGAATTCAATTAGTTTTAACCCACAAGTCCCACTTCTTTCACTCAGCAGAAAATCTCCCACCCTCTTCATCCTCTCTTAGTTTTGGAGATTTTACAGAGGGAGGTTGAGCATGGAAGCAAGGCAGCAATGAGCAAATGTAACTGAAGACCTCAACTCTCAGAGAAGGAAAAATGCTAGAAAAACTGTACTTCATGGAGAAGAAAGGTGTTTGATTAACTTTATTGGACTTAGTATCTGACTCAAAGTAGGTCAGCAGTGAGATATTGTGTGGCAGTGTGATGAGATTGGAGAGAATTATTCCAAAAGCAGGATAATCTGAATTAGAAAAAGCGCGTGGAGGAATGGATTAAGAAAGGGTGTAAGTAGAATGTTTTCCAGAATATTAATAATAAAACTTCTTAGATTATTGTTTCTGGTAAAACAGACAATGTTCTTAAAACTGAATATGGTTTTTCCGGATGAGTATTGAGTACTTTGTGACAATAAATCATTACTTAGTTGAGAAAATCCTGTCAGAAAAAAGAGGGATATTGTGATAGAAGGAAAGCTTTTACAAGTGATTCATTCACTGTTTTAACTTCAACTTGGATAGTCATGAAACTCATCCCAGGGATGTTGTTGTCTAGCATTGCCATTTTGGTAAATACATCAGCAAGGCTTACAGGGATGAATAAAGGATTATGCAGGTGCCATGTAGTATCCATCATTTTTTCTTACTGGTTTGGTAAATAATATTTAATTATATTTATAAATGAAAAATACAACCAGCAAAATACTTCATCTCTCCATCTTAATATTGGCTGAAATAAATAATTTTGTTTGTGCTTTGCAAAGATTTAGTCCCTTCTGTTTCTGCAGTCTTTGGCAGATGCAAAGTGGGCGTCTTTTAAATAAAACTGTGTAAAACAAATAAAAGGCATGTCCAGAAAGTAAAAGGGGCCATGTAAATCATGGCCACTTACAATTTCAGAATCTGAGGTTCTTGATAAATGACTTCTTTTGACTTCCAGATTTTTGCCTGTGCATGTAGTTGTTTTCTTTTACAAAGAAAATTAAGTGAAATGATCAAAACACCAATTTTCATTACTCCTGTTTTCCTGATTGTCCCCAAATGATGATGATTGATGTATGTATTTCAACAGCTTCAGCTGAAGGGTCCAGTTAACTGCATCTGTTTTCTAGTTTATGATGGGCCAAGGTAAATCATCTTTTTCTTATTTGTACAGTCTACCTTTGTTGGCATTTTTTTGTGGGCAGAGGAAATCTACTTGAAATTCCATTCGGTCCTAAGAGTTAGTTCCTGAGACCATGTAAAACCTGTCCAAAACTGTGAACCATGAACAAACCAGAGTTATTCACCACAGAGGAATAGGTGTTATTCCTCTGTGTTCCATGGTTTAAAATAAATACTTTGTGGTTTCCATTTCTGCAGTGTCTGGCTACCTTGAAAGTGTTGTTGATCTTGGCCACACGATATGAAGACAATAATTGTTTTCCACAAGGCAATAATTAGTTTCTGTTAATGTTATTGAAGTTGATGAAGAAATATTTTACTTGTGGAACTCTGCTTTTCCAAGCAACAGTAAGTGTTCCTCTGGAAACACAACACTCTAAGTTTGTGTGGTAGAAATATCAAGCTACTCCAGTATAGGTGATTTCGATTTTTTGATGGTCTCCAAAAGAGAGCAACAGGGTTCACCTGGTGGAGTTGTAATTTCAGGAATGTCAGTTGCTGAAATTAATTTTCAGATAAACCCAAAAGAAATACAGACAGAGGGAAACTTTGCGACTGATTAAAAGAGTTTGCAGTTCATGCCAGTAACAGGAACTAGGCAGCCCTTGGTTTGAACTTTTAAAAAGAAATTTAAGTTCAGATTTTGTTTAAGGGACTTCTCGGTCTGGAATTTCATTGCAAACAGATTTGAAAGGGAGAATTAAACGNTTGTTTAAGGGACTTCTCGGTCTGCAATTCATATAAAAGCCCTGGAATTTCATTGCAAACAGGTTTGAAAGGGAGAATTAAACCACCTGAACTTCAGCCTCAGGCAGAATGGATCTTCTTAATCATTATGAACCTGTGCCATTAGTGCTGAGGTGGGTGATAAATAGCCTGTCTGATGTCTCCATCCAGCCATCCTCCTTTGTAGCTGTGGTATTGCAACACTTTAAACTTCACTTCTTTCTGGTGAGCTAGGAGACCATAGATAATCACTTAGGTGGAGTTCATATTAATTATATTGACAGCAAAATGAAGTATCTTAATTTCCCACTATCGATCAGAAGGTTCTTTGGGAGGCTGCAGGCCTTGGGTAGCTGTCTGTCGGACCTGGTCTTCATGCCAGAGGTCTGCAAAATGTCTCATGTACAGCCTTTTGCTGTCCTCCATAAAGGTTTAATTTCTCATTTGATAAATGTTTTGTGTACTGACCAACACTGGGATATGACTTTGTGCATTTAAGGGGTCAGTCTGTAAGGCACAAAGTAAAAAGTAACCCATTTATATCAACCTTGAATGCCAGTTAAAATCTCATGAGAAACCAGAGCAGCTGAATGTGTGTGAAATGCTGCAGATGGAGCTGTGGAAAACATCCCGGCCATGTGAGCAGCAGAATTTCTTTCCTGAAGGTGGGAGGTTTTGTAACAGCCCACTGTTAGCAAAGTTCTTGGTTTATTTGTAATTAATCATGTGCTGCTGTTTGATAGTACATAATAGAACTAGAAAGCAATCACTTACAACAGGAAGCAACTGTCAATTAATACACTAATACACTAATGAATCAAGTTTATCAAAGGTGAAGTGTTGGGAAAAACGAAGCACTGAGCTTCTGTGTGCAGAAAATTCATCCTTTAGCATTTCAGATCTGTTTTTGTTGTTTTCAGACATTGCAGTGTTCATGCTGGTTCACACTGATGCTGAACTTGCTTGGGTTTAAACTTCTAACGTGATAAAATCTCACCTCTATTGCTCAGAAAATCTGTGCATTTATTTTAGTGNTGTTGTTTTCAGACATTGCAGTGTTCATGCTGGTTCACACTGATGCTGAACTTGCTTGGGTTTAAACTTCTAACGTGATAAAATCTCACCTCTATTGCTCAGAAAATCTGTGCATTTATTTAAGTGAAAACATGAGAAGAGTCTGAGGCCAGTGCTTGGTTTGGTTCAGCAATGTTTTTATTATTATTCAGGTAGTCATTGTTTTCATAAGGGTGAGTCACATAATAAATGTGGTGTTGGACCAGACATTACCTGTAGTAGGTATTCCTAATATTTGACAGCCAGACAGATTTATTGGTTTGGGGGCTTTTTTTTCAGATCTGGCATATCACTGGTACTTGCACACACAGTCCAAAATGTGCTGGGATATTTCTGTTTGCAATTCTGTGTACTCTGCCACAGGTAGGTGAAAACAAAAGCCTGAGACATTTCCATTTAGAGACACAGACTCCTGGCGATTTGGTATTCTGCCTCAAGGTTTCAGTAACCCATATTTCAGATTTCATTACAATGTGTTCAGTGATGTTGTTCTACATTATTTTTGTTTCCTGTTTAAAAAAAAAAAAAAAGAAAAAGAATGCAGTGGTTTTGTGAGCCTTAGAATGTCTGCAGTAGGAGTTGGCAAATCTCAGCACCCTCCCCTGGAATCTAGGCATGGATACCTATCTTTTGGAAATAAATCCTGCTGAAATGGCATCAGATGCACTGTGAAAGGGATGCAAACAATGAATCTATGCAAGTTGTCAGCTCTGTATATTGCCTCGTGGGCTGGGGTGTCCAGCAGTGCACAGTTCTTTCCATCTCCATGAAGGAGCAAGGCTGTGAAATGCCATATATATGGATTAATCTCAAACATACAATTTATGGATTTGAAAGCTGTTGTAAATTTACCCCAGTGTTTTGCATTTAGGTGATTTGTATCTTCAAGCAGGAAACTGTTTGTGTTTCCTGGGCAAATCATTGTGATATTTTAAGTGTCCTGGAAGCAGTCTGGCATAAAGGAAAGCTGCAGGAGTTGTACTAATGGTGTTTGCCAGCTGTGGACATTGTGGTCAGCAGTGAAACCCTGGGTGTGGTGTAATTATGGTTTTGGGTTTGTTTCACTGATTTAATTCATATAGGCACTTGTGGTACTGAGGTTTGGGTTTTTTACTCTCTTGGTACAAAATAAATTTCAATGGCATGTAATTATGTTAGAGGTAAAATGGACACAGCCTTTTAAATTGGCTTGTAATGTTGTTTCAGGAGGGGGCATTCCTTAGGAAGATGACATGTGGTTTGATAATGTCAGTAAACTGGCACTTTTTTTCAGATTGCCATTGTGTGTTGTGTACATTAAAATATTTGGAATTAGCTTTTGATTTATGTAAAAAAATCAAGTAGGTTTTGGCTGTATATTGTATATTTTTGAGTAGTATCTTTTAAATATTATGCTTTGTATCTGCTTTAAAAGTAGCAAAGGCAGCAAAATACTACTTCATTATAAAATTTTGTTTAATTATATATGCTGAAAAAGTCAGCAACACTGCATAGATAGGCAATAATATTGCTTTTATACTTTAAAATATATATAAGTAGCCTTGTAATTTGTTCTCCTGCTTAAGGCATTTGGCAGTTTATTTCTTATTTCCTGAATATTTCGAGATGTAAGCTGTCTAATGTTCAAAAGAAGCAGGGCCATAAAGCAAATTGTTTTGAAACTCCAAGATGAATGGACAATTGCAGACATCGTTCCTTTAAAGCACCAGCTGGGAGACTCCATTAAGTTGTGGCAGCAGCACACGGACCCACACGGAGATTTCTGCAGCCTGAAATATTGTTATTGGCAGGTTTCTGAATAATTTCACAAAGGCACTTCAGGCCAGGAATCTTGTTAGTGGAACCCAGTCTCACTTCAGTCTTTATATCTCCAGCATGTAAAACTCAGCTGTATCCTCCTAAGACTCCGAGTATTATTTTTTTATTCAATTCACTGGCTGTGATTGACAAGGACCTCTTCATGAATATGTTAAGAAAGAGCTGTTTCCTGGATATTATGTCCTTTCATATCTGTCATAACTAGAATATTCATGATGCTGTTTTTAACAGGCCTTCTATTGTAAAAGAAATATCACGGAAACATGTTCTAGTTCTTATAAAGTCCAGGGAAAAATGAATGCCTTTGGGGCCGATAGGTAAGGGTTTTTTTTTAACAATTTAGAAATACAATGTGACAGCTAGCAGAATATATATCAGTGAGCAGAAAGCTCTTAAATATCGCAGTCACAGGCCTAGAATTGATAAACTGGTAGGGGCTGTATATGTATTTTTGTATTTTCTGATGGCTTTAGTTACATAATAATTTCTTGTACATATTTCCACTTAAAGATGCAATTATGAAATCAAGTTTTCTTTGCAATTTTTATTTCTGACTGCTGAGAGCCTTTTTTTTTACCGTAAAATCCTGCCAAAACTTCAACATGCACAGCCATATGTCTTTGTTATACAGGAACATTGGGCTGTTGAATGCCAGCTGCCCTTTGAGGGTTCAGTGCTGGCATCTCCAACAGAGAGATTCTGTGACAGAGAAGAGGGCAGGAAAACTGAAAGCCTTGAAGAGCAGCCACCTCTTCCATGCAGAAACAGGCCTAAAAAAACTCCCAGTGTTTTAAAGCAGGCTGAATTCATTGTGGGAGAGATTTTCTAAGCAAAAATATGATACTGTCAAAACAAATTTTCTGTTTAATAGGAAATATTTGTTTGGTCAAAAGGCTTCTTTCAATAATAAATATAAGAGAACATTCTAGTGAAGGTGTCCCTGCTCACAGCAGGGGGTTTGGAGCTGGATGATCTTTAAGGTCCCTTCCAACCCAAACCATTCCATGTTTCTACGATTTTATGATTTTGACCTAACTTTATTTTGACTTGAAAGGTAGTCTAATGTCAGTTTTTGAGATTAAAAGACAAATAAGATCCTTTTTGTAGTCAGAATTGCCATTTTGACTTATGGTATCATGTAACTTTGATCTCAGTCAAAGGTAAACACATTTACTTTTTAAATTAATTAAATATTTCCCATGGACATATCCTTCTTATTTTTTCCCCTCAGAAACATTAAAGCTTCTTCTAGGGAAAAGAAGTGTTTTTCTAGCTGATTCTAATGATTTCTAGTCCAAGAGGCATTATGTGTTACATAACTTTGTTAATGTTGATCCTAGGCACTTGCAGCATATTTCCAAATTAGTGATCGAGACACTTAGAATTGTGTTCCACACTTAAATGCAGATGAGGGGACTTCTTCCACCACTCTACCTGAGGCTGGAATTGTTAGAATTCAACCCATTATTTCCTGGAAAAAGATTGGTCTAATATTGTATATAGGCAAGTAAGTGTTCCCTAGCTGCTGGATGCCATCAATTTATTCAAAGCACATTGTTATTCTTCTGTGCGGGGGGGGGGGGGAGGGGGGAAAGAAGGCCCCGAATGGGGTTATTGGAGAGCCACTGCATTTCCTCTGTGGCTATTCATGGCATCCTTTTAGCTGGGTGTGCCATGGGCTGTGGGCTGGAGCTGGTTCCTGTGGGCTGCAGCAGCGGTTAAGGGCCCGTGCATGCCGAGTGAAAGTGCATGTGTCACCGCAATTCCGTGCAACAAACGGGGCAGCCCCGGCGTTTTCTTTTATCAATGTAACAGGAAGGAAGCTGACAAGAGCACTGTGTTTCACCTGGGTCTGTGTGCAGCACGACCGACTTTCCGTCCGCGGGAGCCGGCTGCTGCCGGGGCCGGGCGCTGCCGTCCCTGCCGGGGGCTCGGGGCATCCCCTCACGGGCCCCTCACGGGCCCTGCGGGGCTCACGGCGCGCTGCGACATCGAGCTGCATGAGCTGGGCTGAAACCGAGCACACTGACCTGCAGGTGAAAGGCTCTGTATCCTATTAGACATCTTAGTATCCTACAACCTCCCAAAGTAAATAAGCCCTCGTCAAAATGCAGGAGAACAGCCCTGCTTAGGAGCAAGTGCACACTTATTGTGTGGATCAGGGTGCTTAGGAGGGTCGTGCCTGCCTGTCTCTGGTAGTGAGTACAGCTGGGTGTTTTCTCTGCCAGAAGGAAAAAGATGTCTTTTGCAAGGAAGAGTGAGGTGTTTGTTCCCTGCCCTTTTGGTTTCTCTTCAGATGTTTTCTCAGGGCTTTTGTTTTTGTAGGAGAGTTGTATGGCAGTGAGAGAAGTTCCAGCTCACTTTGAATGTGCACTGATCCCGGGGCGATGGGAACTACTGCAGGAAGTAAAAGGCACCGGGTTTTGCTTTGTCTCCAAAGAGGTTTCAGCTGGCACTATTCTTACACCTGCCCATAAAATAAATACAACACAAGTTGTGGAGGCTTCACTTTACTTAATTCGAGTGATCCGGGCAGCACAAGGGAAATTAGGAGTGCTCATTTCTGTTGTGCTCCCTGTGTGGATGGATTTCCCACCCTTATGTTCAGTGTGATCTGTACTGGCATAAACTGGATGAGATTTATTCAGGTCTTGCAATTCATGTTCATGTCTTAAGGATGCTCATATTAGAGATATTAATATTTTATTTCTAATAGCTAATGGAGTCCTAAAGGCTTTATGGACATTTTACCCCTTTATTTCACTGGTTTTGCATCGTAAGTCACTGGTGATTCATTGAGATCTCAGCACGGGTTCACAAGATTCCTCCACAGGCGTCATTGAACTAAATATTAAATTACATTTTCCTTGCTCTCTGTAACCTCTGTCTGTAACTCTTATGGCTAAAGGGAAAAAGGGAGAACGGAGCTGGGATGAGTTAAACCTGGATTCTGTCTGTCTAAAGCATGATTAAGTAGAAAAAGAGAAAAGCAATCAAAGTGGTGTTTTTATGCCAAAAAACAGTGAATAAAGAATGCTGCTGGCTTCTGTCTCAATCCATAAAAATCCCACAGCCAGAATATCTATGGAATACTCCTGTAACAAAGAAACACAGGAAGAGAGAAAATCCACATTGGCTTATAACTATTCATGGGTGTTAAACTATGCTCCTCAGCACAATGAAACAAATAAAACACCACAAAACCAAACAAACAAAACCACAAGCCAGACAGGTTGGCATCCTTAGTGCTTGTGGTACTTAGTTCATGGGTGGGTTTTTCTTTAGGTGTGCTGCAACTACATTTATGGCTCTTGCCTGGCATGGCAAAATTATGATAAATGAATGGAATTATTGTCTTGTGTACTTTGCTTCTTGTCACATTTGGATTATAAATTTTCTCCTGTTTTGAATAATTAATACAAGCCAGTATTTACTGTTGCATAGTGATGAAAGAAACAAGAATGATGAGGAACTGTATGTCTTCAATGAAGAAATTCTTAATTTCTAGGTAGGTCCTCTCATTTGGGCATTGATTGGTTAGAGACATGTAGGGATAAAACAATCTGACCAGTTGCACAATGCTTATGAAAGATAATTCACATCCCAGGTAATACAGGCAAATGCCCTTTTGTTGTGTCTGTAATGCATAATAATGTCTCTGTGGAATGGCAATATTCTGAGATTTGCATTTATTTCCTCTTAGACCCCTGGTTTTGTGAAGCTGCAGACACCTGATGAAGTATCTATTTAAAGACATGTGAGGTAATTAGAGCTCTGCTTGACAAGCAAGTCTGTGTTCAAAGTATGCACAGCCTGGGTGGCTGGGAAGTGCTGACATGAAAGGGGAAAGGGGGAGTAGCTGAAAAAGCAGAGAATGAGTGACCTCATTGAGATAGTGAAATGGTAAAACAGGAAAACTGGGAGCTGGGAAGAAAGGAAATGGCATTGAGAGCTTTTGGGCAGAGGGTGATGAAATTAAAAGTTCACATTCAAATGATCTTGAAAGATAAAGCTTGAAAGACTTCTTGGGGTGGGAGTAGTTTTACCACACAGTGGCTTTTACTGCCTTGCACACCTGGTGGGGTCATGTCCTGCTCCTGTTGTCATGGTGTCCCCTGCCTGCAGTGTGGTGCTGTTGGAGAGGTGCTGGATGCATTTACAGCTGATGTCCCTCTCCATTTTGGAGCTGAAGGCGTGACCCACAGTGATGGCAGAGTGTTCACGTGGGATAGAAACCAAATGGTTGGGAATGACAGTGCCTTGCATCCAGGTCAGCTGGGCCTCAGTTCCCAATAATATCCTATGGCCATCCTGAGCCTGACTCAGGGATGTATTCTAGTGGTACATTTCTGGAAAGAGATGGTAACTTTTATTTTATTCTATTTTAACATACTGTAGCATTTTCCTAAAAATAATGATGTGAGATTATTGGGGCAGAATGTGGGTGGAATGTAAAGCACAGTGATATCTCCCCCATGTCTCTGAACAGAAAACAGGAAAACAAATCACCAAGTAACTTTTATATTAAATAATGCAGCTCATCCACCATAACAGCCATCCCATAAAATGTTCACCTGAAGTCTGTGTTATCCTGGCCACCATTTTAGGATATGTTTTACAAAGAACATTGAGTATCTTTTGTACAGCACCTCCAATACTGAATAATTAGAATAGGAAGACTTTCAAGTTGGCTTCAAGTTTTAGGTTGTTATATAAATAAGTTCACAGGAATCTCAAATGCTTTACATAAATCTGACAGCAACTATAAAAGGCTTTTGAACATTTTTGTTGCCAAAGTCCCAGGGATTGCTGGAATCTTAAATAGCCTGTTTTAAGCTTCAATTCAGAAGCTTTTTGTCATGTTTAATAATGTTGTGAATAATTCCTTTTCTGTTCTTAGTTTCCACGTTTATAATCCACAAGGATCTTTGAGGCATGGAATAGATGCTTTCCAGATCCATAAGTGTGAGGGGTCTTTCCTACCCCAAACTCAAAACTTGCTTTCAAGCTCTTTTTGTATTAGTCTTTGTCTGTGTCTGGCTTCTTCTAAAGGGCTGTCATTAGAAGCTGCTAAAGTCAGAAGTTGTAAGTAGTCTGTGGAATTATGTTTGAAATATCAAAGTGAGAGACTAACCCTGATGATAAATATTTTGTAAAACCAGATGTGCAACACGCAGCTGTATCAGGGAAAGGTCTGAGCAGCAAAGGGTGGGGTCCATGGCTTAGGCACAGTCCAGGGAGTCCAGCTCCACTAAGCTGCACCAATGCATTTTTAGAGGGAATTGTTCTGCAGTGCAACAAGACAAAAGCAAAATACGTGCTGGAATACGAAGCACAGACATTCACAGAGGCTGAGAAATGCCAGCACCTGTCATCCCAGGATGACACGGAGTGTTGTTCCTGCTGTCACTGCCAGGCTGGGAGCTCCTAGAGCTGCAGGGTCACAATTTCATTTCAGTGTAGTGGAAATAAGTAGAGCTTTGCCTGGTTTAGCTGTATTTAATGGCATTCTGAATATGAATTACACTCTTCCTGTGCACCAGCCAGGTCAAGTTCTAAAAGTGGCCTCATGCTAACTGTTGCAGTTCCTTCAGCTTTTGTGCAGGCTCTTAAATTGCACCAGTGTGTATGTGTTGCATTCCCAAACCTGGTTGTTAGTTTCAGGGATAAGCAGGTGGGTTCTCTATACAATTTTCCTTTTGAAACTTGATTTCAAAAGATAGAATTGTTTGAGTATGCCTGATTTTGTGCCTTGTGAATAAGTCTTGGGAATATTCGGATTTAAGACAGTGTTTATGAAAATACATCTATATTTGAGCTAAACAGTTTTCTTTGAAGTTCCACTTCTTCCTCTTCATCATCACCATGAGAAAACACTATTTCTCAATGCACTGTGAAGGAATCATTATTTAGCAAAATCATTTCAGAAAGCATCTTGCTATGTAAATATGTGGAATGGTAAATGTTCTTAAAGGCATGTCTTTTTAGGGCTGTACATACCAAATGGTGGTTTATTTGAGATAATTTAAGTCCACACTACAGCTATCTGCAAACGTTGGAAAGATCATTCTAGCACATATGAGTATTCTGAATAGCTCTTCTAATCCAAACTCATGGAATTTGTCACAGGCATTCATTTTGTAATCAAAACTTCAAGAAATTTTAGAAAAATGAAACATAGATTTTTAAATTGCTCTGAAATGAAACTTATTTAATTAGAGAGCATGGTGTAAATTGGATTTTCATTTTGTGATCAAATGTAAAAGGTTTATCTGCCTATTTCCTTACGTCTTACTGATTCTGCCTCAATGGTATTAATGCCCCACATTGTTGAGCTTTCATCAAAAGATGCAATCAAATGGTTTTCTTTTTGTGAATAGCTTTGCTGTTTTGCAATCAAACATCTCTCTGCCATTTGTCATTGTATTTACCACCTTCCAGTTTCACTCTTTAATGGGGTTCTTGTATTTGCTGTTGTACATTTTCTGAGAATAATTTTTCTGTTTCAGAATATAGGTTTGGTTTACTGTAGTTTTTCTAATCTCATTTGATTTTACAGACTCATAGAGTGAAATTGTCTTTCTTTTCTCCCCATTTTATTGTATGGCCTTCTTATTACATGAAGGTTCCTACTATTTTATGACACACTCTCCTACTTCACTTTGCAGTTATCTCCAACAGATTTAGCATTTAGCTGTCCACATCCACTTTATGGCTATGTATAATGTATGGATGGCAGTACAGTGCCATTAATTTTTAATGAATTGGCTCTTTATCTAGTGCTATCTAATAAAGATGATCATCAGAGTGCATTGTCGTACTGCAGGGCCCAAGAAAGTTTTTAATATTCCTTATTGCATATGCATATTCCCAGATTTCTCTTCCTCTCATTTGGTTTACCGTGGCTCAATCACATTTCCATTATTTAGTTGAAAATCTGCATGTTTCACTCCTAATACTGTGCAGCTCGTGTTCAGCAGTAAATTGGCAGAGGGAGGTGAAGAAATATTAAAAGTTCCAGTGAGCACTGACTTCGCACTATAGTTTTATTCTCTGCTTTTCTGGAACTGACAATTACTAACTTAAACTGAAAATTAAACCAAATGAGTGCATCTGGGCTGATTCATTAAAGACTCGGTGTTTCCAATTGCTTGGCTTTCTTACTGAAATTTCTCTGATGTCTCCCAGGTAACTAAAATCCACAGGACACTGTGGTGAGGCTGGGCAGTGGAGGAGGCAGAGTTACATCTGCTGAGTTAATCGTGGTTCTGCAGATGCACTGGCAGAGAAACCCTGAGCTCACAGTAAATAAGTATTTATCCACGAAATTATTTTATTCTGTCTGAAAGCTCACTACATCTGCCAGCAGTGAATGAGCTGAATTTTTTTCTTAGACAAGTGGTATTTCAAGTGCTCAAAGTGCATAACCTGTTCCTTGTGCCATGCAGAATGCTGTTTCCCACTCTCTGTGTACCTGTCTGTGCTGTGCCTGTGCAGGTGTGGATTTAGCACTTTTAAAGGTGTGAATGAGCAGCTCCAGAGGAGGAGCTCAGTGCAGCCAGAACCAACCTGCACAACGGCCAGCTCATTACAAGCCCACGTTGTTCTCTTTCCAGAACCACTTTCCATGAATCTTGCTTAGCCATGGAACTGCCAAAATGGTGAGAGATTGTAACTGTGCTGTGACAGCTGTCCATGAGAACATGGAGTGCAGCAGGGAGTTAATTTAACAGGGCTCCTGCAAATGCCCCCGGATGGTCACAACCATCAGTCACTCCTGAATTTGAACCAAAGATGGGAGTGGAAGCATTTGTATTACAAATGTTTGATTTCTGCCAATGCACAGGTGCATACAGTAAATGTAAATACTCCATTCAGGTTTCATGTTGAGGATAGGTCACCTTTTATAATTGACAATGAGTATTTAGTATTAAAATGTAATGGGCTGCTGTAAAAGTCCCTGAAGTCAGTCTTACATTCTGGTGTGATTCATCTCTCTCCATTCTGGTGTTGGTGAGAATAGTAAAGGACTTCAAATCTAAGGCTTTAGTGCACATAATTAAATGTGAACCAACCTGCTGCATCAGTTCTTTGACTATTCTGCTGATAACTCTCATATCCCCCATTATTCCTTAGTCCTTCTTCTGTGGCTGATCCAGAGGCAATCTCCTCTTGCCCCCTTGCTGCTGTGGAGCCATGTCTCACCTCCTCTTTGCTTGTTTCTGAGGCACCCTACACTTCTGACAGGCATAAGTCAGTGAGACTGGACTTGGGCCATGTCCAGAGGGTCATCACCCCCTCTGTGTGCTGATGGCAGCATGTCCCAGTGGGGATGTATGGCCACAGGACACAGTGCTGCCATCTGAAACCCTCCTCTCACCTCCAGTGAACACGTTAAGGTGCCAGTTTTATTTTATTACTGTAAATTCTAGATTCTATCATGTTCTGATAGTCACATAGCTTAATAATTGATTTTCAGATACAGACAATTCTCTTGGGCATATACTAAAATTACCATTTGGGTTCTGAGTGTTTCTGTAAGTACTTGAGTTTGTTTCTTTTGCTAGAACTAAAGTGCCATCTGTGTGTCACTGCACATATAAAGTCCCTTTCTTTTAAGTAAGTGGCTCTTAAAACCCAGGAGATATTATTTTAATTGCTGCCTTGAATGGATGTTGTCATTATTATTAATGTTGACTGGATTCGTAGTGTTATATGAAACATTGGAAAACAGGTTTTGTTGCTTAAAAAAGGCATTTCAGTTCTAATTTGCTAAAAGACTAATTTTAAGCCTTCTTTTTAGAGAAAATAATAAGGCAATTACTCCACTGGTATATTTTCTATAGGCAGACCCAGCTGAAGTTGGAAACAAAGGTAGCTGTGTTCATTTACACACATGGTATGTGGGGAAGCCCTTTGGTAGTTGCTCAGGCTGTAAGATTTTGAATTACTTCTGGTCTTCTCTTATGTTCAGAGGGCTTAGTGCTTTTTCAAGCTATTGTAAGATGCTATGAAATGCTGCCGAGTTTTTGGTATCTGCTCTTAAAATAGATGTTGTGGAATAACATTTGGCTTCAAAGAAGCGCTTTGTAAGTGAATCTTGACTGCAGGAATGAGACAATGGCAGCTGAAAAAAGAAAAACACTGAAATAGTTCATGGATTTCTGGCCTTAAAGAAACACTGTCTCTCTGGGAACATCTATATTGCAGTCACTTCTGCAGCTTGCATCAGACCTCTATTGGCTTTAGACTGTTTAAAGAGGTCCGTGGTTGGCATGGCTGAGACAAGAGTGCCATGAATCCCAGGAGCACTGCTGGGCAGCCCACCCTGGGCATCAGGGCACTGCAGGACCCAGCCCAGGCAGGGCTGAACAAGCTGCAATTCCTGCTGGTGATTCACAGCATCTCCCTTTACATTGGTACTTTCACAGCTCCTGAGCATGTGGCTTGTGTGGTTTTATCTGGCATCTGCTGTTTCATCCTGGTCTCTGTTCCTGCATATAAATCATTTAGGGGGCAGTCAGAGGGAGTGGGGAACTCCTGCAGTGGTGTTGAATTACAGCTGCATCTAAAATCACAGCCAGCCCAACAACTGGAATTTAAAAGCAAATCTAATATCTTCTTTTTTTATCTATAGTTTGTCTTAGTTGTTTTAGAATGAAAAAGAACAACCACAGTTATTGAATATTGGCTTTCACAAAGATACAGTTCTTTCCAGCAAAGCAGATAAAAGAACACTCCCCAAACCCACTGGAATACATCTTCCCCTCCTACACAGCATTGTTATGCTATCATTATCCTCCCTGTCTTTCCCCTTTTGCCTAGTAAGGCTGTTTTTATATGACCAAAAAAATGAATGTCAGGTCTGTCATAACAGTAAAAATCTCACTTGGTGTGTGCCTGTATATAAGAGTGAATAAAGATACTTTGAAAAAGCATTCTTTCTTTGAAATTTTGTTTCAATGGTCAAGGAACTGGCACTCATAAAGACTGAGGTGATAGTGAAGCTCTGATAATGCAGCTTTTGATTTCCATGGGGCTAGGATTCCACTCCAGGAAAGAATTATTTGGTATCATTCTCCAAATGGGAGGAACACGTGATATTCTCCTTCTGCTGAGTATAAAATATGTTCATTTTCAATAAAGATAACCTTGTCTTGAGGTTTATATTGCTGTATCTTATATTAATTATCTGAACATTTTCCACAGAAAATCCAAAGCAGCATGTTCTCAGATTTCATAGATTCTCTGCAATCTCTGTTTTCAGTCTGAAACTGTTTCAGGGACCAGAGACTTGGTTAGTTTTTTTTGGTACTTTGGATGTAGGCTTCTGGTGCTCTGGGAAATATGTGGCATTATTTCTGTTTCAGAGCAATCTGCTTGGTAAGTACGTGCTGCCTGGTTCCTGTCGAATTCTTGCTTCCTGGGGTTATCCCATTAGCTTAACTGTTATCCCATCAGAAGGAAAAGGGCAGTTACTGTGAGAAGCTATGTGAGGATTCATCTCTCTTTAGCAAAGAAAAAGTGTTGAGGAAGAAAGGGGGAGAACTTCCTGAGAATGCACAGGAGCCATTTCTGACTGTGCACTGTCCCCAGGGGCGGAAACCTTGATCCTATCCAAGTCCTTTTTAACTCTCTCCCACAGGACACATCTACCTTCCTGAAAAAATAAAATGAAAAGGGATAATTGTGTCACCAGCTGGACAGTTTTCAAAGTGAAAATAGATGATTTCATGAGAGATGTAAAAATCTCTGTTGCTTGTGGTTATTTGTGTGCCTGATGGCTTCTGTCTTATCCTCCCCATTCCCTGATCTCCAACAGCAGAGACATTATCCCAGCCAGCACTAGTTTGACATTTCCAAATTAATGTAAGGAGCAGCCTACATTACTGTTTTCTTAAACTTACTTTTTAGTGTGCCCCATCATCCTAAAAACAATGGCAGGTTATAAAAATTCCTTTTGAAAAGAGGACCTAAGCTCAGTTTCTCTGGACTCAAGCTTCCCAAGCCTGATTACTGAGGGTTTTGTGTGTAGTTTGCACTCACAGAAGCTACTTGTACAAGAAAATATGTCATTAGCCCCCTCCGACTCACAGCCAGTGGTGGCCAGCCAACTTCTAACTCAAATATTTTCTTTTTGAAAAGACTTCCTATCCCGAGGGCACAGGCTGGGCTGTGTAAGGCTCAGCCAAGGTTTGTCCCTGGCTCTGAAGGCCACCTGGCTGCCAGCAGGTCCTTGGGGTGGGAGCTTTGTTCTGGGCTCCAGGGGGGCTGTAAACGTCTGCCTGTACACATCGCCTTATGCTGCTTCAGTCTGAATTAGTGCAGTTTTCAAATGAGCTGGCAGCCTGTTTGATCAGAACAGCTGTGAGTTCTCTTTTTTCTTTTGCTGTCACACATGCAGACATTTCTCTTTGCTCTGGAACTTTGTCTTAGTTTGTAAATTCTCAGGAGACAAGCAAGCCCAGAAACTTCTGGAGCAAGGATGTGTTGAAAAAAACAGGACCTGCAGCTTTGAGACACTGAATCTCTCTCTTGATAAGAGTTGAAGCCCTGGGGCATACATATATATAGCCAAACTCACAATAAATATCAATGCACAAAATGTATCACCAGGAAAGGAACTGAGAACTCACTCTGGGAACAAAGATCTGCAAATCAATAAAAAGGGAGGAAAGAGAGATTTAATAAGAAAACATAATGTGTTTCAACAATACCACCACCTGCCCCACCCAGTGACCGAGAACAGGATTTTACCTTAAAAGCTCTGCAGAGATAAGTTGTGCTGTAATTTGTTCACACTACTGCTATTTTTCAAACTCTCTAAATACATGAAAATAAAATTATCCTGATGAAAGGTAATTGTATGTGAGCCTGGATATACTGCAAGGCAAGCAGAGTGGCAGAAATGTGTTTCCCTTACAGAGAGGTACCTTCAGCACTATACTGAGCTTTCATGCAAGTGACACTGCCTGTGGTGGAAATCATGGCACATCCCATGTCAGGACCTCCAACGGCATTTTAATGGTATTATTTACAACTTGCATGCAGTTGAAGGCTTGACGGCTGCTTCAAAAACAAGTATGGCTTGTTTGAGATGATTGCAGCCACATGTAGCTTATCACACAGGAGGCAAAGGGACATGGTGAAGCCAGAGCAAACAAATTCAGTGGCAGTATTTGCCGGTTGGTCTTAGTCCCAAATTGTTGGCTTTATTAGTTGGAAGAGGAAAGGAGTCTAACTCCTAGATGCCTTTAAGTAGAGGAGCTCTGCTCAGGAAGAGGGGAAAAGCATATGGAAACATAGGGAGTATCTGTGTGCGTATATATAAAAGTTAGGCATGAGTGGGAGAAAGTAGAGACCTTCCTGAGCAGGGAGATGAATTATTTGGGCTCAGGAGGATGGGAGTGTGAGAGGAAATGTGTGAAGGGAGGGAGGCGATATCTGAAGCAGCAGAGTGACCCATCACACTGAGCAAATCCAAGTGTGGAGGTGCAATGGAGGGAAGGCAAGTATGTGTGTGGAAATGAACAGGTCTGTTGGGGACAGTTCTGAGATCAAAACATGCAGTGTTTCCTACAGACTATCTAAAATTAGGCATATATGTGAAGTGGAGGAAAAGAGCTGGGGCTGATAAAGACCAAACCAAGATATTTTGCTGTTCTCAGGGAAGTATCTGAATGTCTGTAACCTGCTCTCCTGCCCACGAAGGATTTCATCCCAGGTAACAAAGTGTCAGTTTGGAATTTGGGATCAGGAATGCACTGGAGGAGCTCACTTTTAGGACCAGGTCTCTGACACCAAATCAGTCTGTTTTTTTTAATGGGTGATGAGCTTGCAATTTGTAAATGCTCTTGGAAGTGCCCTGGCTTTGTCAGTGGGAGAAGTGACCACAGTGGACAAGTGATCTTTGCATATTCTCCCTCTCCATCCCCTGTGGCTGTCTTTTAGTCATTAACAGAGGCAAACAAACAAAAAAAACTTTGAAATTGCATACTATTTTACATATACACTTTTTAAAATCAGGTATGCCAAAATGTTAAATTCATTATAGAGAACTCCTGAGAGAAGTCTTGTGCTTATCAGGATCTCTCATCAGGTTGTTCATTCTTCTCTGACCACTGCCTATGTGACCTGAATTTGTGTGCAGCCTGGGCACCTTCTGGGTGTGCCAAGTTCTGCACAGACCATTTGTGTAACACTGACTTTACAAAGGAAACCAGGGTTCTGCCTTATTTAAACACTTTTCTGTATCAATAAAATACTATCAGAGATCTAATATAACCTGAATCAGGATTTCTTTTGGTCCTTGTAACCCTAGATTAAAGCTAATTACTTGATAGTATCAGTCAGTCAATCAAACAAGCCTTGTAAAAATCAATATAGCTCGTAACATAATAATATCCTTTGTCCAGGCTCTTTATACATCATCTGCCACCTTAATTGGTACTGATGTCAAGCCACACAATGGTTCAAATCTGGGCTGATTTGTTTTAGCAGTAACATGTTACCCAGCTAATGCAGGATCATTAACATCATTTTTCCAGTTACTGACTTTGGAGCAGCTGTTCAGAGTTTGCTTATGAAAATTGTCATTACCCTTTACTTGTTTTTATTCTTCTACTTCTTTCTGGATTACTCTTGACAAGAAGAGTCCAGAGCTAAGTTTCAGCTGATTGCTGAGCTTATTTTTTTCTAGCTGATTTGAGTTATTTTGCAGCAATGAAGTTCTTATGATAACTAAGCAAAATTAAATCTCTTCAGTGTGTGACCTCCAGAATGATGATACTACACATCATAAGGCTTATGGATCAGCAGCAAGAGCCTGGAAGGAGACTATTGCTTAACTTATTCACATCTTTGCCCCTATAATGCATATTAATATAGGATATGACAGTTGTTGTATGGACAGTTAAAAGGGCAGAGGAGAAATTGCTTAAAAAAATTCTCATGAAGCCTTTTGGATTAACCAGTTTCCTGTCACCCACTGTGCCAGATGACTGCTCAGACTATAGAAATTGCATCCTCCAAACTTTTCTGTGCTTGAGAAATTTATCAACTCTGTCACATTTAAGAAATTTCTTTCCCTGCGATATGAACATTTCTCCAGGGATTTACAAATTTAGCAAAAGCTTTGCAAATAAATGGGATAAATTCCCTAGGCCAAATCCAAGTCTTGCTGAAATCAAAGGAAATTGTGGCCATAGCTTTTAGAGACCAAGATGAGGTTTAGCATGTAGCTGTACATACACTGGAAGCTGATGGCTACTGGCAGACGGTAAATAAGATTACCGAGAAAAATGAACATAGGTAGAATTTATGTTACTGCATGGAGATTACATGATATCTGCCAAATAGTGATAAGGGTGGGCAGCAATCAAAATATGTACTGTAGGATATGACCTGAAATAAAATACTTCATGCTCAGTGAAAACTCCCTGGTAGTTGTCACCTTACAAGGTGCCATGATAGCAGGCAAAGAGTTGTTTACTATTATTATTATTATTATTGTTATTATTATTATTATCTGGAAATATTTGTTTCAGTTCTGCTAAATTATCCTCCAGAAAGAGCTACCCATTTACCACCAAAACCTTCTGGGAAGCTTTTGGTAGTGTTTTAGGTTTTGATGGCTTTATTTTCTAAATAAATAAGTGTATGCTGTATTAAAATGACAGACAATGTCTTACAGAATCCGGTGAAGGTTGAAGTACTCTGTTCATTGTTAATGAGGCTGAGGTTTATACAAGACATGTGAAACATGATTTAAATATAGATATACATAAAGGAATTTTCCCTTTTAGATTTCTTTAAATATCTATACCTACCAGTTAAATAGTAATAATACAAGTAATGATAAAACACAAACAATTACCATACTGGGTACATGTGACCCTCAGATCTGTTCAGGTCCCAAGTGAATGCAGCACTCATGGACCTCATTTCCAGCACTGCTTCCAGAACCTTGTTCCCTGCCCTCAGGTAGAAGAGTTCCCAATGTGCTCCCATAAAATAATGTTGATTCTCCTTCCAAACACCCCTTAAATATCTCATTTTCAGTGGTATATACACACACAAAGGTACTGGTTATTGGCAGAGGTTGTTTAGGAGCTAGAGACTGCTGTGGAGATGCCAGACAAGTTTTTATTCTGTGTTTCTATCAGGGTTCCTTGTGTTCTGCTGGATGGTGAGGTTTTCAAGGAAGAGGGCTTCATCTCCTCCCTGAACTGCTCTCACTCTGGGGGTTGTGGTCCATAACTTGTTTCCTAGGTTCTATGTTAATGTAAATGATGAGAGTGATGACAATCTTGGGTCCATCCCTTCAGTGCCTCACCTGCCCCAGCCTTTGCAAAGGATGGGGTGGGAAACCTGCTGACCCCCTTGTGAGGATTATTGGCCACGAACTCTGCAGGAACCTGCTGAGCTCCTCTGTGCTGCTCTCTGCAAGTGCTGCCAGGTTGCATTAGGACCACCCTCCGCCTCAGAGAGTCACAGTGAGGAGGTTTTGCTGCTTGCAGTGAAAAGATTAAAAATTGCAGCACTGGCAGGGTGGCCATCATCGATCCTTCACACTTTCTTGGTGGAAAAAAACCAAGGGAATTTGTTTAGATATGCACAATGCAGTCCCAGGATTTAATCAAGACATATAATGGAAAAATTCCATTAGATCCAAATCTGAAGGAATACAGGTATTTTACTTCATCAAGGTCTATTAATTAGATGCAATTTACAGGCTTTAAAAGAGAAGTAAATGTAGCTGGTATTAGCTTAACATTTAGCTGTCATAAGTAAAGAAAAACAACCTCAAAATAACCTTCCTTTAAGTTTCCCCAGGCTTGTCTACCACGTTTCATTCTCATATTTACACAGGATGGAAAAAAATAAAAGAAGGCTGAAACAGAATATTGCAGTGATTCAAACCCCTTTCATCTGAGCCTCTCTCAGCATGTTATTCACCATATCACAACAGAAATGATCACACCCCTCAGATTTAATTGGCAAATCCCATTGTTATGAGGCCTCAACATATACTAAAGTGTCTTTATTTTGCAGTGAGCTTGCAATGTGCTATTCTCTGCTGAACACAATGAATATTTATATTCTTCCACTCGGGGAGATTCAGAATTGTTTTGCGGTAGCTGCATCCTTCAGGACTTTCATTTTGTTTCCCATTTCAAGCCTGAGTATTTTCAGTGATTGTGAAAGTGTCTTGCCAGTTCCTTCTGTCACTGTCAGGTCTTGGTTCTTAGACTGATGCTTACGGTATCTTTCTGGAAAAAACCCCCACTTTTTCTTTGATATTGTTGTTTAACACAATGAGAAACTGGAAGATGAGTTGTGACAACAATAAAAGCCATTTTAGAGAAAGTTTTGTTCCACGCAAGGATATTGCCTCCTCCTCCCTGTGGTCTTATAGTGAATTATCATAAGGATAATTTAGAATCTCACCATCAGTGTGTGATTTGTGAAGCTACTTCATTGGAGTAGATGCAAGGAGAAGATAGACATTTTACCTTAAACTAATCCCAAAAATTCTTAACTTTCCTTTGACCATGGGAAAAAAAAAAAGCCATGTACAGGATAATGTACAAAAAAAATTTCACAGTTACAGCTTAAAGACCCTCTGTACTGTGCTTGGGAACCTGATTATCTCAGAAGGCATTTTAAATGCTGTACAAGTGTGCTGGAATAATCCCAAAGCTACCTGCTGCAGACAATTCCAATTTTATTTAAATTCCTATTTTCACGTGGATATCACTGTCCTTTCTGAGGGATACAAGGTTTTACTATTGATTTTACAGGTGGGGCTGTCAAGAGTATCTGTAAAGCTTGAATTGATTTAATGTCAAATCCAAATACCACATTACTCCTCTGGAAATCTAATTAATTGTAATATATGCCATTTTAACATATTTGTAGTGAATGCTGTTCACCAACACTTGTAACAAATAGTTTAGCTTCATTTCCCAGGGGAAGAGAAATGAGGTTTTCTTGATAATGGTAAAGAACACTTTCTAATTTGCTTCAGGATTTGCAGTGCATAAAAGTTTTATTCATGTGGCTACCTATGGATGGAACTGCATCAGGCTATTCCTTATTCACAATGTCCCTTTTCACATGCATTGCCCAGCATGTCATGCTAGGCTGTTTACAATGTATTATACCCATGTACTAAACCCTCTCTCCAAACAACTACAATGGAGGCAGAAGAGAATTTGTGAATGTATTTGATAAAGTAAGTTCTGGAGGAAAACTCTCAAAACTGAACAGAAATAAAAATAAAGACAGTTAGGAGGCATCAGTGTCTCTGCATTGCTGTTGTGAAATCTGGTGATACAGGGACTGGAACCCTGATTCTATACCAGACAACACTGTATGGTATTGCATACCTATACCTCTGATTTTTGAGACTTATTAGAGAAAAAAAATGCAGTAAGACTTAATTTATGTCAGAATCCTTGTTTTACAGTGAAACCCTGAAATTAGTGCCTCAATAGAAATTTTTAGCTCAACAATTTTTGTGATGGCAGTTATCTATGGACATTTGGTGTGTAATAATAACATGGTTGGAAACTGAAATGGAACATTTTGAGGTTCCTGTTCCTGGAACTCTTTTCCATTGTAGATTATGTGTCACCGTACTTTCTGAGGTATCCCAGCTATCTTTCAAATTATCTCTTTTTAGTCTTCAAGATTTCCTTTCTGCTACAAAATTAATTGGGAGATTTTAAATTACACTGAGTGATATAATTTGAAATACTCTGAGGCAGAATGTACCATGCTTTAAAAAATAATAAGACATTTAGAAGGTTTAGACATGTATTTTCAGGCTGTTGCATCTAAATGGCAATCCCACAGGCAATTATTGGTATTGTCTGTCTGCTTCTCATGGGATGCTTTGAAAAGGCACACCTCTGGCATAATGATGCAGAGATACAATAGCATGCTGTCATCATCAATAATACTTATTTTTTCTTCAGAGCTGATCATCCATACTGACAATTTAATGATTTTTCTTGAAGACTCCAGACGGGTGGAAGCTATGTATGTATTGTTTAGTTACCTCATTTGGGAGATGGCTACAAAACATCCATATTCATTACCCTGAATGCAGCAGACACCCAACATCAGTTTTAGTTGGAGAAAGTGGATAGTTTCCTTTTCTGACCAACATAAATTACAACAGTTGGAGAGGACAGCCAAGAGAGAGCAATGCTGGGTTGCAGTGTGGTTGTTTGGAGCAGTGCTCAGATGTGGCTGCCCTCTGGAATGCCCTGCTCTGTTCCCACAGATCTCAGCAGGAGCTGGTGCTGCTGCCCAAGGTGTGCTGGGGACAGTGGAGCTGCAATGCTGCTGCACCAGTGCTCTGAACATGGCTGGCAACTCAGTCGTGGCTTCAACAGATGTTTTTACTTGGCCAATGGGAACTTTGTGAACCAACTCTTCTCTTTCTAGTAACAAATAATAAAGTAAAAACAGCTGAAGCAGCTTTTTTTCTTTTGGTGAAATACAAGTGACTTTATATTACCATGACCACTCATGCCGCCTCCTTTTGTTTCTCTGTGGTTTTAATATCTTTTTTCAAATAAAAGACCCATCAAAATCTTTTTACTTTCTTCATATTGAAACAAGGTGGCTTTAAAATAGTGCATATGGAATTTCAAATGAAATGTAGATCTCATTTCCATATCACTGTTTTCTTTACTCTTTTTTTTCTTTCCTTCAGAAAACAGTTAAGGAGTCATTATATTTTCCAGCAAGCTGTCTTGTACACCCTGAAGGGAATATTATGAGATTAAATGCAGAGTAGCATTCCTCTAGCAAGGTGAATGTTTCTCATTACAGACATCCCTAGTTGATCTCCTAAATATAATTCCCTGTAATAATGTGAAACTTCTGAATTATTTATTTTTTCATATTAGATCAGGAGTATAATTTCTGAAAATAAATTTATTGTCATGAGCAAATCAGCTTATGAAGGTTATCCATAACCATGGAATGAAAGAGAACAGATGCCTTGTTTTGCAAGACTATCTATTGTAGCTACTTTTTGGCTTTTAGGAGGAAGCTCTAAATGTGGATTTAAAAATTGATGAACCATGATTCTGTTAATGAGTGTGCTCAGAGTCATAGCACTTTGTGTCTTTACTATTGTATTTGATTGCATAAAAACATCTCTGAGTGAAGGTCTTGGCTGGGAGCCCCTCTGCCCCTGCAGGGACTGTCTGGGCACTCGGGGATGTGACAGTGCAGACACTTCACTGAGCACAGGGCACAAATCACAAGTGACTCAGCACTTCACAAACCAGTGAGGCCCTCCTGAACTTTTAATTGAGTCTTTTCAGAAGTTACAGGTGCCTTTTATTCACACAGTCCTCACTCCTCCAGAAGCAGAATGGGTTGGATCAATGTGTCCCAAGCTTCCAGCTCCATCCTTGCCTTGCAGGCTGCCTCCTGCCAGCTTCTTGAAGTGTTCTTTGGTGGCTGTTCCTCACAGGGATTCCTGGCACTGCTGGATCTCTTTCGGGTGCAGTGAAAATAACAAAGGGGAAATATTGCTGAGTGTCAGGGTGTGCCAACCAAGGGCCCTGCTCATGGTAAAGATGGACCTTGGTTCACACTGAGCTTCTCCTGGACATAGCACTCAAAGTGCTTGGGCAAAATTGAGGGAGTTTTTGTTGCAGGGAGTATCTTCATGATGAGTGAAAATTTCTCTCTTGTTTTTCCAATGCCTCTGAGGTTTTTTTCCAATATGTTCACCCTCTGTTTGTGTTTGGGTGTGCATTTTCAGTCTCCCCATACTTGAGGAGCAGATGAGGAAGTCAGCCTGTGACAACTAATAGGAGACAGACTAGGACAAGTTCTGGGCTCTCCTGGCAGGGACAGAGCCCTCTTTCTGGACAGGTCTGGCACTGGCAGCTCTCACTGCATTTCATCTTCTTGGGCCATCCCTTGGAAGGGGTTAAAAAGCTCCTTGTTGACAGATCACAAGTACAACTGTGTGTCAGCTCATTAGTAAAATAAACAGTGGTGTGCAAAATCAAACTGGTTTTTGGTCTGACAGACAGCACTGAGAAGCCTGTAAAAAACACTTCCACAAAATGATTTCTTCTACAAATCCTGGCCTGTTTTGCAGAGCAGGCATTCACTGTTCTATATCTGATCAGACACTTAGGAAAAATGTTGCCCATGTTAGGCTGAAGGACTCAGCAGGTGAAGTGTCTGTCTCCTGTCTGGGACAGAGGTTTAAGTCACAGTTGAAGTTTCAATTAACAGGACCTCATGGTTTCCTGCTGTGACTCTAATGGATAATGGTTCACATTAAAAAGAGCTAAACATAATTTAGCACATTTTGGTGCAGATGGCTGTCGATGTTGAAGAGATGGCCACCTGGTGACTGTATTATTTTTCACCCCTGAAGAATGGCTGCTGAGGTCAAGTTTTCAATCATTGGCAGGGATGTGGAGGGGAACTTGTGCTGTGACTCTGTGTGCCACCTGGCCTCTCTAATTAAGGACTACCATTGTCTGCTTTGATATCCCCTCTGCCTTGGCGTACACAAAATTCAGAATGATTGCAAGCATTCCAAACTAATGAGTGCTCTCTGGATCTGAGGAGGAAAACATGGTGATTTTTTGCTTTGTTCATTCTCTTTGGTAATTAAAAATATAGGAGTGAAGAAAAAATGTTTTGTTGTGTGCCTGCCTTGAAGTATCCTTCTGGGAATTGATATAAAGTTGAAATCATGCCTAAATCATTGCAGCTGAGAGAGAGCAGGCAACTGCAGACCTCCTGTGTGCAGCAGTTTCCTTAGCTGAATTTATGTTGCAAAAAATTCTTCCAGTCCATTTGTGCAAGAATTTTGTTACAAAATGTTTTAATTATGAACAATTAAGTAGTTATCTAAGAGTCAAAATTTCTTCTATACTTGCACATCTATTTTCTCATTCTAGTGAAGCTTTGCATACAACTTCCAGCAGAGCAGTTTACATAATGCATGTGAAAGACCTTTCTTTTTAACATTAAAAAAAAAAATTATAATTTCAGCACCAAGCTGGGAAATGATTCATTGTTTGGATAATCAAAGAAACAAAGATGAGCTGGCTCAGATGTATTATGATCCCTTTTGTGAGATTCATTAAATGGAGCCCCTGACTTCTAGAATCCATATCAGTGTTCTCTGTCTTAGGGGGATTAAACTCTGTTATAGATTGTATTTCATTCAACCATAGTGGATTAGTTGCAGTTTCTACCTTTTAATTAAACAGCTGCTGTAACTAAACACAAATTTGAATTATTTAAAAGTCCACAGAATTTTAGTCAACTTACAGTGCTTGGATTTTTTAATTATATGAAGCTATACATTTTTTATGATGAAGGCTTTAATCAGATCAATCGACGGCCGCTAATAACTCAGACTTTCTAGAAGGCTTTTCCCAGTGCATGGAAGTATTTCAATTAAATTAAAAAATAAAGCTATCTAAGAAAAGGCCTATGTTAGTTAAATTTTCTTTGTGGCTTTTGATGAGATGTTTGTGGTGCCTTTGTTGTTTTTAAAACTATTCTATTGCCCTAGTGTGTTATCTAATTTACAATGTCTGCCTCATTATGTCCAAGTGTAAACAGTGCAGCAAAGTTTAAAAGGTGGTTGTTGTGCTAGACTGATGAGCATCATGCTCAGATCAAAATGTCATGATACTGGGAATGTGTCAAAACAAATACACAGTTGGCAATTCTGTTTGTACGAATAACTGCTGTGAATGCACAGACTACTTCTTTGTGACATAGTTAAAACAAATCAATCAGTCAAATAAGTGTTATCAACAGTAATTTGTACAACTGAAATAATCCATTACATATGGCTAGCTTTTGTATCTAAGCCATTGTTTACTTTTTGCTTTCTTGGAATAAAAATGGCTGAATAATTCAGAGTATCCGGGAACCCTATATATACTAAAAACATTTTTGGAGCAATTATAGAAAACTCAAGGCAAGAATGACAAACTTCTGGGTAGCAGCATTGTGAAGGGCAGGTGTGAATCTTTTTCGATTTCCATAAAAGGAAAATATAGTGAACTGTGTGAAATTACTATTGACAAAATATAATTAAGACCATTAAAGCCCAAACGAGTTCCAGGTGCATGAAGGGTGCACATGAGTTAGAGGAAAAATCTGAAAACGCAGTGCTGAAGTGGCCTGATATATCAATACTGATATGGGCAGATTTGGAAATAACGTGAAGTTTTTTGTCTACAATGTAATTTCCTTAGAAGAAAACCTCTTATTTGATATTTGATTATATTGATATTCTCAAATGGTCCAAGTGTTTTTCCATGTTAGTTTGTTGATCGATCAGAAAGTAAATGCAGATCTTTATTAAATCAACATTAGAAAAAAATTAATTTAAACTATTTTAAAATAATTTATGCTAAGAGTAATAGAACATTAAAATATGAATATTTTTATATGACAATTATCATAATTTTATTTTGAGATTATGTGATTGGGATGAGAGAACCTGAAGTTTGAGAGTTGAGCAATTTAAGGAATTTCCTGGCTGGTCCTACTCGTAACTATAGACAAATGAAACCCAGGATTCAGAGTCTCAGTTCAGATGTATCAATTCACGTTGCCCTTTGGGGTGACTCTGCACACCTGGAAGTTTCTGACTTCCAAGCTCAAGAACCTCAACATGTGGGCAGTTTATTACAGAGAGGTGAAGTTCAATGCTTGGATTTTTTCTCATGCTGAAAAATTAACTCAACAGAATTCAGGGAGCAGGATAGTCACTCCTTTTTTATATACCAAAAGGGTTTCCACTTGCTATAGACCTCAGGGGAGGGAATTGGCTTTCCACTTGAAACACATGTCTTCCTCTGAAACTAGAAAGGTCATTATTGAAGGATAACAATACAGAGAATTGGGAAAAAAAAAAAAAAAGTTGCATTGGTAAGGGTAACTAGAAATTCAACCAGACTCCCTGTGTCTTCTTGAAAGTGCATTGTCCTCTGACCTCTGACACAGAGGTGGCACAGAACAGATGCATCAGCTGTGACCGAGCAAAATAATTTCTGTCGTCTTGTCCTTGCAAGATTTCCTGCATTTCTTCTAGCTGAACTTAACACCACGTATGTGCACTTTTATGAAATGCCATTTGCAGGCATAAACTGGTGGTTTAAGTCCTCAGGAGGTCACAGGCTGCTTTTTCACCCTACTTTTTTAAGGGACATGCTGCTCTGAGGTGCTTGTGTCCTTGATGAGGATTTGTCCTGTACTGTAGCCTAATCCTTGTAGATTTTAATTGCCCAAAGTCAGAGCATTCCCACAGCAAAAATATGGATGTGCCATGGTCATTCTAGAAAGCAGAAAAAACCTGAAGCTGTGTTAACTGTAGCTTGGAAAGTGTGGCAGTGTTTTGGTCTCCAACCTTTTCAGCTGAGTGTGATCAAGTCCTGTTGACTGCAGTTTTTGACTGAACTGGGCTGATTTTCACTCCAGTGTGGGTTCACTGATGTTGGTGAGGCTGTGAGGTTGGGAACCAGCTGCCCCTCTTGTCCTTTAGCTTGGCAGTTCCATCAGAGAGAGCATTTTGTCAAGTGAACATTTGAGGTTTGTTTATTCAGTCTTTGCCTGATATATGTACCTCAATTACCTTGTTAGAATTCAGCTTGGGAATCTGCTCTTGTACAATAGAAAGGGTGTTTGGGGCAGCAGTGGCCTTCAGATTGTGGGGTCTGTGTATGATCCTGGTGTGTGTGACCCCTTCAGAGCGTGGGGTCTGTGTGTGATCTTGGTATGTGTGATCTCTTCAGACTGTGGGGTCTGTGTGTGATCCTGGTGTGTGTGATCCCTTCAGAGTGTGGGGTCTGTGTATGATCCTGGTGTGTGGGATCCCTTCAGAGTGTGGGGTCTGTGTATGATCCTGGTGTGTGTGATCCCTTCAGAGTGTGGGGTCTGTGTATGATCCTGGTGTGTGTTTTGGCTGAGCAGGTTATTTAGCCTTTAGGAAGGTAGTTTCTCTGAATGTAGTGTTTTCCCTTGATACCAAGAAGCAGCATGAGTGTTTGTATCTGTACTTTTGGATAAAAATCCTCATGGAGTGCAATCGATGCACATTGTATGGATTATTATTTGTGTGTTTTTCTTTAAAACCTACGTGCTGAGGCTCCTCAGGGCTGTAAGACTGCAGTGCTGATGTTCAAGTTACATGTTCAGTAGCTGTTTAGTTAGGGTTAACCTAATGCATTACCACAACAAGTGTATTCTAAAAGGAATGCAAGGAAGAAAAATAAGAAAGAAAGATGACTAAATATTGTTGGCACTTGAATAAAAGAAAAAGCACAGAGTAATAATTTCCACAGTCCCTGCAGTCATTCCTGAATTTTTAATATTGCTTTGTTTATTGTACCTTTACGTTGCAGTCATGTTGTTTACCAAATAATTTCAGGTCATTGTAGTTGGAGAGTGATAACTTCCCAGAGTCACATTTTCTAGATGTCAATATGTGGTAGAAGCTCCTGGCTGGGTTCTGTTCCTACTTGATTTATTTGATTGTAGGCTGTCAAGTTCAGAAGATTTTAAAATAATTTTTTCAATTGTGAGGTTACAAATGAGTCATTCTGAAGTGTTTCCCTTTCAGTGTTTTTAATGTTTGGGAAAAATAAATCTAAAAAGGTCTTTATGTTTTTTCCTCACTCTTTTATTACCAGATCCTAGAAGTGGAAACCCTTTTACAATTATTTTCAAGATATAATTACAGCCCCATACATATATTTAATAAAAAATTTCAGAATTCATATAAAGTGCAAGCTGCACAGACATTTCAAATGCAATATTATTGCATTTATTTTGGCAGTGGGACCCAGAGAAGTTCATTTTAGGCTCTCTTCTGCCTGAAGGAGCACAGATGACCCTGGTACAGCAATCACAGGTTACAAAATGGACCAGCAGAACTGGGCAGGTAAATAGGCACTTCCCCCACAGTAATTCCCAATTTCCAACATGGGTTCTTTTCAGGATAGTGGCTGAGTTATTTATGCTGTTGAAGGAGCAAACAGTAAGGGGCATGCACCACATCTACACCTCTGGGACAAGGGTGTTCACAGTAGGAGAAGATGCCAAACAAAGTCACCCATTGTACTTTTAATTTGGCTCCATTGCCTTGATGGGAGACACGGTTTCCATTTGTCTGTGTATTAGACCCGGTTTTCTCCCAGTTGCTTTTGACACTTTCTGCTGTATTTCAGCAGTGCAGTGTGTGCAGGCAGTTTTGTGTCCTGCAGCCCTGTCCTTTTCTAAGAGGGATCTGAGCACAGATGACATGGAGAGCTAAACAGTGTAATCTCCCACTGGCATCCTGCCTCCTGCTCCTTGTATACCAGCTCCTCTGTTATTTGCTCAATTTTCACAGTCTTTACAAAAGCAATTTTCCTTCGACCTATATAGGTGTTTGCTTGAGTGAAAAAGGAGTTCAGATGCCAGATTCAGCTCACTTGTGGCTGAGATGACAAATAGACTGTTACATTTGAAGTTACCATGTGGGAAAGGGTGAGTCTGGTTTTGCTTACATATTTAATTTGTATATACTCACACCTGATTTTTAGAGAAATGGATATATGTTATCCATAAGGAAAATGAGAATTGATACCCATTCTTTTCCCAGGGTATACATAAGACTGTGAAAATTATTCTGCTCCAGTGAGTCTTCTGTTGCATCCATGGATCAGGATAATTTGCTGGAATATTTTTTGACCAGATATGTCAAGAAGCTCCAGGCTTTTGTATCTCAGCCGAGCATCCTTTTATAGTGGTGACAATGTAGAGGGCTCTGCTGCAATCACAGTTGATTCTTGGATTCTCAGACTAGAGAGGAACTTTAAGATAAGATAGGCTGTTCTTTCCAGTAACACAGGCAGTGGATGGATCACAGAATATCCTAAGCTGGAAACAACCCACAAGGATCATTGACTCCAACTCTTAATAGCCATGGTAACCCCCTCAGACAGAAATTGCTTGGTCTGAGCTTGTTTGCTAGGCTGCAGCACGATACCAACACCTCTTTAAAGAAGGTTTTGGGAAACTTGTATTTAAACTTTGGTGAAAGAAATTGTGCATGCAAGCAGAAATCAGTACCCTAGGCCTATGTAATTGGAACAGTAATATAAAATTACACTAAAGGAGGACATTCATTATCATGCAATGTAATCAGGTACGACAAGCTCCCTATCATTAGTTTTAACATGTAAGGAAGGGAAACCACAGTTCAGGAAGATGCACAGAAAGAGTAATCTCAAAAAGGGCTTAATTGTACTTGCAATTAATCTAGTACAAAGACTTAAGTATTTCTCAAAAGATAATGTGTATTAAGAAATGAGCACTGCACAGGAGTGGTGGACAACAACCAGGCAAGAAAGTCCATCATGAATCCTCATGATAGCAGAGAATCAGCCCCAAAAGAACCTGAAAATTCATGAATAAAAATCTTAAAAATCAATTTTTTAAGCCTCATGGAAGAACTGAAGGAAAATCAAAGTGTACTTAATATGCTGAGGTTGCTTAACACAAGATACGGCTGTTGCACCTGAATATAAAGTATGCTGAAGTCTGACAGAGGAATATTCCTGTAAACCTGCAAATACATATTTAATAATCAGGACATGGTGTTATACATTTACCGTATGAACAAACAGCTGCCACATAATGTCCTCGCACTGCTGAAGGGAGCCCATGAATTCTTCTTCATCTTTCTGATTAAAGTGAAGCCAGACGTAGCCATTAGAACTGTCTGCAAATAAAAGCTTTTAAATATACCTGCTCTTTCTCTGGCTCAAATCTTCTCTGGCTTATTTTAGTCTTTATCCACATCTTGGTCAGGCAGAATAAGGATACATTTTTTTCTGTGATGGTTCATAGGTACTGGGGAACCTTTCAGCCTAAGGAGGAAGTACTGACCTAGTTTATAGGATGTTATTTATCTCTGAAGTATTTCTCCTTATTTGGTATCTGCCATTTAATGAAGGATTTTGCCATACCTGTTATACTTTGATCAGAAGTCACAAAAGGAGCCTAAAACTTACTATGTTTCAGGGAGATTTTGGAACTTTTGTTCTTTTGAATAAGGTAGGTGGTTAATACTACAATAACAAATACTGGGTACAGCTAGAAACTAATGCAGAGTGCAGGAAAAATCATCTGAAAGGAAGGAATAAAAGGAAGACTCATCTTTCTTTTAGCATCTCTAGGCATTTTTAAGCCTCAGTTAATCATTTCAAACTGCTTAAACAACGGTAATTTCCAATTAGAAGAGGGTCAGACTTTAAAAAAGCATAAGCAATATCTTGCTTTATCTCCTTTGTAATATTTTTTGTGCTTTCCCTAGGACAGTAGAAGATACCTTGTATAAAATCTCATTTGGCCCCAAACATGATCACTTTTAAAACCTAAAAAGGAGAGATTTATGTGCTACCTTATCAATACAGTTGAATTCCAGCTGGGAATGCAAAGAGGAACAGGTTCAATCAGACATTGTCCTTTTGATTTTCAAACTTATTTTTCAGAACTTGCTCTCCTTTGTTTTATTTGAGCCAACTCCCAACACTTTAGATAAACCACTCCTTTTTTTTTTTGCAGAACTATCAGAACAAATAGCTTCAGGTCCAGTTGTTTCAGGGAATGGTGCAGTAAGCAATTGTTTTGATGTAATTCCGAATAGGCTCCATTCATAATCCTGTGTTGAGCCTCCTGCCTGGTGGTGGGGAGACAGGTCCCTGGAGAAACATATGAGTGGATGTTGTGCCACAGACATTTTTCCCTTATACTGTGTGTGTTAGAGAAGAGATATTTCTAGGTAGGAAGCTTCCTTGTTTTTGCTGAACATGTTAGCTGGGTGTTTGAGCCACGCATAAATGCGAAATTTGCTCCTGGGAGAATGTGTGCCCAATTTACTTGTTGTGTGCCCAAGCATCAGAACTATTGAGGAGTTTATGGAATGCAGTGTCAGCAGCACCTTTAGGAACAGGGAGTTTAGGAACAACAATGACTCTACTGATGCATGTTCTCCTTCTCTCTTCAGCTAAAACGTGCTTCAAATGAATAATTGCTACAGGGGAATTAGGAAAGGCTATTTTTTACCCACCAGTGCATTTAAGACTATGTGTGGAGGGTCAGACTTGTGGGAGGTTTCCATAAAATTTATAACCACAGAAATACCGTATCTATCAGGAAACAGTTAATATTAAAATGCTTGGTTCAGTCTTTGGTGTTCCTCATAACACACAAATGTTAATAAGTTAATAAGTCCATATCTCCTCAAGTAAGTGAGATATGGAAAGACTTGAAAGAAAGCAAAACAAAACACTACTCCATTAGAACATGTAACAGAGAGGGAAAGTTATACTTCTGTATTCACCTGTAACCTTATCAGGGGATGCCAGACACTAATTCCTCTCTAGCTGCCACATAAAAATATCTTCAACAAACATAGTGATAGCTTCCCAGGAAAAGACTAATCTTTAATACAACAATAAAAGGGCAAAGAAGAGAGAGAGGATGGTTGATGTATGAGTAATGTGCAATATATTCTACCTGCTCAAATTTAAAACCAGTTAGACCACAAAAGGCACAGGTACCCCATATCCTGGACTGCATCCAAGCAAGAGGTGAGGGAGGGGATTCTGCCCCTGTGCCCTGCTCTGCTGAGGCCCCACCTGCACAGCTGCCTCCAGCTCTGTGGCCCCAGCACAGGAAGGACAGGGATCTGTTGGAGAAAGTCCAGAGGAGGCCACCAAAATGACCAGAGGGATGGAGCACTTCTGCCATGAGGAAAGGCTGAAGGAATTGGGATTGTTCAGTCTGGAAAAGAGAAGGCTTCAGGGAGGCCTGATTGTGTCCTTCCAGCACCTGAAGGGAACTTGTGGGAAAGATAGAGAGAGACTATTTACAAGAGGGAATGGTTTTAAACTGAGAGTGGGCTTAGATTAGATATTAGGAAGAAATTCTTCATGTGAGGGTGTTGCTCCCACAAAGAGGAGTGCCCTAATCTTCCCACTGTCACTGGGAAGCCAAGTACTATTGGCACCCTGACATTTTTTTAGCAGCCAAAAACCATGGTAACCATCATGAATGCCCTGCCTCGATATATTCTCTACTAACAACAGTGCCCCACAGGAGGACGGTGGAGGAAACTCTAATTCATTGGGGCCTGATTTGCACTGTCCTCTCATATGTGAACTGGAATCCCCAAATTTCTCCCTACCTATTTCCCTGAGAGCATGGAAGCAGCAATGCTGACCAGAGAAGAGTCTCTTAAGAGGCTGTGGTGCAGGTGTTGAATTCATGCCTTTACTGATCTAGACTCTTCCACGGCTTCTCAGTCTTGTGTTTTTATCACTGATATTAAAAATGCTGTTATTGCTGTGCCCAAGGTTTCACTCAGAGCAACACAGCATCATTTTAGTTGTGTGGTATTATCTAAAATGATCCAGAATCCAGTGCATAGCCTGTGGAAGAGCCTGACTCCTCTCTGATCCCTGCACAAAAGCAGCTGAGGTGTCACTGGAGCTGCCTCTCCACAAACTTAAACAGATTTTTCCAGAACTAATCTTCTATTTTAAGGTTTTGAAAGTGCATTAACTTAAGGATTTGTACCTAACACTGCTTTCTTTTTCTCTAAGCACCTGCAGAAATGCTTTTGTGAAGGAGAAATCTAATGATCTTATTGCAGAACTTTGAAAGATAATTGAGTTGTCTCCCATAAACTAATGTCTCTTATTCACTCCTGTTGAAAGGTCACAAATCTTTCTTTGGTGTGAGCTAGTTCTTATGTAAATTGTAGTAAATAATATATGTATGCACGGGCCAGCTAATGTAGGACTATACAGTGTTTGGTTTTGAAGAATTGTACACACTTGGCAGTGCAAAGGCAGAGAGGAGGGAGGAGGAGCAGTTAGTATTTCATATCCATGCATTGCAGGAAATAAAAGTTAACAGCTCTAGTAAAATTCATATGCTAGACAACTGTAGGGCTGCAGAGACAGTGAATCCCAGAGGGTTAACTCCTCCTCACCTAAGCAAAGTAAATTATTTGACTTTTTGAAATGTCTTCTGAAATGTAATAAAATCTGAAGGGGGTAAGGATCTTCATCTCATTAATACAGGGTCCCAGCAAATGTCATTTTCTAAGCTGCTTTGGGAAATGGGATTCTTTTCAGATTTCAGCGAATAGTTCACAGTCACAGTGTATTACTTTAGCAGCACATTTCTCTTCCTTACACATTACATGCAGCACAGTTTAAACAGTAGAGTGGGCTTATTTTGGCTTCATTCCTTTATATGAACAGAGAGAATTTTGATTTGCTATATATTCCACTGCTACTGTAGATTCCCTCTCCATCTTAAATGGTAGTTTATTAAGATTAAGTGCTTTCTTATGTAGATGTATTGAAAGGACCTTTGATTTGGTTTAAATTAAATTTGATTCAATTAAAATGTAAGATAGATTGAAGCACATTTGTGAAGAGAAAATGAAAAAGGCTCCATTAAAGAGACCCAAAGCTACAATAGACATGGAATCAGGAGATGGCTATCAGGTAGGCAGGTTGTGAAAACTGGATAGCAGAACATTACTTTCAATGAGGATTCCAACCTCGTGGTATCTAGGTGGGCATACAAAGAACAAATCACATGGCTCATACCCTAAGAAATTATCCAAAGTGACTAACTGGCTGGGTCAGGTCTTGTTAGCATTCAGCAGCACTGCTTGGGCATGAAGAGAGAAAGAAGAAAGAAACATGAAAGGAGACATTAAAGGAGGGGAATGAGAAAGGAAAAAAAGAAGGATTTGTGAGGGTATTATAACCCAATCCTTTTTTCTTTGTACTCTCCTCGACCCACATTAAATCCAGGCTCTAGGATGTCCTTTGGACCGGGCAAAAGAGGATTGTGTGTAGCTCATCTACACTCAAATCACTGCTTGAGACCTCTGAAAAGTTTGCCTTGGTACTGAACCCTTGAGTAGTCTTTCACCCTCACCTGGTTGGGTTTGTGAGTTCAGAGCCACGGTGAGCAGTGGTTTGGAGCCCAAGCACTTCTGTAAAACTCGTGTTCACTAAAAGATGAGTGTCAGGCACCCCAGCTGTGCCAGGGAGCGGGTGCAGCCTGGAGGAGAGAGCTGAGCCTCTCCTGGGAGCTGGCCCTGACATCCTGCCTGGAGAGGAAACTTCTCAAGGTGGAGACCTTTTCCACTCCTGCAAAGACACTGATTTTTTCCACACAGACCATGCCACACTTAAGCAGCTTTTGGTCATTTCCAACACAGACCGAATTTAAATCACAAGTCTTGAAATAGGAACTATTTTATTTTATTGTGAGCAACCAGAGCTGCTTAGCCCTTTGCATAAAGTTTAGAAAATCTTTCTTTTTATCCCCTTTTATTCTTTGCATATGTATGCTTCATTTCAGACCTGGAAATGCAAAAAGGCTTTTGCATCCAGCAGCATTATATATAGATAAGATATTTTACTATTAAGTCATTGTATGGTTATAAGTCAGGATGATCAACGTAGCAGAGATGTTGATTTAGCCATTTCAATATTAATAGGCCACCAAAGATACAGTTCATTTTGTCAGTTATGTATAAACTCTCTTCTCATTTACATAATTGAAATTCTTTAAAATGGTTGGATTTTTTTTTTCAGACTGTCAAAGTTAAATATTTAAATTCTCAGCCCCGCTTTGAAGATTTTATTTTTTGCTTTCTGAGGCAGTCACAAATACAAAGTTTAATGTTAGAATATTGATTTTAGCAAGTCATCTATAAGAAGGCCAATTTCAACACTTTGTCTTGATTTAGTGATGTGCATTCAGATCTTTTTCAGTCTGTTTATTGAGTAATATTACACATCAGATGTACTTCACTTGTCATGTTGACCTAGATCTGGTATTTTTCACATGTATGAAGTTATTTAAACTTGCAAAAGTTTTTTTTGTCTGTGCTGCTTGGTACCAATTAATGAGGGTTTGTTTCTAACTGGGCATTAATATCCTATTTTTAAAAATATATATTTTTAAAAAATGCAGTGAGATTTGGACATTGCAAAAGGAAAGAAAACCGTAAAATTCAATTTTAAAAAGGAGTCACTAGATTCAGATATATGTCTTTATGCACGATGTTCTTGGAGTAAGTGCACAGATACATGACTTTCTTAGCAAAACTAACTCATAGTGTGTTTTCTGAGTGCACATTAGGAAGAAGAAATAGACTGTGGAAAAATGTATTAGGTATTAAATAGGTCGATAATATATAATGTGCATTTCTGTTAATTGATGTAGCCAATGTACAGTGTAATAGCTGCAAAGGAGCTGTTGTGGTGCATGCTGTGAAGACATATTAAAACAATACACAATAGTAATTTAAATTCTAATAAGTCCTTTAACATACAGCAGTATTGGATCCAAGAGTATCTCTATGATTTCCCTGTCTCAAAGGGACAAGCTGTATGGTTTCATTTCTACAATATTAGTAGAAAAGAAATTATGAGCCCAACTACTTCTAGTGTAGGGACTAAACTATGTGTATACATCATCTTTTACTGCTAGGTAATCCAAGTTTATTTTAGGTTAAAGAATATTGAATAATCTTTGTGCTTTTAGTAGGAGCATCTAAATAGCAATTCCTGATAGTGCAGTGCTGATAACTACTTTAAAGGGTCTTTTCCGATTAAAAAGCAGTTGTGAATGATTCTTTTAAACAACTCTATACTTACTTGCCTGTGTAATCTAATGCACTTCAAACATGTGAGATGTTCATAGTTTTTGACCTCAGTAAATGTAATAGCAATAGATAAAGGATTTTTCAAATACCAGAGAACAAAGCTTTGTGGCTAGGAAAATACAGTGATACAGAAAGATACAGTATTTCTGGCACAGAAGGAAAAATGGGCACTGAACAAGGAGAAAGGACAATAAAGGTAAACACAAAGGATGTTATTTCCCATGTATAATTCTCTGGACAATACTTTATCTTTAGGATGTGATGCCCAGAAGCAGTGATCACCAATTAATCAAATATCATCTGAACTAGGGCTGAAAAGGACTGAGTTAATAAAGCAGAGGGGGAGCTAAAAGGAAGCATGGGAAGTGTTGTTTGTCTACTGGAATACAGCAATAAAGATAAAGATGAGTGTTTTAAAAATTGCAGTAAGTTCATATCTCACAAAGAAATACTATGATATTTTTGTACTTCATATATTAAAAAAAAATAAAATAAAATCTGCCTTTAGGGATTTATACTCTAAAACCAAAGAACTAATCCTTTTATAGTATCACCATAAAGGAAACTTCCTAATCCTTGTCAATGACTGTGTATCAGTTATTGCATCTGTTCATAATGTTTTAAGAAATTCCCCTGCAGCCAGACTAGTCCTGGAGCAAGATATTCTTGGATGCCTTGAACAAGGCTGTAGAAAAGCTGCTCTTTCAGTATGAGACACTGTATAGACCCTTTGAAAGTTCATCTAATGAATTGAGTTTTATACTAAAGAACTGTTGCTACTTAGCTGTCACCTCCCCTTTGTCTTGAATGTACCATTGCAAGACTGAAAGTTCAAAGGTGTGTATCAGGATTTAGAGCAGTGGCAATTGTTGGAGCTGAGTTTAAGGTAGACCTCCTGGCAAGACTTACAAACATGGCCTGGAGCTCACTTTTCACACCCTTCAAATCATTAATAATTAGATATGTTGTCTGTGAAAAGCTTAATTTAGGAATAATTTGTGCAGCAGATGATCTTTGCTGCATTTGACCCCTTTTGCTTGTACTGAATGGGAAGAGTTCAGCTGGCTGAATCAGTTTTAAGGAGAAAAAAGATAATTTGTGCTGCAGCCAGTCCAAGGTGGCAGTTTCAGTCCTACTCCAAAATGAAACCCTATGTCCATATTTGATTTCACAGAAAAAGAGAAATGGTAGTAGCGAGCCTGGACAAGCCTGTGCCCTGGTAGTAGCTGGACAAGAATTTTCTAGCTTGCACAAGCTAATTTTCAAGCTATGATACTTCAGTATGGAAGGCAGGGAAAGGGCTTTCCTGGTCTCTGAAAATGCTTGTCTCTTTTGGCCCAACAGAGTTTTTCTGCTTTCTGCAGCCCTGCTGATCTGCAAGCTGCCAAGCATTACCACCTCTTTTTAAAAAAGAGCTGATATCACATGTGAAGGAGAACAGGCAAGTGCCTTCTACCCAGAGAGCAGCAGAATGGAAGAGATCACCATGGCAGCAGTGTTATTAAGTGCAAAGCCACTTTTCAATCATTTTCATTACATACCAGCTCCCCAGATGGATTCCTTTCCCCTAAAGGTGGCAGCTCTGTTGCAGGCTGGCTGCCAGGTACAGGTGCCGGGCTCAGAATTGCTTCGCTGAGGTAGCGTTGAACCCAATAACAGCACTGCCTTGTAAGATCTCTGCCACAGGCTCCAGGCTGGTGAAGGGATGGACATAGACACAGTTTATGGGATTGGTGTCAGTTCACCAATCTGATGTGTTGCCTTTCCCTTTCTGGTAATAGGGTTTGGGTTGTTTTTTTTTTCCTTGTCACTGCCTCTTCTTTCCAGTGAGACACAGCAGGGAATAAACTCATGAGTGAGACACCTTAGGAGCTAGCTACATGAAATGCACTTAGATTCCTCATAAAGTCCTGGAACTGCAATAGGTTTGAGATAATTACACCACTATTATGCTTGATTGCTTAAATATACTTTAAGAATTCATAAACAAGCATAGACTCCTCATGAAATAATAATGAAATAAACATGGCAGTTGCAAATTTCCATTTCAAATTTAGATGAGGTGCCTCTGAGTTCAGTTTGCTATTAATTTTACTGAAATACAGTAGATGTAATTTGGCTATTTAGATGCAACATTCTTCCCTGTAACCTCTGGCCTGCTCTGTATACATTGCCTGAATGTTACACTGAACCCTCTGCCTCTCATGGTGTATTTCAGGAGGATTCTGCTGCTTCTGTATCTGTTATATTGCAGTTTATTAGTTACTCTTGAGCATTTTATAGGCTGGGACTTCATACTGATGTAACTGTGACCTTCAAGGGCATAGTGGTGGCTGCCCCATCCCTGGAAGTGTCCAAGGCCAGGCTGGATGGGGCTTGGAGCAACCTGGGACAGTGGAGGATGTCCCCACCCATGGCAGGGATTGGAACGAGATGACCTTTAAGGTCCCCTCCAACCCAAACCATTCTATGAGTCAATGAGGTGTCACCAAATCTGCAGGAAAGTGATGGGTCTCTTTCTACCCATTCCTTCAAAGCCTGAGCCAAAACACAAAGCAAATGGGCTCTTTGTCTCCATCCCTTAGTGTGACCTTTGCTTGGTAATGAGCTTTCTATTCCAGCTCAAATAATGAAGGAGTAACAGGAACTCAGCAGTCACCTGTGTTGTTTAACCTCCTCAACAGGTTCTACATCTGTCTCAGCTTCCTGATTTCTTCTGTGGCAGTGAGTGCAGTGAGCTGGCACTGCAATTTGATTTTTCACTGCTCTCTGGACAGCAGGACTGTGTCTCTTGGGGGCTATAAAAAGAACATAAAATGCCTTGTCTGTTGGTCTAGGAGTGCCATGCCTTCTACTGGCTAGGGTGCATCTTTCACCTTCAAATGTCTTCAAGGATAGCACCATTTTGAGCAAAAAAGGCAAAAAATGGCATAATACCAATACCAGAAAGAAAGCAAGCTCAACACTGATCAAAGAAAGCTCAAATTTAGTATTTCCATGTGAGTCTTCCTAATATCTGATTTGAAGCAGATAGAAAGAGAAAATGAACTGTTGTTTCTATTTAAAAATGAACAGTACTGTAACTATTCCTTTTGATTTCAAGGAAGGAATAATTACAATGACCTAGTGTTTGAGAGCTCTTGGCAAGAGCTGTTTTCTTAACACAGTACCTGTATTGCCCAAGGAAAATAAAAAGGTTAAGTTTCTCAGAGGAACCCAATTGAAATGTGCCTTTGCTCTAACAAGCTTTCTGCATATTGGTGAGCAGAACAAAGTTATTGGTTTAAATTTCTTATAAAGGACATGGTGTGGGATAAGCAGGTATCCATCACCAGGGAGTTATTTTAGTAACTCCATGTGCTTTGCCTCTGCCGGAAACACAAGACATGGAGTTCACCCAGGATTTTTTAGATTTACCAGTGGTTGAGAAAAAAAATTACAGGTAATTTTCCTTTCATCTCTTCTTTCCCATTTATATTTCAAGGTCATCATCATCCCCTTAATATCAGGACCCCTCCCTGGAGCAATATGTGAAGATTACTCTTATTTTCTTGGAGGTAATGCTATGAAATTACCTATAGTCTTTGGGTAATTTACACAGTCATGTGGATGAAATCATATTTTTCCTATAGAGATTGCCATCTGCTAGTAGACTGCTTTGCTGCCATGTTGCACAAGGTATACTGAAAACTCTTGACAAACACTTTTCAATCTGCTATAAATTTAGTATTTTTAATGTATTTTCATGTCGCCTTGATGTGTAGTAGCAAGCTGTATTTAGTTGTCAAGTATAAGGGCTGACTTCACCCCGTGAGGATTGTGAGATCTTTTTAAAAGTTATAGTAGGTTTTAAAAAAGAGGAAAAAAGACAACTTCTATTTTTTTTAGTAAAATTTGCTAACTTTAGTTTCACATTTTAATAGAACATTTATATCTAGTTTTTTACCGTCACAATCGAAACAAGCTGGTGCCAGTATTCACCTGGCAAGTATTTATACTGATAGAGAAAACTCTCCCCTTTCTAGCCAAAGGAGTGCTATTAGATTATAAAAATATCATCCCCTGTGCAGTACATTTTGCATCTATTTACCTTCAGAATTGTGTTTTGTTTTGGTTTGATTTTTTTCATTTTTATAATTTCTGATTTCCTGCACTGATTTCAGGGAAAGTATGTATAACCTCATGAATAAAATGGGTATTCATGTTTAATAATGGTTCTGAGGCTGTGCATAGCCCCAGCAGCGTGAAATGCCATTAACAAGAAAGGTTAATGAAGGCACAGAGAAACAAAGTTGTTTGCTGATGTTGCATTGCTAAGTTTAGGACAGAAGAAAGAAGCTGGAGTAAGATTGCTTCACTTTCTGTCAAATATCTTAATAATGGGATTCTCTCTTTTCTGTGGGGATGTAACATAGGACACATTGCATTAACATTTTTAGGTATTGACTTTAGGGTCACTGAACACTACACGGTCCTTAACTAAAAGCACTCAATGAGACACAGCCTAATACCAATATTTGTAATTGGAATGGGACTTGTTTACACAAAGAGAAATGTGAAAACCAAATAACACTGATTCGTTGTCCATCAGGAACTGGAAATCAGCCTCCATTCAAAAAATTCTGCAAAACTTGGCAAAGAGGCCCTATTTAGTCCCATCTTATTGTGGGCACCAGTGCTGACCTCTGCTGAGTGAAACCCATTGCACTTTGTTACTTTCTTATTTTAATATTTGTAATCCATGGCATGGATTGACATTGGTAATGTTAATTTCTAGTGTATATATACACATGGTCAGTCTCTTTTGCACACACACACCCACATGCACACACACCCCTCCCTAGTTTTGGTTTCCATTGTCAGCCCAACCTGCCCATTGCAAGAAATTGCTATGAATGGAAATTGGTGTGATGCTGTGTAAAGACTGCCTTGGCCAGCCCAGGCACAAGGAGGATGTGCTGGCTTCGTTTAACATCCTGACCCTGCAAATCTGGTGATGGAGGAGCCTCACCAACTGAACCAGATGTGTGGGAGAGGAAGGGGAGTTAAACAAGGTGGTAGCAGCTTCCTGTGCTGTGTTACAGGTTTTTGTAACATTGGGCTTTCCCCAGTTCTAATGTAACACACTGGATGGGTGTGCAGGAAGTAGTTTTATGGCTGGATTTTGCTATGTCTAAGGAAGCCTTTTATTTTTTTTTTTTCCACAAGAGAACATTAAGGCCCTATTTCAGTTTTTGAGGCACTTTGAAATCTCTGAAAATGACCAACTGAGAAAGGTCCCTAGCAGTTCAGGTCAGAAGAAGTGAAGATTATAGTTTCTGTGCCCTTACTACTTTAGACAACTTCTGATTTCAATAGATTTAAGTATTAACAGGCTTTTGCGATACCCTTTCAGATTTTGAATTTCAGTCTAGGCTCATATCAGATTTTTAAAAGTGAATTTACAAATAAAGTTGTATGATTCCAGGGCATCCTTGCTTACTTCACGCTGGGCAAGACATCAAAAGAAATTGGTCAGGTTTCCAGCAATGGCACACATTTATATCACTTGCTCTATAAGAATGTGATTAAAGTAATAATAACGGGGTTTTGCCCAAAGCACTCTGAATTTCTTTGATTTAGCATATCTGCACAGTGACATATTTGGCTTTCTCATCATGTCCTTTATGCAGATTAAAGTTAAATATGTCCTGAATGATTGATCAGATGGAATCTATACTCTTTGAATGTATAATTTTAGCATCTATAATTTAGCAGCCTCTGCATGTGTGTGTTGATATACATACAAGTATTTATAGATGGAACACACCTCTGCTTTTCTGTATGCCCTCCTGATGCACACATGGTAGATTCTGTATATATCCTGTCTCACTGGATACTCTCCAACTTTCTGTCTAGTAGCAGGCTGTGTCAGATTGCTCTTTAAAATATCTGCATGCCACAGAGATTTCAGCATTCCCAGCCAAGTGAGGGATTTCACTGCTCAAATGTAAGACTGAAACCCAGGTCAGGGACCAATTTAAGGTACAGTGTTTTCCAACGCACCAAATCTTAGCTTGAGTTTTTCCGCACCTGAGCAGAAGTTTCTAACAGTCTTTCTGGACCTGACAGGTGTGGAGAATATTAAATTGTGACATTTCCATGTGAAGAGATTGCTTTGTGTAATTTCTTCACAATCAGGCATGTTGAGATGGAAATAGTCACAAAGAGCTTTACTCACAGGGGCTTCTGTTTCTAGAGGAATGTCCCACAACAGCTCTGGGTGACCCAGACCAAAATCAGAAGAGGATTTATCAGCTACACTCCTGTAAGATGAAGAGTATTGAACAAAGTGCAGCAAATTGATGGATAGCTGTTTTGAGTTACTCACTTCAGGAGCTTCTGCCAAACTGTCCAGCCAGCTGTGGAGGTGGGAGATTGTGCAACCCCTTTGCCCCTGAGGGCTTTCCAGCTGGTGGTGCCCCTGTGAGCACCCCTGGATGCCCATGGGGTTCCCCAGGACTGGCCTCTCTGGGGCCCACTTCACAAATACTATTGAAGACTGTCAAAGGACCATGTGATGGCAGCAAGAACTTCAATACTAAAAAACTTTCCCAGATTTTTGAAGCAGTGCATTTATGGGTGCTCAGTGCACTGTTTAACCAAGAGGTGCAATTCTCCTTTGGATGGAGTCACACTGGCTTAAAACCTTGGGGGTGTTGTTTGGTAACAATACTCTCCTCCTTATATGGAAACATATAACTTATAACATATAACATATAACTTATGTGACATTTTAAAAACATGTACTGTAGAGATACAGTGAGTTTTATTTACTTTCCTTGAGTAACCAATGAGCCCACTGTCAGAACAGTCCAAGTTTCTGATAGTAAACAAGGCCTAGTGTAACAATGCAGTTGTTTGAAGCTTTTTGTGAGGAAGCATCATCCTTTCATCATTCTTTCATCTTTCTTTACTTGCTTCCTGAATCCCTGTAATTTACAATGTGTTTGCAGAAGAGTTGGGGTTACATGGCCATGGTTGGAAGCTCTGAAAATTAATTGTGCTGAACAAGCTCTGTATTTATTTTCCTTTTGAGCCTGTAACACAATGTTCTGCTCAGGTCCTCTGAACATGGCTGCAGTTGAGTTTTAAAACAAATCTGCCGCCCCTCTTATCACTGGAACACATAATTGCTCAAAAGGAAACTGACAGAACTATTTTGAGCTTTTTCCCTAGGATGTGTCAGCTGGCAATCTTTGTTTAAACACTGTGAATATTATTAAACTTAGTCTTTATTTCATTTTTAATCTTAAAATTAGGCAGTCCGGCTTTGAATCCATTCCCATCGAGAAGTGAAGGTTAGGTCTATGTCTCGAGCAGTCAAACAGATTTGTAATCTGCTGTGTGGCTTGTAATGCAGTCCAAGTTCCGTGTCATTATTAACCATCTGGATCATGAATTAGTAACTCTGAACATAAACATACATTATATATACTATATGTGTAATTTGTACTTGGTAAATAAAATTCAGCCAATGAAGATAGCACTTGTACTGCTGTATCCTCCTTGCTAATAGTTTTAGGAGGCTATATTGTCAGTTGTCATAGTAAATATCTGACTCTTGCACATAAGATTCATGGTGGCAGTGGGGTACATGTTCTCACTTAACAATGGAAATTCAGTATTGCAGAGGTCTTGCAGTGTCATTTTACAGAGGCATGAATTTTCGTCCTGTGCCTAGTTCATGTAATGGTGTAAGCAAAGATTAATTTGACGTGTCAGAAGTTGAAAGGGTAGCTACATTTAGGACTATAATCTTCCCTTATAACATATTAATGGCAGTTTTATATCTCTGTCAAAAGGAAAATGTACCTCTTATTACCCTTAGCAGTCAAGTATATTTTATTTATTTTATTGGTAAGACAAAGGACACAAGGTGTCAATTGGTATTTCAGCCAATTGTCTTAAAAATTACAGAGTGTAAGGGTATAATTTCTATCTTCCAAAATGCTGGCTGGATTTCTTAATGATGCCTAAAGGTTGTGGTGCCGCTTGGGGCAATTACTGTTTTGTCTCTCGTTGCTGCCCTTTAGCATGAGTGAAGCCAGAGGCCTAACTGCAAGGGTGAAAAAAACCCAAAACAATCCATTAGATTGATTATTCTGTTGTAACTACTGGAGATTTAACTGATGTCTTTACTTCTTTGTTGAAAATCATTTGTTTGCTGTAGTAGCTCAACTTCTTACAATGAGGATAAAGACAGAATCTTGAGATAGCTTCAGTTATTAAAAAAATATTTACTTAACACTTTAATGAATCAAACCATATTTGAGTAGTTCAGATCAAGGCTATTGAGAAAATTAATCCCAGATTATCTTCAAGTTTTTTGAGAAGATTGAGGTAATTTCATTTATTCTTGAATGAAGCCATGTGGAATGTTAATGTGGCTGGCAGGAAGACTTGAGTTCCAAGGTGCAAAAAAACATGGTACTGTGAAATCAGCTTCATTTTCACTGGAATGCAAAGACCTTTAGAGAGATTTTGCAAAATACAAGTGCAAGTAATCTGCTGCACTTCAAAGTTACCAAGTGCTTAGGGCATTCTTTGGCATGAACCGGGTTCAAGCTACTGAGAGAAACAGCAAAGGGATTTGAAGTTAGGTTTTCTGCATCCTAAATGAGTGTTCTGGTATTTATTTATTTATCTATTTATTTATTTTTAATTTCCCTTTATTTTGGTATGTTGACTGCTTAATACATTTGTTTTACACACAGGGCATGGACTATTAAAGGTGGGGTGTTTTCCTGTTGTCCCTTCGTAACAAACAAGTTTTTCACAGTGAAGTGTGTTCAGATGAACAGTTTTGCCCATCCCTTGAGGTCTTTCCAAGCTGACTTTGTTTAGCAGACTTTAATTGGCATGCTGCCATGTTACAACCACATGTGCAGCTCCACAGCAAGACAATGGCTTTGGTGAGGAGGCACTGGCTCCCTTTAGCTCCTTCAGCTTCCTCACAAAGCTTCTCTGGCATAATTTGCCTTCTGGCACGTCAAACTGCAAATCCATGGAATCAGCTGGAGCTCTGCGTCTTTGCTATTCTGGCCTTGAGCCTGTTTTTCCAAGCTTTAAGGAAAAGAGCACCAGGGATGGTATTTTTTGGAAGTTNCTAAACTACAACCCAGGACAGGAGGCAAAAATTTCCTCACAGGCCTCATGCTCACTCTGTAGCTGCTCTGTGTTTTTGTGGGGCATGAGAAGTCTTCTGCAGTGGATGGTGCTGGCAGCTGGGCAGATCTTCAGTAGGACGCCAATAATACCAGATAAGCTGGAGAATACTTATGTATTAGAAATGCTCATGCTTTCTGGTAACTCAGAAAGGTGATGACACCCTGATGTGAGCGGGGGTTTTTTCCCTCCTTCTTTGTGCTACTGCCTTATTTGAGAGGAGATGGCTTCAGAAATATATCCCTTGTAAATACATGTTCTAAAATTCTGTCTCTTCTTTGATCCCTTTCAAAACTGAATGGGAAACAGTTAGTAGAACATTTGATAAAATCTTAGGTTTTCTATTCTAAAAGCTTTCCTTAGGCTGCCTTACGATTTCTTAAGTGGCACATTTCAGTGGCTGATTATCCTACTAGCTATGCAGTAGGTAACTTGTAACAGAAAAAATCTGTTATATGGCTGTAAAATGCATATGGGCACTGCCCTTAGCTGCCATATCTACCTCAGCCATGCGACATCAGTTAACATTAAAATCCTGGTAGTTTTAGATTTTGTGGATTAGGTGCTGAGAGTAGAGAAATGCTGAGTTTATCAAGGTTTGTTTGTTTGTTTGTTTTGCTTTATGAACATCATATAATCTGTGAAGAAGGAAAAACAATAGGTCAGTAACTATCCCAAGCCATGCTGTCTGAAGTGGGCAGTGTCCAGTTTGCTGGTGCTGAGGGGCAGGGCCAGCGTGGGACAGAGTGGCATAGGACATCACCCCTCCATCAGAGCTGCAACCACACTCTCTGGTCTAAATCAAAGCTGGAGCTCCATCAAGTTACAGGCTGCACAAACACAGAAGAAGTGATTTAGGAAAGACTGAAAGCATAAGAAGCAAATATGGCAGCAGAACAGGGCACGGAGGTAAGATGTCATTTGGAGAAGATGGAAAATGAATGGCAGAGCTGAAATAGACTGGGGCACCCTGACATCCACACTAACATTCTGTCCCTTTCGCTGCATTGCTTGTGAAAACATCCTGCCCTGAAAAATGGCAGTAGGTGCATGCTGAAGTAACCTGTGTCAGGCTGGATGTTTCATTTTATTTTCATTTATAATTCAGGAAACACATTTTGCAGAAAAATGTCTCAATGGTTATAGTCATTACAAGCAGTGTGTGCTGCAGGAGGCTCATTCTGAGCAGAGAAATATTGTGCTTGCCCTCTGAATCTTTATTACAGCAAACAACTAAGCTCTGAACTGAATATTTGTGATTAAAGATATGTTTAAAACTAGATGAGGCCAGGTAAATAGAATAAATATTTCCTTTGAGCAGGACAGGTGATGCCAGTGCCTTTTGAATATTTAGCATTTGTTTTCTGACATGTTCTTCTGACTGCAGTGACACCTACTGAGATGATATTGGATTCTTCTTTTACAATATCCTTTTTCCAAATTAATTGCCTATCTGTAATCAATCAACCATGGCTGTTGTTTGCAAGCAGCATCTTCTGTAGAACTCTGAACAAGTGAATTAATGCCAATTAATTTCCAGTTATTATTCAAGAAACAGAGTGATAGCTGGGGCAGTAGTGTCTCTCAATGTCTTTATGAATAGTCTCTTGAGATCCTAATGTCCAATGAAATAAAAAGAAGCAGATAGGAGGAGAGCACCATCATAATGCTTTGTGAAAAGTGGTGTTTGGTGATTGAGTGCCCTTCTCATGAAGGGAAACTGGAGTGCTAGGTGTCAAGGGGAAAGTTTAAAGCAATAATCCCATGGGCTGGAAAAGGAGCATGACATTGCACAACATGCAAAGGCTCCCCTTTGAAAACAGAGTTGTATTGATAGTCACATAGTGATGCCGTCCCTTGCTACAGGTGACCTTTTCTTTTTAGGAAAATGTTTAGGTATTTTGAAGTTTCACATATAGATTAAAAAAAGTTATTACTCGCAGGGATTTCTATTCCTACTAGGAGATAGTCCACTTTTCAGAGCTTTTTTTTGTTGCTGCATCAGAATAGAGATGGAGTTTTAAATGGAGCAATTTTTATCTCTGTCTAAAATGTGATCTGTTTGGGTGTGGCTGGATGGTAGGGGAGATTGCAGCCAGGCCAGCCACAAAATGAGTCTGTGAGAGGGTGGCTCCAGCTGGATCAAACCAGGATGGCAAAGGCAGGAGGAGTGTTGGGCTGTGTTGTGTCAGAAGCACTGCTAAGAGGAGATGGAGCAGGCTTGGGATGGGGAGGAAAATCAGTGAGAAACAAAGTCTTACTGCTGAGGATACAGAAGTAATGGAAAGTGACAACATAAGGTGATGAAAATGAGTGTATGTACATATAAATATATAATTGCAAACAGCCTTGTTAATATATTGGAATCTATTCTCATGCTGCCACTATAAAAGCACACTTAGAATTCAGAACAGTCCTCTTGCCATCGGAGATGAACTGGCTCTGGAACAATTAGACTCTACTTTTGTCTTTAGTATTTACAAGGCTGAATTAAACTGCAAAATTAATGCAGCTAAAATAATTGCTGGGTCTACACTTTTTTAATTTAATTTTTCTTCTGTCTGGGTGAAAAACTAAGTGAGAGATTTATTTTGTAAATTCTGGTGTCCCTATATTCATCTCACTTTCATAATTGCCCATCAAGGCATCTAAGCCTGGAAAAACATCATTATGACCTTTTGAGACCAGTGCTGAGTCATGTGGGGCTGGTTCCTTTGCTTGCATTTTCCTTTCCTGGCTTCAGAGATATTCTGCATTTACCTCTTCTCATATGCATTAAACATCCTGCTGGTTCTCTGTAACCTGTGGAATGGTGTCTTACAAAAGAGTCCAGAAATATTCTCTGAATAGAAACCATTGATAGAAACATACAAACTTGAGCAAAAATTTGGGTTTATTTCTTGTGACTCACTTGAGCTGTGATTTTAAGGGGATTCCTATTTATTATTAAAGTCAAGAATAAAAGAGAGCCATGAGTCTTTCCCTGAAAAAGATGAGATGTAAGGTGAGCTTATCCAAACAAACTGAGAATAAGGCTAATATCCTTTCTGTTTCTTATTTAAATTAAAAATAAGTCTTGAGAAACAAATTTTGAACTGAACCATTCTGTGGCTATTGAGTTAGAGACAGATTTTTGTGCCATTTGTTTTATTTATAGATAATAAATTATTCTTGTAAATTTAATGATTTTTAATATAACATCTACATTCATTTAAAAAATGATTTTTAAAGAAAATGTTTTAGGCATGTTTTGACTTATATGCAGCTTTTTAGAGAGGTGTGTATATATTTGTGTGTGTATTTTCCCAGACAGGTCTATTTCCTAGTTTATTGACAAGATACTCTTTTTCATCAGGCTTTAATATGCTGACACATATGTATCTCTTGCTCTGTGCAGCAGCTGAGTTGTTCTATCTAAATGTAAAGAGTTTTCCTGGCTCGAATGCAGTGTACAGGATGAGCAAAGTCTCTGGGGTCTTGCTCACAGCCATAAGCTGACACTGATAGCATTTTGCAGATGGTGCTTGGGTGGACAAAAGAAGTGAACATATACAGATCTAATGAACGCTCTGAATTGGTTTCTGTTCAACATTTCTCACTGGACTACCAGAGAAAGGAAATTAAATCAACTCACGACAGCTATCTTGCACATCTCACCTGGGAAGGTATGCATGAGGTAGGACAGGCACTGCTTAACATTAATCAGTCTCCTGAAGTCATTACATTCATGAGGAAATGTAATTCACATGTGATTACTTTTTAATTTACTCTGTAATCACATTCCAAGTGAACAGGGCAAGCTTAAAATGAAATTTAAAAGTCAAATACTGCTTTGTATTAAGAATTCACAATTTTTATATGCACTTAGGTTAATAAAGATTTTACAATAACCATTTGTGACTGAACATATAATTTCTTGATGGAAGCTGGTGCCATACTTTGGATAAAATGTATCTGAATTTTGTCCAAGCATTGTAGTGGACCCTAGGACTTTCAGGATTATGTTTCATACCAAATTTTCATCTTGTTTAAACTTTCTTATTTTAATAATAGAACAAAACAAAACAGATATAACCCAGATCTCAGTTTGCATGAATTAATACATTTTTAATTTCTGCTTTGCCTCTGAGGCAAATTATACCTTTGTCACATCCATCATCAGGAAAGGCAGGCAGGATTTCCTAGAAACAGAACTGATTTTATCGAATGACAAATGTGGATGTACAGTCACTTCATGCTTTCTCAAGAGTTTCTTACACTTTAGTTTTGGTCCTGATTTCAGTGAATCAGTCGTGAAATTCCTGTTTGGAGCTTTTCCGAATAACAAACCTTGAAATAATCTAAACTTCTCATGACTTTTAGCTCTATGCTTATCACTGCCAAGGAATTGTTGTTTGAAGTGAAGTGGTCAGAAGATAGTTCAGTATTACTGCAGCTGAGGGTTGTAAGGAAAGGTGAGTACTGGGAGGGTGTTGAGGTAAATTAAAGCAAATTTACCTTGGTTTAGTATAAAAGGCAAAGGGAGCTCTTTCATGTAACGCTGGATTTTTGTTTTGTTGGTGCAAATCCAACCCTCCCTGTGGTGTGTGAATGACCTTGTTATGCTTTCCCAGAGTGTGCAGAGCACAGTGGTGTGTCCCAGACAGCCCTGATCCCAGTTTCCCTTGCCTGGGATAGGGGCTTTGTCAGCAGTAGAGTGAGGACAGAACCATGAATTCACCTCTGTACACTCATCAGGCTGAGGATGGAGAGCCAGGTATCACACTGGCTGTCACTGGGATTTGCTTCTCTAGGTTTTTGGGTCCAGAAAGTTGGGAGGGGCACTTTCTTTTGAGCTGGACTGCCCAGTCTGTGGATGAGGAGAGGGTTGGAAGGTGCTTGGTGCTGCAAAAGGGTTGCAATTATTTTATTCTGGTTGTGCCCCTTAAAGGAATGAGAAAAAAAAAACTTTTTTTTTTTCGTCACAGTCGGCTCTGTGAAAGTGTTGATTTGACACATATGTTGTAAATGATCTCTTGGCAAAGAAACACTATGATTAAAAAAGGTAGCAGCCACCTACATGCAAATACATGCGATTTAGGATTTTGGTTCATTTTCTACTGCTTATGGCAGAACACTCCCTGCACTCTTTATTTCTGCACAGAGGGAGAGGACACTGACTTAAGATGGAGGAATTCCTGTTGCCTCCACCCTTCATCAAGCAAGAAAGAATATTCTGCTTTCTGAGTCTCCCAAAGGTCTTGTGCCCTTTGGTTTGCTTTGCAGCATCCTCCAGAATGAGAAAACAAACAGGAAAACCTCACCTGTGGATCTTGGCAGGTTTGGTGTAGTGCTTGTCCTCAGAGCTTTCTGGCTTTCTCAGAATGTTCCTTGCTTCACTGGGCACTGTGCATGCCCTGTGTCAGTTGTGACTATGATTTGTGTCCCTCTGCCTTCACATGTTCCCCTCATGAGGGAGGAATCAGAGGAATTTGGGTTATTGCTTTTCACTGACACCTTTTAATGGGAGGGACACTCATTTGAATCTGGTTTCCTCTGCTGTTCTTCTTGTTGACTGGTTTGGGGATTTCTACACCCCAAAGAGGCTGGAACTCATCTGCAGAAAGGAGACCACGCTGCTAACATGTAAAATGTGAGCACAGATTTTTATCTTGTGAAGTATTTTCATCTTTGCCAACATCAATATAAAATAGATGTTTGACAGCATTTCTTAATTGACTAGCAAAAGCCTGGTTTTTCATTTTGAAGGCTCATGGTGTAATGTGGTCAAACGTGGCTAAGAACTGGTTTAAACTAAGTTCCTCAGTCTCCTAAAATGCCAAATAAACCCCTAAAAACCCTGTTTAAAAAAGAGAACTCAAACCATGATTGCATGATTGGACTCTTAAAGTCTTTGACTCCTTCATGTTTAACAACACAAAATGTTGTTAGATGAGCCTTCAGGTCAACATCTACGTCTAAGCTCCTTGGGAAGTTTTACCTTCAAAGCAGAGATTGTCAGGTAAATCAGGCTTTGTTGTGTCCCTTGCTGTTTGTGTGACTTATGCTATCATGATGTGTTTTAAGCTTCAGTAATGAAAAACTTCTGTAAAAGGACAAGCAGAGGCTTTATATATTTCTGAGGCAGATAACCTTGATAAATAAGGGCACTGAGCATGCTGTTGCTAAATTACATCTAAAATATGGTGAGATTGTTGAAATTAGGTTTCCCATGTGCTTGATCTGTGCCCAGCTCTTTGTATGGGTTTATGAAGCATGAATTATGAAAGAGACTTTGTACACTAACATCTGGAAAGTCATAAAAGTGCATTTATCACCACCCAAGATAGCAAAGCTGAGAAGTGCTGCAGACCTTGTATGAGTTGGAATAGTAACTGAGGAGGTGACTTTAATTGATAGAGCTCTCCTGAGTATATTCTGAGCTATGTCTCTTGTCAGATTATTAGAATTGCAATTATGATCAAGGTAATTATTGCCTTTTATTGTCAAGGACTGGGTGAAATGCAGGTCATGTTCTGCTAGCCTTGGTCAGGACAGCATCTCAACAGCTGAAGGTGGGCTCTGAAGCATGCCAGAGGTTCTGCTATAGTTGCTTTGCTCATCCTTTCTAGGGAAAGAGGTGGAAATCTTTCAGCAGTGCCAAGTAATATGTAAGGCCTGGAAAAAAATTCCATCTTTCTGGCTTCAACAATAAAGTCTGTAAGGAGCTGTGGTCAAAATGCAGCTGAAAATCACCTACAGTGGCAAGTTCCCCATTCCTGAGAGTATACAAATCACCAGAAGAATGAAGAACATCAAGTCTTCAGGTCTCATTTTTTTGGTGCCAAATCTTGGTCCTCAGATTGACTCCTCAGCCCCCACCTGTCCTTGCAGGGTGATCCTGCATCTGAAATATTTCAGGGGGATGCAAGAACAATCACCTACTCAATCTCCAGGGCTTCCCTGGGCTTCACCTGCTGCTGCTGCATTAGACACCTGCCATGGGATCTCTCCTGTTCCTACGTGTGCATTGCACTTCAAGTGAAATAGATTTATTCTTTTTTTAAATCACTTTTCTGGGAAATCAATATCTAGAATTCAGTTTGAAAATATTAACTTGTTATTTCAGGGGACAAACAGGAGTTTGTATGACCACAGTGTATGGTATCTTAAGCAAAGATACAGAGATAACTGAATTTGTGGGGTTTTTTTTTTCACACAAAGAACTTTGCTACTGCTTAAAATGGTCAATGAAAAGCGTCTTTCTATAGTTAGCATGCACAGCTGTAGGAAAATATTCCTTAGATTTGACATGCTATAAATAAATAATTTGAATATTTTTTCAAGAATAGCATTTTCTTCTGAGATCAGTCTGATTTAATGAAGCAAGCTCCATCATCACACGTGCATCCTAACCTGGAAATCATTTAGTACAACTTGAAGGGACAGCTCTGGTTAACCTGGAATAAAAATGTGATGTCATATCAGATGGTTTGGTTGGGTTTTTTTGCTTTTGTTTTAATTTTAAAAAATCCCCCATTTAATATATTTTGACATTGTGCATTTATAGGTTCTCTGCTTGTTTNTGTCATATCAGATGGTTTGGTTGGTTTTTTTTGCTTTTGTTTTAATTTTAAAAAATCCCCCATTTAATATATTTTGACATTGTGCATTTATAGGTTCTCTGCTTGTTTTTATTTTTCTCCTGTCTAGAGAGTGATCTCAGGAAGAAATTATTTAATAGCTCTAGACCTCCTTTTTCTGTTTATTTTAGTTGTACAAAAAATTAGCAGAGCAGCAGATGAACGTGAATATCAGTATTTTCTGTTGGACTTTCACAGTCATTGAAAATGTTGCTTTCCTGTTTTCTTTGGCCTGTCCAGGCTGCACCAGCTGGGTTTTGCACTTTCCAGTGAGCTTCAATAACTGCATTTCTTGAGGGAGCAGAAGACAGCATTCTCTAATAAAACACATCTGGTATAGCTGAAGGATCAGTCATGAGCTGACCTCAATGTGGGTTGGAAGTGCTCCTGAGGGGACACTTCTTTCTTCAGTCCTTTTAATCTTTTTAAAATCCTTCGAAGTGGCAGCCCAGCTGTAGAAGTGGTTCCCTCTCCTAATTAACAGCTCTGCCTTGAGGATGGAGTCGTACATTTGTTGAGTCAGTCCTCAATGAGACTGATTTGTGTTTACCTTTCCTTAGGTCAGTGTCCCTTCCTTCACAGAAACCCTCTTGTTGGAGGGAGCAGTCCCAGGTAAATGTCACACAGTTTCTAAAGGAGACTCTCTTCATGCAGTTAAGTTTAATTTACCCAATTCTGCTCTGAAAGAGTGTTTTCAGTGATTTTTCTGTAGCTTGGCAAGGTGTCCCCAGCACTAGGTCTCTCCCAGCAGTGTGACTTTGCTGAATCCTATCAGATTTATATGCAACCTACTTATATAGGTGCTGGAACAGAGAGGGGAGCAAAGTTGTGCTGCTCAGCAGAACTGTCCAGAAATAGGAAACAAAAGCTGAAGTGATTGATTGGGTGAAGATTTCTGCAAATGATACCAAAATTAAAACATTAAGCTAATGACTTTAAAGAAAATTGCATTGCCATGTGCAATTTATTCTCTAGAGGGAAAGCAAATGTGGTTTTACTTTCATAAAAAAGACTGAAATAAAATTGAGCAAAGGAACCTTATTTTTCTCCTTCTTTCTCTGTCTGCTTCTCCCTGGAACTTCAAAACTGAATGGCTGTCAGAATTTTTCATCCATTTGACCTCTCACAGGAGAGGTCAGCGCTGATCAGTGACTATACTTTTTAACAGATGGAGGGCTGTAATTGAGAATAATTCCTCTGCAATTTGGTAGGCAGGGGTTGTTGCAAACTGGCTTTCAAAGGCAGTGCCAGAATGATAATGTTAGAAACTCTGTAAGTGGATCAGTTTTTATTTGTGGGGCTGCAAATTTCATTTTTACTCTGTTTCTGAGTGGTTTCTTTCATTTTGTTTTGTTTTGGGTGTTTTGTTTGGTTTTGTTGTAATTTTTTTTTCTTGTTTGTTTGCTTTGTTTTATCCCTAATGAAAAAAACTGCAGAATGGAAGCGCTCACATTTTAAACAGCCATGTGTTTTTCAGAAATTACTTGAAGTGTAATCAATTTTTACCATCTCCGGGGGTGCCCTGCAGCTAAGATGAGAAGGAGCCCAGAAATGCAGTGACAAAGTGCTGATTGGGAGGGCTCAGATGCCCTGTGCTGGACATGTGGCCCAGACAGCTGATGCACAAATGCCCAAGCAGCTGCTCCACCCTGGGTTCGTGCTCGGCAGGAGGAGGCACGGCTGCCAAAGAATTTTAGAGCTTCTCTCAAGTACTACTTGGAATAAATGAGTTTATCTGTTGAGCACAGCCAGTCCTTGGTGAGAACTAGAGAGCCCAGGTAAAGCTTCTGGAGCACAAAAATGGGATAAGAACTGCAACCTGTGTGCAGGATGGTGGGAACCATGACATTTCTGTGCTGCCTTTGTCCAAGGGTGAGGCAGTGAGCACAGGGAGAAGTGTCCTAACCCAAGAATTACAGGAACTGCAAGTGAAATGCACAGATCAGAGCTGGGGGCAATGTCCAAACCCAGCAGGTTGATGTCAGCTGTGCCAGAGTTTCCTGGGGGCTGATAAGAAGCCCAGGTTTGTGCTCACTCCGTTCATCTCCTCAGGTGGAACAGCCCTTGACTCTGAGCCATCCTGTCCCCCTGCCACCACCTGCAGCCAGGGGCACACAGCTATGGTGGCCTGGATATTGGTGTGATTTTGGGGTGGCTTTTTAGGTGATGAGGTTTCAGTATCTCGAACAGTGCTAAAGGACACATTCTGCTAAATGCCAATCTATGGCTTTTTTTCTCACTTTCAGAAAGAAACAGTTGGCTCTTTAGTTAGAAATCTGTGAAGCTTTGATGGGTATAAGCATTTGGGTGGCTCAATACTGCAACATCTCTAAGTCCTTTCCTATTTTTTTTACTTAAAGTACTGCATATGTTTGTGGGTTTTATGTTTGGAGTTTCCACAGCAGCTTGGTTCCTTGTAAGAATCCTGTTTGGAGTTGTCACAGATGATTAGGTGCTGACAGGTCAGGCATGTAGGAATTTTAAAAAAATTAAAATTGTAATATTTGCTTTTCTTTAATCTTTCTCTCAGGCCCACCTTATTCAGCCAAGTAAATCCCTTTCTTTGCCACATTAACACTGTATAGAAGTTTTAAAAACTTCAGATCATTTGAATACCACTAATAGGCTGCAAATCCTAAATGAGAAATGTATGTTAGTGCTGCAGTTCTATATCTTTTCTGTACTTAGACCTGATTATGTAAATTAATATGTTCAACTTGGTTATGTAAATTGAGTTGATTTAGATCACAGCTAGGCTGAGTACAATGACTGTTTGGGGTTATTTGGCATGATACAATATTATTCCCTTCCTCTCCACTGGATATGACTGCAAACTCCCAACAGGCCACAGCACAATTAATTTAGAAACATGATCAAATTCTGCAATCATTACTGGATGTTGTCCACCGTCTCCAGAGACCACTGATAAGAACAACAATAGACTAAGACATGATAGTCCTCTCATCCAAAGTCTAATTACAAAGTTATACACTTCAGTTCTCAAAGGACAGCCTTTTAGCACAACTTCAGCATCTTTTGATTATCTTTTTTGCATTATATCTATAATTTGATCCATCTTTCTTTCCTTCTTTCTTTTACATGCCATAAGAAACAGGGGCTAAATGTGTAATAACGTGAGTCTGGTGTGACAGAATTAAGGGTTTTGTCCCTGTCCCTTTGTCCCTGTGATTTCTGTATGAGTGGCTGAGAAGCCTTTATTTTATCATCAGTAAATAGGCACAGAGAGAACAGGGAAGTGGTTCAGAATTTCTATCATTTCATTTCTCATGGTGCCCCTGGGACAGCAAAACATTTCTTTGACCTTGTCTTGGATTTACTTGCTTCCCACAGGCTGTAATTATGATCACTTTCCTTTTTTCTTTAATAATAATAATATAATAATAATAATAATAAAGGCAGCAAGAGCTCTGAGGCAGATATGGACCAAAATGAACACATAGCTTGAATAAAGGGAAAAGTTTTACTTTTAGAAATTGAGAAATGAGATGAAATCATGATTTAAATATCACCTCTGAATCATTAAGTCTCCGGCAGACTTTAATTATGTTAGCAGGAGTTTTTAATATCTGATAAATTTTGTTTTCCTTAAATTTCAGTGTTCTGAATATAACATAGCATTTCTAATCTTCGTTATCTCCAAATTCCCAAGTATTAATTTGTAAAAAATTTCTTGCCACTAGGTTTGCTGTCCTCCATCCAGATGGAGCAATGACTTGAAAAACAGCAAGGATACAGATATTGCTGCATTCTGATCTTGTGAGAACAATTGTACTGGTTCCTGCATTCAGAATTTACACTTTTTTTCTGGAATTCAGAGGTCTAATATGAATGAATCGAGTCACACAGCAAAGGCATCTAACAAATATTGACCTGTTTGACTTGAGCTCCAGCTGCCCTGGTTGGCAGATTGGAACTCAGAGTTGCATGCGTGCTTTTCCTTGGGGCAATTCCAGACAGGAATTCCAAAGGAATTGGATAGCCTAGGAAGCTTGAGTTCCCAAGGAGGTACCTGAGTTACATTGAATGGACACTGAGGATAAATACAGCAAACCTTGACTCAGACTTCCATCAGTATAGGAGTAGAGGAATCCTTGTGTGTATTAGAATAGTTACTCCACTGTTCTCATATTCCAGCTGTGTTTTGAGCTTCAAAATATCCATTAAAAAAAAAATTATTAATGTCAGTGAATGTAGTGATAGGACTTTTTTTTCAGTGAGAAAGTAAAATTGACTCTCTTTTTCTTGCAGTTTTTTTTAAGGTTTTTGGGGAGGATTAGTTGGAATTACTGTGCTGTATAATGACACATCCCAGCTAATTCTCTGTGCATTCATAGCAGGCAGTTCTGTAATGCAGACTCTTAGCACACATTTTGATTGATGTGAATATAGAAACAATTGAGTTACCTGAAACAGATGTAGTGGAGCAGAGCTTCATTTGGCACAAATAGCAGTTAGTGAATGTTTCAGTTTTGGCATGTAAAACAAAATAATTTTAAACATTTAGTTTTGTCAGTTTCTAAAACAAAATATTTTCCATTTTCAGAATAAGGTTTGTTTCAAACCATCTGCTTAAAAGTCAGCACTTCTTTACTTCATTTATTTTAAGTTTTAGACTGAAATGTAACATTTAAATTTTGTTACAGAGAAACCTTTCCCCCCTATTCCTGATCTGCCAGTTTTAATAATGGGCTTTGTTNCATTTTCAGAATAAGGTTTGTTTCAAACCATCTGCTTAAAAGTCAGCACTTCTTTACTTCATTTATTTTAAGTTTTAGACTGAAATGTAACATTTAAATTTTGTTACAGAGAAACCTTTCCCCCCTATTTCTGATCTGCCAGTTTTAATAATGGGGTTGGTTTGGTTTGGTTTGGTTTTTGGGTGGGGGTTTTGGTGGGTTGTTTTGGTTTTTTTTTCACATTTGTGTGATCTAAATATCTGGCTTGATTTTCCCTCTGGCTTCTAATGTGTGAGAGTTTATTTTACTATACACAGATATTATATTAATTCTAATTAAGTTTTTCTCAATAGCTTTATATCTAGAAAAAAATTTCTCTAGGGCTTATAAAAACACAAACCCCATGGAAACCTGGTTCTGAGGTCCTGCTGTCATGGCAAAAATATTGATAAATATAAAACATACCATTTGGCCCATCAATATCTCCAGAAGGCGGAGAGACAAATGTGTGGGATGTCAAATCATCCTTGGGATTTTGCGCTGCAACTTCATCTAAAGCTATGTTACTTGTTCTGAGTGTTTTTATTGGTAAGGCTGTACACAGAAGTTCTATTTATAGTTTCATCATCTTTATGCTGAAGTGCTAAGGGACACAGACTCAAAGATGTCATGTTAATCTTCATAAAAATCCTAGCCTCCGTGGCCATACCCCTGATCTGGGTTTTTAAGAGGGCTTTGGTTTCATTATTCTGTTTTTTCACTTCCCCAAAAAGAGGCACCAGTAAGAAATGACAGGCATTTTTTTGGGTTCTTTTTGCTTTTTTCCTTCTCTTGTTTTTGTAAACATAAATTTTAGGGGAAGAAATTGCTGAAGTCTCATTGCCACTAAACTGACTTTACAAGTTAGGCTGGAAAAGAACTCAAGATACCACTTGAGCCATAAATGCAGTCACTCCTTTAATGCTATTAAAAAGTCTCTGCCTAAAGAAATCCATTGATGGTCTGTATTCTAATTTACAGTTCTGTGACTCACATTTGTAGCTATCAGCACCAGCTGCCAACACAGTCAATTCCAGCAATCCAGGGTATACTGATTTATGATAAGATTCCCCTGGAAGGAAGCTCAGAAAAAACAGGTACTGGAAAAAAAAATGTTATTGCACGTTGCAAAATGATCTTGTGTTCATTCCGTTTTCCAAACAAGATTACCAAACAGCCAGGAAAATTATGTCAAGATCATCTGATTAAAATGACTATTAAAAGTTAAAGGTGCCAAAGCACCTCCTGTAATTTTTTCCTGCTGTTTGTAATAGCACCCTGTGAGGCTTGAAATTGAAATTGGATTGTCATCTGCAACGTTACTGCTCAACGTTACTCTACAAGTTCTCAGCATCCTGCCTGGGAGTGCTGGTGCTGAGAAATGTCTTGGAAGAAACACTTTGCATTAAAAGCTTGTGCATTTGCATGAAAAGCTTTGCACTGGTCATTTATATCTATATTTTTTGTGAATACATTACCCACTGTGGTGTTTCTCTCTAACCTATCAATTAAGAGCAATTAAAGGCTGCTCCTCTGCAGTGCCACAGGAAGCAAGACAAAGGCAAAGGCTGTGTCCCTTCCTGCTGAGGCTCATCACAAAGGTCTCCACCAAGTGGAACTGTTGCTATACTCCAAGAAACAAATCTTTACAAGCCCCATCTTTTACAGCTGAAGCATCATTTTGGAGGTTTTGTAAGCACAGTCGTTATAAAGTTGTTTCCTACACACAGAAGGAGAGATCAGTGGTCATGGGAAGGTCAAGTGAGCAGAGCCCTGTGTCCTGGCAGGGTAATGCACAGCAGGAGTCAGGAATTCAAGGCACCTTGCCCTTGCACTTTAAAGAATTCCTTCTGTTAAAACAGCCTTTGTTTCTCCTAACAGAGGCACCTGTAGTGGTGAGATACCCTGAAATACTGAAAGGTTTATACAAGCAGGAGTGGGGACACAGTGAACCAGTACCTTCAGTATTGCTGCTGGTCGTGGCTGTCAGTGGCCAGTGTGGTGAGGAGGTGCACATTCCAGATCTTTTCATTTTGGGATGAACTGCTGTATCAGTAAAACCAAGGCGGGTTTTGTCCTCTGCTTCCCACTCCATATCCCCAGTGAACCTGTTCTCATGATGCTGTTTGAAAGGGTTATTCAAATTTTGCTCATTCTGATATCTTGTTTCCAGTTTAAATCTGCTTTCTGATCTGTTTTTTGTGGTGAGCCTTTCTGAAACCATGCTTACTGAAAGAATATGATTCTGTTGGGCAAGATTTGTCCTTCCCTCCTATTTCCTGCTGCAAGGTGGTTTTATATATCTCCATTAGTCATATCCATCATATTGTGCTGGAGGAGTCACTTCCCTTTTTCACATTTTTTACTAAAAAGTTGCAATACTCCTATATGGGGATAAAAGCTCTGCATGTGGGAAAGGCTTTTCAGTTGGGTTTTGTTTCTGACTGAGGGCTGTCTGCTGCTGTCCCTGTGAACAGGGAATTCAACAGTGTCACTGTTCAGCAGTGGATATAGCTGTGTTATGGAGCCATGTTTATGGCTGTAGTTCTGCAGAAATTGAGATAAACACTCCAGCTCACAGTGGTGTGAGTTGTAGTAGTGCCAGTGTTCACCACCTTTGACTCACTGGTTGCTGGATTCCCACCAGTAAGTCATTTGAGACCCAACCTGTATCAGAGGTTACTCATGTGGGAGTATTTGCAGGATCCGATTTTGTGTTTGTGCTCTGAGGTAATAAATCTCCTGAGGAAGAGTGTCATTTTTACATGGTATTTTAGACATAAAATCTGTTTGATGTTTAGGGTGGAAAATTTGATTAAAATTCAAAATTAAAAATTTTAGTACCTCATCATTTGATGATTCCTGTCAACTTCCAGGCCAGGCTATGCATTTCAAATTCATGGGATATTTACTTGAAAATAAATTACAGAATTATGTAGTGTGGGTGGTTTTTAGACTTCAGAATGTAGCTTGTGTATCCCATTACAGAATATTTTTACCATCTCCTATTAACCATCAAAACTGGATTTGTGTGTAATTGGTTTAACTGGAAAATAATATGCTAAGATGTAAGTTGTTGTTTTTTGTGGTAATAGCTCAGTTAAATCACTTTCAGTTATTCCTGCTGTTTACAGAGTACTTCAAACCCCCTGCCTGACTCTGGTTTCTGAAGTTGTTTTTTTTTTTCTTTTTTTTTTTTGCTATGTGCATCATTTAAATTCTGTTTTGTGCTTTGTAAGCGAACACTAATATTTTGCATTTTGCAAAAGACAGCTGTGAGGCTCCTTATTTTTCTCTTTAAGGCGTTTTACAGTTTCTTGACATGTACAGTGTTAGAACATTTACCTTGTCTTCTTCACCATTGAAATGCTTCTGCTTCCAGTCTGACAATTTTAAGCTCAACTGGGCTGTTTTCCTTTTCATCAATTCATTTGTGAGGAAAACCTATTTGTTTCCTACCACACTTCATGAGAGATCGGTGAAATTACTGGCCAGGAATAAAACCTGACAGATTTTGGTACATTTAGTGATGCTAGAACCTCCCTGCACTCTGATCCTAATATCACACAACAAATGGTATCACAACAGGGTCCAGGTGGAGTAATTTCAGCTGAGACATTGCCCTTGAGCTTGCCTGAAGAGAAGCCAGTTGTTCCAATCTTTGTGTGTTACAGCTGAGGAAGGATTTCACAGGCTTCTCTGGAAAAGTGAAATCATGTGAAAATACACATTGGGGCAGATCACAGCCACAGCTGGGAACTGCTGCTCTCCTCATAAAGGGAATCATAAGCCTGCCTGGGCTCTTCCAGTGCAAATCACAGCAAGATGGCCTTAAATAATTGAAGATGATTTAAGTAGAAGTGTTTTCCTTTGCTCTGAGTTAGAGCTGGTTGCCTCACATGCCCGGTCACTGAGTCTCAGCTGAAGGGACATAGCTAAAGGTTGGGCTGCAGCTTCTCAAACTCTGCCTGAACAAGGTTATTGCCTCAAGAGAGAGGCTGCTGCAGTGTCTCAGGGGAAAGAGAAGGCTGTAGAGGAAAAAGGTTCTGCAACACTGAAGTGCTGAAGATGTGACTTACCAAATACCAGTATTTGAAAAGTTCCCGTATTAAGGTGGGTTCAAGCAGAATAACCTGGTGCTTGCAATGATGATTTACAAAGCAGCAGAAGTCTTTAGAGCCCTGGTCACTTTCTGCTCTAGCTTGTAGCACTTGCAGTGCTAGCTCCTACATTTTCTCAAGTCACACAATGGTGAGGCAATGAGAATGGAGCAAATGTGTCCTTGTCCTTGGGCAAACCAAAAGCTTCGATGTCACTTCATGATGAGTCCACTGCTGGTGAGAGGCAGGAGGTTGTATTTTTTTTATTTTATTTTCTTTATTAGCAACAGCTCCCCATGAATCTTTCTTTTATGCACCATTTTCCTTCACTGGGCCTGAACTGATGTCACAATGTTTTCTATTTTTTGATAAAAGTAAGAATTAAATTTTTTTTAATTAGATCTTTTAACTGATAACAGTGTAACACAACTGCAGCTAAGCTCCTCCTGCTTTTGGCTTTGGCTTGTTTTAAAAAAGGCTTGTTACAAAGTGAGGTAATTTGTATATACCTGAGTGCATGGTCTATCAAGAGAGGCCTTGTAATTTGATTTGGTCACTGCGTTTCTGGTATGACCTTTTTTATCACCTCTGTAAATTCCACTGAAAAGCTTTGCATTGGTCACATATATCTATATTTTTTGTGAATACATTACACACTGTGGTGGTTCTCTGTAACCTGCCAACTAAGAGCAATTAAACTGTACCCTGAAAACAGAACAAATAATATTAAACAATATGAATATACCTCATCTCTCAAATCTGAGAGCTGTTGCTTTCCTGTTGATTCACCTGCTTGTGGCATTATCTGAGTAATATTTTCATCCTGTTTTTGGAGTGCTTTTTGTTTTGCATTTATCTACATAGCAAGTGTGGGAGAGCAGATAGAAGAGAGGAATGGAGTGTCTTGACCTACATTAACTCACAGCTGGGTAGCAGCAGTGTTTCTGATTTGATCTGACAACATCTGGAAAAGTTGATGCATTATCTGTCCTCGCTGTTACTTTTTGAGATCACACTCTGTGATCTTCCCTGCCTGTCTGTGCACTCACCAACCTCAGTTGCTCAGGGCATTTTTGTTCTGGGGAAGATAGTGGATGACTGTGCAGGCCCATGACCCTTCCCCAGGCTGTGTAGGAACGGATTCTGGAGGATGGAAAGCAGAAGCAATTTCCTTTCTCAAGTAGCAGTGCTGCCTATTTGAGAGCCTTTGTGGTGTATGAACTGTTCTGGAGATTAAGACAAAGAGAGGTGAGGAAAGACACAGAGCTCTGGCTGCAGTCCTCATCCTCTCAGCAGAGACCCCTCTGTGGTCACAAGGACAGATGGATGTGCACATCCCTCTGGGTTCTTCCTGGACCTTTAACCCTTTCTGAGAAAGGTGACTTTGCCCTTTTTCAAATAATCAGCCTGTCTTTATGTTCCTATCTACTCAGCAGCTGTTCTTTGGCCAGCTTTACCTCTGCTCATGCCAGTTACCCATAACCTGCTTTGGAGGGCTCAGGATGTCCATATTAGCTCTGAGTATCCTGGCAGGTGAAGCTTAACACTGGTTTTATTGACAGAAAAGAAGACATTAGCTTCACTGCCTGTGTGCTGGATGGGCTGTGGTCTCAGCCAAGGGTGAAATGCAGGCAAGCAGCTGAGAGTTACAGAGATGGATTGTAACAATGGCTTCTTCCAACTGGGGATAAAATACAGGATTCCAGTTCTGATGAGTGTCCAGGGTCTGAGGCCCTTTGAGAATGAAGTTCAGCATTTCTTCTGCAAGTGCTTAAATAGATGATGTATCAATCTTAATCTTGGGATAGTTTAGCTTTATTTTCCTTAACCACATTTGATCTGTGTGAATGGGCTTTTTCTGCTCTTAGGAAAAACACCAGTAGTATTTGCCTTGTGTTGGCACATTCTTGTACTTTTGGCTTTTAAGATGTCCACAGTTTGTTTAACAAAGCATCTGTCTATGCTGTTGGCACTCCTGTAAATGCAAACACCAGACAGTGCATCACAGCAGACCAACACCCTCCCACACAGAATAAAATACTGCTCCATCTTAATGAACAGCTCTCCTCATCTCACAGCCTTAACCTGAAACTACAGCACAGCCTTACAGCATGTCTTAGAAGTGGATTGATGTGGACCAAAGGATTGGAGGGAGCTGTTGGTTTCAGCAGTCCATCATTTGCTGCAGACCTTCATGCATGCTCATGAACCCTCCTCACCCTCCAGAAAAATGTGCAAACACTTCTTCCTCTTCCAGCCCCCCTTTTCTCTTTGTGTCCCTGCTATATGCCTCATTGCCTGCTCTTTTATTCCAGATGAATGCTGCTTCCTCAGCTCTTTGTGTGCTTCTACTCTTTCTACTTGTGTGACAGCCTTCAGCCCCTTTGAACACTTGTCTTTATAATTCCTCCTTTTCCTTACAAAACTCTCCTTCTACTGATGTTCTGCTCCTGTCTGTTGCCCATCTTTCTGCATGTCTCTCCACATATTTATCTTTGTGCTGTACCCTTTTGTGTGTCTCTTCTCTTATCTATGCAGTGAAAAATCCAGTGCTTCTCTTCTTATTGATAATTGTGGAAAGAGATGAAAGTTATGGAGAGGTGTGATGGTAAGTTTGGGGATCCTCCTTGCCAGACTTGATCTGTTGACCTCTTGCTGGTCACATGGACATTTCCTGGGTTGATAGATTTGGCCCTGACCTAGTTAATTCCAATTCCTATAGCACACCTTCAGTTTCCCTAGTTTAAGCTCTGTCATGGTGCACTGTTTTGGACAGCAGAATTTTTGCCTAGCCAACACCTTTGTGTGGATGTAAGTTACAGCATTTGTCTGTGTTACACACCCACACGCTCTCCCCCACTGCACAGTCCCCAACTCTTACCCACAAACACACATTTTCCTCTATGGCATCTGCCTTCCCAGATGTTTCTCCTTTTTTGGCATGCAGCTGCTGGTTGCCAAGTGTCTGTCTGGGTCTTGAGACTACAATGTAAGTCAGCATGGTTTCATGTACAGTTATTCTGCTTTCAGCAATTTCTAGTGCTTTGTTCTTTCTAGGCTGGTTTTGTCAAAGGTCATCTTTGAGTTTTCCAATAATTTCTATCCCAAACTGCTCCTGGTGTCTTCAAGATAGGCTGCCCAGAGTGTCCATGAAAATGGTAATCCCTCTCCTGGCCAGTCATGTATTGTATTTAAACTGTTGTGTAATTGTTATCAGTTTAAGGCTGTGTTAGTTTGTGTCTTGCTGCTGCAGCTTCTTGAAAGATTTGTTACTGAGAATATCAGCTGCTCTCAAACTTTTAATGAAACTGTACAGTGTGTGTTTTTTCAACCTGCAAATTTCCAGCCCAATGTTCCTTACCATATTATTCTCAGTGCAGCCTGTGAAAGGGTTTCTCTATATTAAATCCAGTCCCTCTGATCTGAGCTATGCTGTGTAATTTCACTAATGTTGCAGTCAGATTCTCTAACGTACACTTAAGGTGATTAGAAAGAGTTTAGTGTTCTTTCTCTGTCTCTTACCCTCTTTATTTTTTCTGTCACTGTTACCCAAAGGAATTGAGAGCAGAAACTATATGGAAACACTTCCCTTGTTACATCATTGCTTCACGTTGTCAAATTCCCTATATAATGTATTCAATACCCTGTAATTATTCCCACTGTAACACTGGGAACACAGTTCTGGTGATTCCGATGCTCCATTTCACCACTAAAGTAACATTAGTTTTGTATTTAATAGGACAGTATATCCAAGTTTAGTGTATCTCACAGTTTTACAGCATTGGCATTCGGTGTACTGAGATTATCCATTTTCAACTGCTGCATATTAATGTTGGCTTTGTGTGTATGAGCTTCTGTTTTATGAACATGCTGCAGTGCACTGGGCTGAAATTTGCAGATAGGCCTAGCATAGCATTTTGGCTATGCAAGATAAAATTTGAGAGCGTAGTAATAGCACAGCTTTCTGACAAGTGTAAATGCTGCTTGGAGAGAGTGCAGCAGAAAAGCTGAGGAGACAACCAGGAAGATTTTCCCCAACCATTAGAGGAGATGGGAAAGAGAAATCTTAATCCTTGTGTCACACACTGTCGTTCTTGCTAGTTAAAAGAATTGCTGAGAGCTCATAGGTCTGTGAAAGCTCCTGCTCAGGCTGTGGTTTCAAAGTACAGGTAAATATTTAACCAAAAGCCAATGGAACAATTATCCTGTGACATTGCTGTTCAAATGAACGTTGTAAATCCTTTTCAGCAGCAACCTAGTGGAGCCCAGTCTATGGGAGGGATGCATGGGTATCATTAGAGACAGCAGGATGGAAAGGGAATAAATGTCCCTTGGGTTTCACTTTCAGCTCTTTACATCCCTGGGCTTCTTCACAATTTGTTTTCTCAGAAATTGCCTTTCACATGTGACAACTGTTGCAGAACGTTGAGGAATCAAAGCTTGACCAGGACTTTCAGTCTTGTGGAGTAAATGAGGACCTCCTGGGTTCCACTAATTCCTGACAATTGCATTGCTCTTCTTCCTAAGCCTACTGAACGTAATATATAGAATGTGATATCCCAGGTAAATTACAAGTTTCAGGATTACATTCTATTTTATCTATATTCCTCCTCCTGCACTGTAATTACCATATTTTTCTTAGCTTCCTACACATGAATATACCCAGTGAAGATTACACACAGTGGGGTTTTTGGTCCTTGTGCTGAAGATCTGCAGCCCTGCTCAGTGAGGTTTGCAAGCTCTGTAAGAGTTACTGTCAGTGACCTGAGAACTGGCTGCACTTTAGCTGAGGGTGTCCTGATTATTCTGTGTACAGCCAGAAGAGGACTTGAAATTAAAGGCATTATAAAGGTGCAATTTGCTACTCAGAAATCTAAGCATGTCTACAAAATCAATAGAGTTTTATTTTTCAATCCACTGATAGTGTATCATTCTGGCTGTCTTTACTCCACCTGTGTTTCTCACTAATGGCTCTTTTTGGGCTCTACTACTGGTGAAAAAAAAAAAAAAAAAGGGAAAAAAAAGGATAGAAAGCCAAATCCATACCATCATTCACCTTGTATTGATGCTGCCCTGACTACCTGCCTAATGGCACACACAGGGCATCTTACCTACCTTTCTTGTACCCAAGTGGCCTTTGACATTTCTGAAGGTTTTCAGACACTTTTCCTGCTGAGGTGAATTGCATTGCTTTGGGGTGAAAATAAACTATTGAAAAAATAATTGTAAAATTTGATTGACAGGGCTTCCTTTCACAATCCTCACATTTCCAACTCCTTCTCTGCAGGAAGCAACTGTAAAGAACAATCTCTACCTGGTACTTGAAGACCTAGAAGCTATGTTTTTACTCTCACTGCAATTTCCAGTGCAGGTTGCTTTGTGGGATTTTCAAATCACATTGTGAGGCTTAGATCACATTGGCTAAACTCAAGGATGTTCAGCTGCCACAACAGTTAATTTAACAATTTTTCAAATGTTTCCCTGATGCCAGTCTCCTACTAGAGAGAAAATGACATCTGTTCCTTATTAAATCTGTGCATTCCTTTTCCCTTTCTGTTGAAAGGTAATGTTTAGCATTGGCATGGCCAATGGATTAAGCTGTTTTTTTCTGTTTAGGTCACATATATGTTTTTACCTGGTGTTACAGAATGTCCTGGCACAGTTTCAAGCTCTACCCAAGGGCTGGACATCTGATAAAGTTTGTTTGATGATTCTCAGCACATCAGGCTGGTCTACCTAATTCGATTTCCTCAGGGCTTGTGGTGCCCTTCTTCAGGAGCTTTAAAACATAACTCAGTTTTTATTTTTTAAAGGAATGAAGGAACATAACTGTTCAAACTCAAGTGTTTTCTTAGAGAAAAGCATCAGTTGTTAAAGAAGCACCCTCTGACTTTTAAATTTCAAATGACTTTGTGTCCAATTCTACCAATGAGCTGAAGAGTACAGATGTACAGAAGGTGAACACAAATACTTCTTTCATTGGCAACAGAATAATGTGTACAATCATTTTGGTTTCTTCTCTTTTCTTCTATTTCATTCTTGCCTTTTTTTTTTTTTTTTAAACTGAATAAGCAGTAGGTACAACTAGTACTAAAAGAGAATCTTTTACTGGGAAAATAAACTGGGCCTGCAAAACATTCCAAGTGATAGGATTAATGCAGTGGTCAATGCAGTGTAACTCCTAACAAGACAGACAAGAAGATGTCCCTGTGTTTTGGATAAAAACCATTGCTGGATTAATGACTGGCATTGGTAAAGATTTGGAGCAGAAAATACAGTGTAATACAGGTGGATTTGAAAGCTGTGTGCTTGGAAAATGTTTTGTGCTTGGAGCTGTGTAGAATGAATCAACCCATTGAATGGTGACTGGACAGTCTCTCTCTGGATATTTAAGAAACATCAATTTCTCATCAGTCCTGGTATGTTCTTTAAAGCAGAGATAATGGCTTGTGAGAAGTTCTCAAAGTTTGGTGATGTCCAGAGAGCTAGAAAAAGACATTTTGAAATGTGTAAACTCAAAGGGGAAATGGTGACTTCCCAATGCATATAAATAGCTGTAAACATTAATTTTGTAAGATTCTTGGCAGTAAGGTCAAAAAGGGTTTCTTACTCGGTGTTTTGATTGTCCTTTAAGTTGTCAAGTCCGACAAAGGAAAAAGGCAGCTGGAAATGAGAGGAAACAAAAGCAGCTCTTGTCTCAGCTCACAGTCATTAAAATGAAAGGCATGTATCCTGCAAGGGAAAGCAGAGCTTTGCTCTTGCCTCACAGGCTGCCGAGGTAAGGTGGGAGCAAACAGCACGAAGAAATGTTTATTCACTTCTGGCACAGGTAACTCTCTGGAGGCCTCTCTGTACAAGGTGTAAAATTCCAAGCAATATGACCTTTCCTGAGGTCTTCACAGAGAATTCTTCAGAAGAAAGCTCTAAAGGCAAAATAAATATATTAAGGGACTCTCGTAACACAAGCATTTCTATACCTATTAAATCACCCACTAAGTTCCCCCCAGGGCACAAGGGTTGGTGTATGTTATCATGTCTATCAAATGGGAGTATCTGAGGCCTTCCTGTGGTTTCCTCTTAAAGTAAAGCTGACTGAGTCATGTCATCATATGTATTTATATAATCTTTGAAAGATATTTACATTTATTGAGCATTTATTGCTTAGAGAGGCTGCTTAGAATCAAAAGGCTGCATATATATTCAAGTCTTTTTGCAATTCCTTTGTATTAAATGGACCCTTGTGGCACAGTCTAGTGGAAATTGGGAAATCCAGGGTAGCAAATGCTTTTTAGCTTTGCATTTGTTGTTATTCAGAAAAGTTTATAGATGAAATGAGTGCATTGCTCTGGACTTCCAGATCTCCTTTCAGCCATGCAAGTACCTGCAGTTACACACTGAAGGTGAGCCCCTGTTCTGAAGTTAACAGAGGAGCTCTGGGCTCATAAACTCACAAGCTAGTATTTGCACTTACTAATGTCTGATTTCTCTGGCATATGGGGCTGGATTAGGGTTGTGAGTGAACTGGGTTTGGGTCCTAGAGAAATCTATGGAGATGGAGAAGACTGCAACTATGAGCACCTTTACTTTGTGCCCCTTAACAACAAAGCTTTTGTCGTTTGCAGTTCGTGCCAGATACCTGTGTTGTGCCTGAGGGCAGAAAGAAACACTCATTTGAGCCAGAGGCACTTTCAAAAGGTCTACACAGGACATGCCTGAGGCTCCAGGCTCTCTGAGGATACAGGGAGAAAGAGAGGTCCTGCCCAGAGAAGCAGAACAAAAATTAGCAAAAGAAGTTTGAATGTGTGTTGAGAATGAAATTGTTTAAATTACTGCCTGGCTCTCCTCAGAAAAGGGTATTCTGGGCAGCATTTCCATGTGTGCTCACACACAGATCACAATGAGAAAAGTACTGTCTGAGCACTTCTGAAAATGTAGATCTTTGTCTTGTTTTAAAGTGTTTTCTAGAGCTGTGGGAATAGTTGGATGAAGAGTGTTTGAATCTCTTAAACCATGGAGGAGAGAAAGAAAAGGTTAAAAGTTAGACAGTCTTCCACCCCACTCTTCAGACAGCTCAGGCTCTAAGAGGGCTGCACAACCAATCAAAAGATGGTAAGATTTTTTCTCAGCAGACAGTTCATAGCTCCATTTTAATTTAGTTTAGTTTCCTTAGTTTAGTTTGTACTTGCCATTGACCTGGGTTTTTGTTTTTTTTTTTCCTTGTATTTGTATGTTGATTGCCATCTCTAAAAGCAGGAATTGTGCTTTTCTGTCATTCCGTGCCTGCCATGGTGGTTTCAGCAGTGGGTGGCTTGGGAAGAATGGCAATGAGCAGAGATTTAAATGTGGGATACAAAAGGTTTTACTTGCCTGCACTAGATGGTGTCCCACAGATGAAGGACTGACAACTACTTAAGTGTTTTCCAGAAATTTTGACTCTCTTGGATTGATGTTTTCTGACATCAATCTAAGGGTTAAAATGCATATAGGTAACCATGAAATCTTTCTCCTTCCCTAGCACAAATAACAATATTAGACCACTCAATTAAAATCCAACTTGGGTGAGAAAAAAGAAAAAGAACTCGAGTGGTGGCTGTGTGGACCAAGTCTCAGCTTAGAGCAATTTTGTATAATTTAAATATAAATTCGTGCAAACTGGTACTTATATTGGTAGCACTGGTGCAGCCTTGGGTGTGCAACATGAACACAAACTGTTTCTTTAATGTAGCCAAGAGCAGTTGAACTAAGGGAGCAAGGTCAGAGGAGACTCCTTCATTGGGTCTTTCCTTTTGATTACTGAAAACCACCCAAGTACAGATGGGATGCAATCTATGTGCCTGAAAGCACCTGTATCCTAAATAATTAACATGACATTTACAAAGCTGTTTGCTTACTCTTCTCCTCGTTTTTTTCTACTTTTTTCTTTTTACCAATTACTTCCAATAATGGTAGCAGGTAGGTTTCTGCTCCTGACTGAGTTAGTGATTATAATGTCAAAGGGGCTTGTGTAATGTCTTCTGTGTCTTAATAAACCTGTCAACTGAGGTTACATTGCTTTCTAATTTTCACCAGTGTAACATGCTGCTGCACAGCTGGGGAGAAATGGCAGGCTCGGGAGCATTGTAGCCTGCTGTTGTATTTTATTATTAGATTGTGTCCTGATAAAACCATACAAAGTGGTTAAGCTTTAAGTTTACAGATTAATCCTACACTTTAGAAATCGGTCTGCTGCTGTCTTTGTGTGTTTGGTTTCGAGTGTTTGATCTGTCTTGTCAGCCTTCTGCATCATTTTCCTTAGTTTCCTGGGCAGTGCCTCATTTTAACATGCATAATATAAATTCTGTTTGCAGCAGGGACAAACAATTAGTAATCAATAATAATAGCAGCTAGGAAATCCTAATGAATTGCTATGGAATATGTTGTTCTTGATTTGTCTGTGTCTGTGTGTGATGTTTTAGAGCAAACTGAAGCAGGAAGTTGGGGGAGGAGAATCCATAGCTCTGCAGATGGCTGGAAGGAAAAGCATCTTATTACTAAGGTGGATGCAGTGGGAGCATTAGATTAATGGCTGCACTGTGTGAGTTCAGTCCCTTATATTTACTGTACATAATGATTTGCTTATAAGTAAGTGAGGCCTTGCAAACAGGTCTGCAGAGACAGTGCATTCGGATAGTTGTGGTTCCTACCAGGCCACTCTCCCTTTTACTGAAATTTCCAGGAGACCAGCAGGGACTGTTTGAAGGGGAATCCAAGGCAACCCTCTTCTGGGCTTTCTGTGCTGCTGCAAGAGTTACATTTCTTCCCTCAGCAGGATCCACTGGATATTTATTTCTTGTTTTAGTCTATCTCCTTCCTTCCTCAAGTACAGTCTTTGCAATTCCCTGGCTTGTTTTCCCCCCATTCTTGCCACTTTTGTTTCCTCTTTGTTTCCTCAAGTAGGATCAGCTTACCTAATGGTGTCTCCTCTCCTGGGCACCAAGGAGGGACGACCAGGCTCACCCTCTACAACATGCACAATTTCCAAAATAGGATTTAATCAGCCATAGTAAAGAGCAATGGTACCTCTAGCAGGGGAAGTGGAACTCTGAGTATATGACAAAGGTTGAAATGACCTGGTCCAGCGTGCTGGACATGAATTCAGCCTGCCAAGGGGGCTGGATTCAACACTTCAGTTAATTGTGACAAACATGAGAAATTTCTTTCCTCTTCTTCTCATTACGTTTTCAACTTTGCATTTCACAGAGCTAATCAATTATTAAAAGTGCCTCAAAAATCTTCTCAAGACATATGGGGACTATTGGCGTCTGTGTGTTTAAGGAAGCAGGTATTTTGCAGCTTGAAAATAGCATATGCCTAAGGTTCTAATGTAACAATTTAGTTTTCAAGTGCTGCAGCAGCAACACAAGTGCCTGTAACTCACCTACCATATGCTGTGGTGTGAGGGGACAGCAACACACACTTATGTTGCATATCCTGTTTCTTTGCTGCAGCTGGCTAAAAATGTGTATTGAAATGTGTTTGGGTGTTCAAAATGGAAAATAACATGAATTCAAAAATGTTTTAATCGAAATTGGTGTTTTAGTGGGCTGTGTTTAATACAGAAATGAAAACTGCCACGATGTGTCCTGAACAAGCTGGGTTTCTGTTCAAAACATGGATGTCCAATGGATGTCACCAGACTTCTGTACCTCGGCCTCTTAAGCACTACTGGCAATTCCAGCTGGAAGCCACTATTCCAGCTTCCGTGTTTTTCAAGGGCCATGAGTTTGCAAACATCGATCATCATTTAAAGCATTTGTCCTTTATTTAGTTAACAAGAAGGCACAGCTGTTTCCCTCCTTCTCCCACCAATCCCTTTTGCAGCATAGCTGTCTCAGAGGACTGAGCTTACCTTGAGTCTCTCTACTCATGTAATTCTCCATATGTTTTGGGAAGGCATTTTCCCAAACACTTCCCAAACATCTTTCTCCTGATTAAAAAATCCAGGGTCTACCCTTAAATAAGGTGTGCAGCAACCAGCATTTAGGATTTTATCTGATCTTAATGGGTTGCTTAAGACACTGAAGGCAAAATTGTCTACTTTTGCTTGAAGCCTGACTTTAAGATAGAAATTATGCCCTTTGTATTTTAGTAATTTATTTTATGGTTACTTTCCTTCCAAGTCATATTTTAGAGAACATTAAAGCCATTGGCCCAAACACACAAAGACTATAATCTTTCCCTCAGAGGAACGCTGGCTGACAGGGCTGCTAATGTGTCACCTTCTAATAATCTGATAATTATAAATGATGCAAACAGGGGCGTGGGGTGGTGGAGCAGCAGCACACACCAGGCAGTGCTGGCCTGATGATTGCAGCACAAAAGGGAGGGGGATTGGTAAGCTACAAGTCCAAAGGCCACCGTACTTGAAACACCAGGGGCATGTTTAATTACCCTGCAAGGCACAGCCTGTCATGTTCTATTGCTGTTACGGGTGTGTTATGGGAATAAGGTGTTATTTATACATCAGAGGACTTACTGTAAATTATATTCTGCCTTTTGTGAATTTAGAAAAGAGGTTGAGTTTTGTCATCAAATCTGGTGTTCTGTTCTTCCAGGGGGAAAAAAAAGTATAATTTGTACTTTAATTAACATTTTTTTCTAGACTGCAGCCTGTTTTGCAACTAAGAGAGTGTTATTGGTTTGGAATTGATTTTGGTGTCATATGTTGTCATTTGACAAAAAACAGTTTTACTAAGCTGTTTGACATTCGAACAGCTGGTAATGTCACTTTTGTTAATGTCTTTAACCACATTTTTAACAAAACAGCAGATGCTCATCACAAAAGCCATTTCCCTCTTCCCTCCAAATGTGTAAAATCAGCTAACTTACTGCTTCAGTTAGAGGTGAGCCTTCTAAACAAGGGAACTGACCTGAAAACAGATAACCCTTTAAGGAATGCCCTTTAGGTGTATATTTGGTTAACCTTTAAGCCTAGGAAATACCTTTTTTAGAGAAATAAGTTCTTCAATATGTGTGACTGCTGCAAATGTTCCCCAGATTTGCTACCTCTGAATGCTCAAGGATCTGTTTCAGTGCTGAAATACTCAGCAGTCATGGAAAGAATTTTTCACTGTGTATATAGAGCTATATGTTTCAACATTATGGAATATTTACTACTGAATAGTCAAGGAACTAAGAGGAGCTGTAGTCTGAGATTTTGTATTTGTCAGATTGCACCATATGTAAAATTGTTTATGCTTATAAATATGTGACTGCATTTTGTTTGATCACACAAAAGAGGATTTCCAGAGTTGCATGTCAGAGATGATTCTGACCAGCAAGGGCTTCCCCACAACCTGCTCATGTCTTCTGGTGAGTGCAAATTTTATACATATTTGATTTACAGTCTAAACAAAACTTATATGCATTTAGCAAACACAGCACACGTAGGTAATTCTTTATGTTATTCTTTGGAGTTTCTCAGACATCAAAAGTCCACTTACTTTAGATTTCAATTTGGCTTTTTGCTGGAGTTTAACCTGGCAGGCAGCTCAACACCACACAGGCACCCACTCACCCTATCCCCAGCAGTGAGATGGGGGAGACAACTGGAAGAAAAAATGTAGAATCTGTGGGTTGAGATAAAGAGACCTTAATAGGACAGGAAAGGGAAATGATGATGATGGCTATGATAATAATAATTGATGATGATGATAAGATAATTAGACTATACAAAACAAGGGATGCACAGTTCAATTGCTCCCCACCCACTGACTGCTGCCCGGCCAGTTCCCGAGCAGCAGCCCCCAGCCAGCTTCCCTCCCTCTGTATGCTGAGCACCCTGCCGTGTGCCCTGAATATCCCCTGGATCAGCTGGGATCAGCTGTCCCAGCTCTGTCCCCTCCACCTTCCTGACCTGCCCCAGCTTCCTCACTGCTGGGATGGGGTGAGGAGCAGCAAAGGTTTCAACTCTGTGTAGGCACTGCCTGGCAATAACCAAAACATCCCTGCGCTACCAATATTATTCTCATCTTAAATCCAAAACAGAGCACTGTACCAGCTACTAGGAAGAAAATTAACTTTACCCCAGAAGAAACCAGGACACTTTTGCTGTCAAGGTGACAGACTCATCCTCTGTGTCGCATTTTAGCAACACTTCATAAAATCTGAGCTTGGATGGTGAAGTGGGAAATGGCTTAACAAGGGAATTATTTAACTCTTCTAGGCATTTTATAGGAAGAAGTTAAAATGAACCTTTAGAAATGATAGCGAAATAATTTTAAAATAATTTAATATTTTTAATAAAGCAATACTGTCTTCTTGTCTTTTTTTTCCTTTTTAATATTTTCTTTCTTTTTAGCTGAAGGTCAGTTACAAAACTGTAACTGTTACTAGGCAACAATTAAAAATGCTATTTCTGCAGCTATAAATTCTGTTTATTACATAGAATATATTAAGCCTGCACATGCTTACTATAAAAAAGAAATTATTGAGTTCTTTATATATGTGTGATGACAGCAAGAGATACAAATATCTCATGATCAAGAAACATTTAGTTCATATTCTGAAATTGACCTTAAAAAAATAATCTACGTCTATACCAATCCCTGATAGTACAAATTTGTTAAACATTGTTACTGACATAAAATTTTAAAATTACCAGCATTTCATGTGAATGCTGGTAATGTATTAGAAAAAATGTAAACTTTTTTCTAATTTATCATTTTTGGGCTAATATTGTAGATGTACTGCCCTTGTAGCTGGTTATATTGTGCTCCAAAATTTCTACTGCTGTCTCCAGCCAAGTGAAATACCTGTTTGCATGTTTACTCTCTCTGTGATTATGCACTAGGCAGACTAACAGTAGGAAAAGTAAGTATTTAACAGATAAGGCACAATACTTATAGAGAGAGAAATTTATATTCCTAACAGTGATCATTCAGGCTTTGTGCTGGATTACAATAGATACAATAGGTTTTCAGTTAAAAAAGAAAATTTTCAGGTGGCCTCCATTTAGTGGCAAATTAAAATAAACTAACCCCAAATTTCAGGTTCTGAACACTTACTATGAACTGTCCCAAGCCATCTTACACTCTAATTCCCTGAAAAATTATATCTGTTCCACCTTCTGAAGGCATCTCATTGACCAGCTAGAACTAAAATGGTAAATGATAAATGATTGATTTAATAACAGCACAGGCAAAATTCAAATTGATTTACTGTGTTTAGAGTTTCACCCACTTAGACAAATGAAAGGTAAAACGTTTTTGGTTCTATTCTTTGCTTGTACATTACTATCTTGTGCATTTTCATGATGTAGAAAATACTTCAGCAAAGCAGACTGTTTTAGTTGTTAGAAAGTATGGCAGAGCAGGTGAAACATCAATATTTGCTGGCAGTGTGTGACTGTGTTCTGAGTTTATCAGAGGATGGTCCTTGTAGAAAGGGTCTTAAGCCCCTTATTTTCACATTTACCTGACAATTTTTTTCTCAGTGCTTCTCTTCCTTACTGGGTACAGTTTATTCCACTTGTGTCCAAACTATCATGGCTCAGTTCCTCTTCTCTTGCTTCCTTGACCCAAATAATAGCCCTGAATGCTGACTCATATTTTCTGCTCAGTGATGACAAATTGTTCATTCCTCGCCTACTTTTCTTTTTCACCCAGAGCAACGTTGCTGCAAGTAGAGGAGGTTTACTTGTTCTGTGATTTTGGAGCTGACTTTTCTGAGTAGGTTTTTCTATCAGGTTTTAGGTGCACAGGAATCACAGCTTCTCTTGAAGTCACATTCCTGACTGTTTTGCTCTGCTGCTTTAATTAATTTGGAGTATTGGGACAATCTCTGAGTTTTGAGTCAATTTCCAAGAAGTGCTTCTTTTTCTTACTCTGAAGTACAATTTGCCCAAAACCTTTTAGATGATGCTCTGGGTGTGTGTGGTACCTCACTGCTTCCAGCTGCTGCTCCTTTCTTTCTCCCCAGATAATGGACAGTCTTTCTGTTTGGGCAGAAAAATGCTTCAAGGTACCCTTTTATGTTTATTCCAACAAAGGTTCACACACTTAAAATATGCAAAATGTGTGCCATAGACCTATACAGAGATATTGACTCAGTGTAGCTAATTTACTATAATTTTGTTATTATCCCTTTCACTCTCTAGAGGGCATGACCTAAAGGCCAATAACCAGCCTTCCACTGACTTCAGCTTGTATCAGATCAATTCTGATCAGTATCTATACACTACAGAATAATTTGATTGTGTTTACAGATGGGTTTTAATTTCAATATCAGTGTTTTTCTTTAAACCCACAAATAAATGATATTTGAAAGTGGGAAATGAAATCCCCAAAGTACATCCTCCAGAAGAGTTGCTTATTACCATCATCCATCTTTTGGTAGTAATAACAACAACTCAGAAGTCAGGAAATACTGAAGATTAGCAAGGCTAAGACAACTCTGAATGATGTGTTAGTTCTATTCAAGGTGGTTATTGAATGTAAGCTGACAAGAAGTCAAGGGGAAATTTGCTGTAAATTATTGTCAACTGTTTCTTTAGTTTTCAGAAAGTGACTCTTTCTCTCAGAAGTCAAAATTAATTGAACTTGCTTCTCTGAATTTTGATAATAATTCCTTTTTTAAAAGTGGTTGAGGTAATTAGGGTAATTAGGGTAAATAATTTAAATATCTCAAAAAAGCAATAGATTTCTATAAATTATTATATATATGCATTGCATTGGTTGTCAGTAACCACCTGTGCCTGAATATAGCTGAATTGTTGAACTATTAAACTTTATCAAACATAAAAGCCTGAACTTGTTTTTTAAAATATTATGCAATTTATGTAGTGCACAAAATTACTTTAGAAACACGTACAGAAGTGGAGTTAGGAAATTCTGAAATTAAGATTGCCTGTGCAATTGACTGGGAAAAGCTTCTTTTGCTGCTTGGATCCAATCACAAAGTAGAACCAATGGACAGTGTGGGGTGTCTGGTTTTAATCCCGTTTGGATGCAAACCTTGCATGGCCCATCATAGTGTGAGGCTGCTTGTGAAGGGGTGTCCCACATAAACAGGGTTTGTAATGCATTGAGCCACAAAACTCCAGGAAGCATCCACTGTAAAGAGCAAAGGGGGACAAACAACAGTTTTTATCTTGCTGCTTAATGTGCTGATGGGAGAAACTGGTCTGTTATGGGACTAATCATTACATAAAAATGGTGTGTGTGTGTATATATATAAAAATATATATACTGGGTTTACAACTTTGAGTGTATCGGAACTTGCTTGTGTGGTTCGTTGGTGAATTACACAAAAAATCTCATCTCTAGCACAGTCAGTCTGTATTTACTCTCTGAGTCCTCAATATTGGACTTGAAGTGTTTGGATTTAACTGATAACTCAGCCCACACATGTTTTTCCCTGGAAAGACAGATTCCAACTCAGCCCACACATGCTTTTCTTTGGAAAGACAGATTCCTTTTACCTGCTCCATTGGTAGTGCCACCAACAACCTGCTATCCTTCTGCACTTCAGGAAAGTCTCATAAACTGCACACAATTTTTTGGCCTGTAGTTTTCCTTGATCTGTGTAACTTTAGAGTTATGTTGTGAAATGACAAAGTTGAACCAGAAAATATGGTTCATTCAGCTGAGTGTGTTTCAGCTGAAACCTCCCTGGTTCAATGAACTTTTCTGCATATGCAATAATACTGGAACTGTCTGATCTGGCCAAAAAAAAAAAAAGTTAACATCACTTTTTCAACCACAGCTGCCTGTGAGCCATAACTACATTTTTGCCAGCTCCAGTGCTGATCAAATTCACATAGAATCACAGAATAATTCAAGTTGTAAGGGACTTCACAACTTCAATGGGATCTTCAATTTGTCTGAACTTCAATCTCTTACTAGACTGCAGAGATGTGGGAATAGAAGGGAAGGAATTTTTTCATTTGTCCTGCAGTTTGTGACACAGTTTGGGGATTTGTGGTTTTTCTTTTGTCTTTATCCAAGAACTGTGAGTATAAAAGATAAATGGAGTAAAAGATGTGTGACACCACAGAGGAACAAGAGATAACAAGCATCCTGAAGAAGGAAGTACGTGTGTATCCAGAGAGGTGGTGGAGTGAAGGGCTGAGAGATCCTGGGATGGGCTGGAAAGTGATGTGCATTGAGGAATTAGCATTGTCTTTGGGAGAGAGCAAGAAACCCTTCCTGGTGAGGAAATATGAAGGTGAAGAGGAAAGGTATGAGGGAGAAGAGGAATGCAGATGAAAAGGCAGAAGGGATGTGAGGGCGTTTGGGACATGGTGAGCTGTCTCCGTGTAGGAAGGACAGAAGGAGGGACAAGCGGTTCCCCAGTCATGGAGGAAGGTTTGTGGCTGCAGGCAGCCCCAGTGACGTGGGGAAGGAGGACCTGACCAGCTGGGAGATCAGTGTGGAGCAAGGGATGGAAACAAGGGATGGAAGCTCTGGAATTCTGCAGAGAACTCAGTCTATAGCAGACCCACTGCTAGCCCATATTTCTTATGATAACTTCACCAATAATACTGTGAGGGGAACCCTAATATTTCATATTCATCATAGGGAATGTAGATCTTTGAATCAGTGCATAATGAGTTTATTAGGTGTTGCACCCAAAACTGGTGTCACATTTTGCTGAATAGCACGTAGGACATTTTGACATAATGCAGCTTTCTTGTTCCAACCTTTCAGCTAAATACTGCAAAGTAATAACAACGAGAAAATAGTTTCTGCAAAGAAGCAGAAGTATTTTATGACAAAAAAAGCATTTAGAGAAACATTCTAGAAGAGCTTTTTTTTTCCCTTCTCACTCTCATTAAGGCTGGGAGAGACTTTTTGTACTGTCTCTCGCTGTTGGAATACCTGTCTCCAAACAGCTTTCTGTAGTGGAAAATCCAATTTAATCTCAAACAGTTTTATCAGTTCTGCACTACTTTTTTCTCCTATTGGAAAATAAAATAAAAAGATCATATGTCAACCTGACTACAAGGTGTAAAGTTTCTGAGCTTGCATTAATAAATGAATGCATCAATTATATGTTTGCACATTTATATATGTATAGCTGAAGGCAGCCTTTTTGTAGACTAAGGTTTATTTATGCTGCATAGAATATATTTTTCCAATTTCTAGCATTTTTGAAAGGCAGATTTTTTCTAGAGATTGTCCAGCTTTTGAGTCTTTATGAGGTGAAACTTAATTTCTTTTCCAGGAATGAGGAGCACAGGAAATTAAATAAACTTTCAGATGGAGAATGCTACATGCATTTAATTACTTTAATTCAAATGTTCACTCATTTTTTCACTGTGTGCTACAGCTGATGGAGGGGGTTGTATGTACTCACTTGTGCTGTGCCTTCTACAAACAGGTGGGTTTGGAGAGCCCAAAGAAAAAGCATACAGAAATCTTTTGTTTGAGTTCTGCAACTCACAATCTATTTAAACAGAGGGATCACAAAATTTCCACCTCCTCCTTCCTTCTGAGTTAGGACAGACACGCCTGCCCAGGCTCCTGCACCCACGTGCAGCCCATCTCCAGGGCTCCCATTGTCCCAGGACCTCCTCCCACACCCTCTCAGCTTTCTGCCCTGAGGTTTGAGCTGAGCCCTGAGCTGTGCTGTGCTTGTGCCTGTCTGCAGCCCTGGGTGGATTCTGCTCTCAGGTTTGCTGTGACTGGGATGGTTGAAGGACTCTGGAAGTCTTTCTTCTCTCCCCAGTTTTTACTGGCCCCGCTCCAGTGACCTGCCTGTGGCACCTTGCTGCCTTAAAGCAGCATCATGGCAGCTCTGAATTTCTGCTGCCTGCATCGGGCGTGTCCATCAGCTCCGTGGGTTTCCCTACAGCTGTGTTCACTTCTGTGTGCAGGGAATGTGCTGCAGGAGGCTGGAGGGGCTGCCTGGAGGAAATACCCCTTTGTGGCTGCTCCTGGCCTGGTTTGGGGGCAGCCCTGTTACCTCCAGGGCTGGAAGATCAATTCTCATCCGTGTGAATTTAAGAAGGGTAGACTGGAAAGAGAAGCCCAGTTTCCTTTCTAAACAGCAGCTGTGTAGTTGTACCCCTAGGAGAGAGTGCTTACCTTGGCTGTGAAATAATGCCCGTAGCTAGAAAGCTTTTGGCATTGTAAATGATCACACACTTCATTTCAAGGTATTTTCCCTTTCCTTTGGGCAGTATTGTACAACTCTATTCCTCAAAACATGATGCTAGTTAATACTGCATCAAACACTTGGAAAATAACGGTAATGCAACACTAGGAATAAAAAGTACCCCAAAGTCAGGAAATACCAAGGGTCTCACTACTTCTGGAGGCATTTGCTTTGCTATCCTCTACCCTCTTACATATTTTATGATGCACTGAGGTATGACACTGCTCACACATTTGATAAGGTCTGGGTTTATGAAAGAAAGAGCAATAGAGACAAGCAGGTGAGGCTTCAGTTAAAATTTTGAACCTGCTGGAATTTGTCAGTTCTTGTAGCAAAGCTTGCCTCAAGACCAAGTTCCTTTACCTTTAATCACCTGTTTGGTGGGGATACAAAGCTCTGTTTAGAGTGGCTGTAAGATCCTGGTGTTGTAGGGCTGCCCTGGTGCCTGGCTGGGCTCATTGGCCCTCACTGTCTCACTGCAGCCATGCCTGGAGGCTCAGCTTCTCCAGAGAGTCTGGGTGTATGGTGGGGCTGGGGCAGCCTCTGGGGGAAAGAAGTGGCTGTGGGGAGGTGCTGACCCTGCTCAGAGCTCTCCTGGGTGCAGGAGGGATGAACACTAAAAGGGGCTAAGAGCAGAAGCCATCCTCATGGCTCTCATTTGGGCACTCTCTAATGGCTTAATGTCCCTGTCTGTGGCCTGTGCTCTGATGGAGATTTTGAGGGGGTTGTAGCACATGTTGGTACCTGAGACAGGTGATACCATTGAGCAGGGTGGGAAATTCTGGGCCAGGAATCTGCCACACATCCCACTCACAGCAGCAAGGCTGTGAGGGGACCTTGTGAGTGGGGACCAGGGCTCACCTAGAGATGGTGCTCTGTGAGCTGGGGAAATCCTCTGGAGCAGCTGTCAGGAATCAGAACCTTCAGCTGTTCAGGGGTGTTATTTTCACTTGGATATTAACTGATAGTTAGCATTTTGTGTGACCATGTCTGCGACACGGCATGTACTGCATTTACTGAGCCTGAAAACACTGGTAGTCTTTCACTTCACCATCTGAGCTGTGCTTCAGATAAAGTCATCTTTGCTTGTGTTTGAATGTTTATTTCTTGCCTCTACTGTTTGTAAATATAATTTATAACGATCTGCTTGGTTATTATCAAGTATAATGTACTCCTTTAGTACATTTACTACTCCTTAGTATAATGTATTAGGATTAGTAGTGAATTTTCTCGATAATGTGTATGTGGGCATGCAGCTTGTCATTGGGTTTGGTACAAAGGGAAAAAAAGGGAGACTAAAACAGTAATGCAAATGATACAGACAAAAATACCCAACAAGGCTTAGTTGGTGGTATTTTCACATTATTTTTTTAAACCAGGCTGTAAAGCATGATAGATGTTAGAACTGTGCTATTGCATATCATTTTGGTATCTGTGTGGTGCCTGATTGGAGAAATTTTTATACAAGCCTAAGCTGCAGAAAAAGCTGTTTGCAATAAGTGCTGGTGATGGATAGACTTGCAGTAGTAACATCCTTGATTTTTGCAGGTTTAATGGTAAATCTACTTCATTTATTGCTGTAGGTACTATGTATGTTAAATGATCAGTGTTAGGGGACTCCAGTGTAAGAGCACTTTGCTATTCTTTAAGGGTGATCTGAGCCCATGAGCTTTTTGAAGAAATTATTTAATATGTTTTGTATGATTGAAGGGGACTAAGTAGAAAAACATTCTGTATAGTCCCTGAATAGAGTAGAATTTTCATGCAGATAATCTGCCTGATTGCTGGCTGTCACTGGAATATGTGTATTTTTGTTGACATGTACAACAGTAGTGAAAAGTAGAAGTAGCCTCTGATGTGGACAATATCAGTGTTTGGCTGTCACATCTGACAAACAACAGCTGAGTCAAACAAGGGGCCTTAGTTCAATGCATCTGTGTGCATCTAAAGCCAAATACGTGTCCAAGTCAGCTTTTCTTTGCTCCTTTGGCCTTCAAAGTCACCTCCAAACTAACCTGCTCTGCATGGGCAGATTAGAGAGGAGGATTTTGCAGGAGTGGAGCCACAGTGAGGACTCCTGGGATATCACAGGTACACAGTACTCCTTATTACCCTCTTGCATCCTGTCTCTTGGTAATGTTTATTTGATTGACCAAAATCACACTGAAGTAAAACTTGCTGTTAACCAACAGTAAAACAATCTCAGGGCAAGTGGCACTTAGTGTGGGTTTTCCTGAGCTCTAAGTATGTGATATGTGTATTTAAATAAACACAGCTTCCCCTGCCTTTCTCTGTCCAAAGGGTTGATATCTTTCTCTCTTTTAGCCTTATAAACATTTGGTGTGTTGGGAGATGTATACACATCAGTGTTTAGAAACATCAAAAGAGATGTTGTGCTCGCATCAGTGATCAGCACTGAGTATCAAGTAGTATTTGGGAAAGAGTCTGGCATATCCCTCAGTGACTTATCTGGGAAGTGTGAATGACATTTAATAAAACAGACTTTCCAGCAAACGACAGGCCAGAGCCTTGAAGCAAAAAGTGCTTCTGCCCCATGCCAATCATTCACTTTCTTCCAGCTCAGTGATTTCTCCCATGTAAAAGGTTCTTGTATTGAAGCAGGTCCACATTGCAGCGATAGTAAGGTGTCAAATCCCTCACTGAAGCCATATAATAAAATATGAAAACCTGACCACTAACCAGAGTTAGGTTACTCATCACTGCATGGTCTGCCTGCAGCCTGTGCCAGTGCCTCACCATCCTCATGGGAAAGGATTTCTTCCCAATATCTAATCTAAATCTGCCTTCCTTCAGTTTAAAGCAATATCCCCTTGTCCTATCACTACATGCCTTTGTGGAAAGTCCCTCTCCAGGTCTTCTGGATCCCTTTTATGTACTAGAAGGGACCCCAAGGTTTCCCCAAAGCCTTCTCTTCTCCAGGATGAGCAGCCCCAACTCTCTCAGCCTGCCTCCATAGCAGAAGTTCTTCAGCCCTGTGAGCAACTTAGTTCTTCTCTGGACTCATTCCGACAGGTGCCTGTCATTCTTCTGCTGGGACCTCAGACCTGAACAATCCAAAGATGTCTCTTTACCTTTCATGCTCCCCTGTGCTTACCCTGGTTTTAGGGGTTTGAGTTTTAATTTCATTCCACTTTCCCCATTCTTCCTTGTATTGTTCCCAGTAACAATAAGCTTGTTGCCTAGTACACATTTCAAATTGCAGTGCAGAAAAGATACTTTTGAATTTTAATATGCACTATGCATGCTAAGGAAGCATTAGTATTCTGTGTCCTGCTTGCTTCAACTAATAAAATTATAATAAAAGTATAGTTTGCCTTATCTAACCTGATTTTTAACACATTAGATACCTATTACCCAATGTGTTCCTTTCTTTTTTCCCAACAAAATTGTTGTTCACAGGAGATACCATAAACTACCACTTAGCTAAGTGGGAAACCATGCTTCCCATTTTAGCTTTCTTTTTGACATAACCTTCAATGTAAACTTTGCTCTAACCACCTTTTCAGAGTTTAAATCATACTGTCAGTTCCATCAGCATTCTCCATGACAGTAAATAATGCCCTATTGTTCCAAGGTCCTGTGCTCTTTTTCACTGATCATATTCACCCATGAAAAAGTAATGAATTGCAGAATATTGTGGCATTAAGCGAGTTCAGTTGTGTTTTGCGGTTGTTAATTACCCTTACAAGGTGGATAAGAATTCTGTGGGGAATCTCTTAAAAGAGAAGTGCTTTGCCCTTGGGATGTGTATTACCATATGGAAAGCAGGCTTATGTTCTTAGTTAATTATCTTTGTTGTTTCAGTTCATTTAAAGGAAATGTAATAATTTGTTGGTTGTTAGTACCTGTGTATTTTAAAATGGGAAATTGTTAGAATAATAAACACCCCAAGGGTGTGCTTACAGTGCTCCAGAAAGACACTTTCAATTATTTTTTCCCAAGGCATTAATTTTTTTAAGTGGAACTGACAAAAATATTAAACAAAGGTGATATATGGCATCTTTGGGAAAGCTTATTTCATTATTATTGCTATTTTTTGCAGATGGTTCAAAACTTTTCTCCCAGTGATAATCACATTCTTACTATTTTCTGTGAGAGTGGAATCACACTGGGTTTGACAGATTTGAGCAACAAAATATCAGAGCAATAATTGAAATTGGATAGGATGATAGGATTCTTGTCTCATGGAAATGTGAAGGTCATGGAAATAGGTGAGGGAAAGGCTCAGCATTATAATAAACAAATGGATATGGGTAGGATCCTATTGAAAGGAGAGTCTGGGATTAGTTCACCTGGCTGGTAACAGGATACTACTTTTGTCATGGAAAATAGAATTCTTTGCTCTATGAGGTGTTAGGAAGCTCTCTGTTATTTGGGGCAGTGTGCATGCTGCAGAGCTGTGTGGGACACTGGTGATTCAACATTTCTTAAAGACTCATGTCTGTGCCCAGGACTGAGGCCATGCTTGTTTTGCTGCTCCTACTGCAATTGTTGCTGCATAGTTCTATTAACTTTTGGTGTTATTTGGAAAAGCTAATTTTTTTATTCTTTAAGGTAAAATTAGAGTAATTTTTTCCTCTCAGTCAAACTAAAATTGTAGTTTCTTGTTATTTATAATTTGTAGCTTTTGCTAGTCAAGTATTTTTTAGATAAGCTTATGAAAATGATGGTCAAATTGAAGAGGTTATTCTGATTTCAAGTAGTTGCTTTGGATTTACCTCTCTGAGACTGAGAGCAAGAAGCATCATCTAAATAAAAGAGCAATTATTTCCAAAGCACTCAGAAATTAGTATGTTTTATTGTGTTTCATTCCCCAGAAGAAAACAAAATCAGATCTAAGCATTTCTTTCCTAAGCATTTTCTTAGGAAATCATCATTGTTCTCCCAAGCTGAAACCAAAAATGGTTGGGAACTTGCTGTATAGGTCGCAGATTTGGTGTACCCATTCCACCTGACACTGGGTTGCAGTAGGATGGATAGACCTCATTTAGGAGGAAATAAATTGAACAATTGGCATCTGTTGCTTCCCATGAGCACTAGGAGTCTTATTACTAAGATGTTCTGAAATGGAAAAAAAGCCTGAGGATGAATTAAAGCACCCCATTTGTTCCTGTGTCACCAAAGAGGGAAATCAGCGCTGTGGGCTCTTTAGGGCACAGTGAACTCCCCTGTGCTGGGCACTGGAAAAACTGATGGACCCTTTTACCAGTGCTCACAGGCATGAGTAAAAGTGTTCCAAAATGTTCCCAGAGGAGTTTCTGAGATCTTGGAGTGGACTTCATCTAAAAGTCCTTACTTAGACTCTCTTTTCAAATTGCACCAGTTTTTTTTCGCTGGTTACCAAATTGCTTTAAAGTTAGGATAGGTCAGAAAAATCACCTAAGAATGCCTTTGACAACAGACCAGTCTTGTGTACATGCTGAGCCACATGTGCTGCCTTTCTCACATTTGTACTTGCTTTGTATTCCAGTCAAACTCCCAGAGCCAGGATTGGCCAGGTGTACCTGAGGGCAGGATTTAGTCAGGAGAATCTTGCTGCCACCTCTGCGGCGGGAGCCAGAGAGAGCACAACTTGACTTTCATAGGCCCGAGGTTGCGTTTGCAGAAAGATGAGCAAATTTGCTCAGGAAATGCCAGTCAGACTGATGCCTTAAGTTTTAGCTTTTATGTTTTTCAGATCAGTACTGCTTTAGTGTATAACCCTGAAACTCCATAGCCTGTCAGCTACTGTTCTCCCAGTTTCTCTCTAGGCCTCACCTGGGACACCTCACTTTCTCAGGCCCCGAAAAATGTAAACAGTGTAGTAGAGGGGCAAACTGGGGGAATGTGACTCCATTACCTGAAGTTGTAGTTGGACAGTTAACCTCTGATACACAAATAGACCAAACTTATATCTGTCCAAAAACTCCGTGACAGCTGTCCTTCTTGGGTGTAGTCTCTGTGAGACTCCTGCGCTGCCCAAGGTGTATCCTTTGAAGGTCTTTCAATAAATACCTACTTTTATCTTTTAACTCTCTCTAGCCTCTGTTCTACGTAGCGTCTCCAGGCATCAAGACCAGAGCAGAACTGTGTTTTAATTTGGTGTAATGGCTGGTTCTGACTAGCCTGGGTGTGACAGAGTCTAAAGGCAGCGTCTCCTTGCAGTAAAGCTACCATTAGAACACTGTGTCCTGTGCCAAGGCCAGCAGTGTTGCTGTGTGATTCTAATTGACCTTTTTGTGGGGTGCTTCCTTTCATTATTGGTTTGGGCCTTGCTTAATCAGAGCATTTTTTGGCAGTGAGGCATTCTTTAAATGCCTCAAAAACAAGTTTGTTTTGTTTCTTCTCTCTGATAATTCGTCACTTCAGTTTATTAATATCTTTCAGAAGAAGAGAATGCAAAAAACATCTTACGTGGAATGGAGGTAATTCTGATGTCTTTGGGGAAATGCTTTGGATGTGTGTGGGAGTATAGATTGCATTTATGTATTTCATGTTCCCAAATCCAAGACTGCCTTGTCGGATGGAGGTTCTGCCAGGCTCGTGGGGTGGCATGTGAGCTTTATCTGAAAATAGACGTGTTTGCTTCTGAACTGTAGTTCTCATCTCGTCTTTTAATTAAGTGTCTTTACACACCAAGAAGCATCCAGGCTCACTTTGTGAAGCTCTTACCTGCCTGATTATATTCCAGTTTGATTTCTGTAAAATCTACTTTTAAAAAATCAATTGAATGTAAAATTATGCTGGTAATACAGACATGATTTTCACTTGCCATGAGCTCTGATTCAAGATTGGCAGGTGGTCATTTTACAGTGCTTTCCAGATATAGTGGCAAAATATATATTTATCTTCTGAACTGCTATTTTAAACATCACAGCTACAAATGAGAGTGACAGTGGCTTGTAGTTTAGGTTACTTGGTGCATCCCAGCTTATTATAAAACAAGCACATAGGCTAAGGATAAACACTGGCCTGGCTTTTTAGCTTGGAGAGAGCCACTCATAATTGCTGTATAAAACTAGGAGATCCTGACTTAACTTGTCTAAATAACTATTAACCACTGCTTTCATCTTTATATAGACCTTTCTTCTCAATTAGCAGGATTTAAATTTGTTTTCAAAAATTCTTTGTTTTCTCTCTGGTGTTGTTTACTTTCACTAAGATGATCTCATTTGAGCAATAGAAATGTAGCTATGGACAAGGGAAGGAAGGAGAAAATGTAAACAGCATGTTCATTTGGATGTCGCCCCAACATGGTGAAGTGAAAGATTGGTTGACTTTACAGCCAGGAGGGAGTTTCTTTGCTGTACTATTTCATATTTCTGTCAGGTAATGTGAAGGATTGCTGTGTAACTCTAGTCAGGAGCCAGTGAGCTGCCAAATGATGCCCAAGCAGCACCTCTATACTATAATGCATCTCTGTGGCAACCTCCTTCTTGTCCCCAGTGTGGCTATTGCTGGTAGGTCTGTCTGGTTCACTACTGCTGAAGGAAAAGTTTGCTAAAGAGTCTTGCTGCAGCTGTGGGCAGCTCAGGTTCCTGGTTCAGGGTAGGAGGAGTTAGTCTGGGCTGAACTGTGGTCCTAAGTAGGTACCTAACACGTATTTGCCTGAGCAGATGGCTGGCATCTGCATATTTGGACAACTTCAACACTTTAAATAGGGCAGAAATAGTAAATTAGCAGTATATAAGCTTTATTCTAGCCTTCCCAAAGAGATAAGGCTTGATTAGAGGTTAAATGACACTTAGCCTTGTTTGGGCCAACAGCACCTGGAATCTTTGCCTGGTGTTGGAGGCAGCAGACAGAAGAGCAGGCAATGTGGCCACCATCAGCTTTGCCCACAGGAGAGTTCAAAGAGCAAGATGGAGGAAATAACTGATTCAAAGACATCCAACCATTTATCTGTGTGGACTGCAATGTGTGAGGATGCCCTGCTGTGTGCTCAGCAGCCTGCAGGTTTTTCAGTGTAGAGTAAAAATCACAGCAGCCGCTCCAGGAATTAACACTTGAGAAGCTGGTTCTCCTCACCGCTCCTTGAAGGATTATCTATAGGAGAAGGAGGATTCAGGACAAAAGATTTATCTGAGGTATTAAGGGGTGTCACTGAAAAATGGGCAGGAAAACACCTCAACAAGCCACGTGAGGAACTCAAAAGCCATTTAGCTGGAGAGAAGCTGCAGGGTATTCTGAGCATGGAGCACAGAGGAGCTGAAGAAATACAGTGCATTAGACTTTAATGAGCATTACACAAGATCTTCCTAAAGTATTGATTAGCTAGACATGAGGGACTTTTGAACCTTAAATGCCTGCAAAAGCATGCAGGGTTTAAAAGACTCATCACTACTCCACAGAATAAGAATCAGGTTCTGGGTAAAAGGACTGAATAGGCAAAGGCTTTGGTACAGCTATTTCGGGCTACAAAGGGCCTTTGAGTGCTCAACAATAGCATTGGTGTTCGGAGCCCGAGGAGAAAAAGGAACAGACAAGCCAGATATTGTGAAAGTCATCTACATGGCATTTAAGCTTGGCTGGAAGAGAATGAAAAGATGCAGATAAAACATGGTGCTGCATAAAAAAGGCTTTCTCTCATTTACATCCTCACCTCCTGTTTGGAGTGACTTTTTAGAAGCTGGGGCTATGAGAAGGAAAAGACACAATGAACAATTTGTATGTCTAGTGTTTTCAGAACTCCATTCTTCATGTTCTTGGAGCTGGGATCATTCTCATAGTCTGGTAGTACTTTACAATGGTGCAAATGTGCTCAACTCTTCACCAAAAATGACAGCTCTGAGTATCACTGGAAATAATGGGCCCTACAAATCAAGGGTGCTTAAGTTTGCTGAGGACTGGGTGTGCCAGGAGGTTAAGGTAACCCCACTGAAGAAACAATAGGAGAAAGCAGTTGTCAAAATTATAGACTTGGTACCCTTGGTATTTGATGTCTTTCACAAACTAACTGGTTGTGTTGTTTTCTTTCTCAAAAAGTTGTAAAAACAATCAGATAATTTAAAGTAAATTATGAATGTTATTTTGAACTTCATATAAATATCTGTCCAGATCTAGATATATATTAAATAGATACAGAGAAATATATATGACACAACAAGAAGTAGAAAAAAGTTACAGTGGATGTAAAAGAATGCTAATTAAGAAGTCTGTGATGACTTGGCCAAAGAGGATGAGCATCAAAGATAGATTAACATTATTTGAATTTCCAAACACAATAATGAACTAGTCTTTTTCACTTCAAAGATTCACATGACACCTGTTCCATACAGACATGCTCAAAGACATGGAATAAGGCTGAAGTTGAAAGGATAAAATTTTGAGATTCTGGAGAAAGAAAGCATACTAAATAAAATTGAAGAAAATGAAGTCAAATAAGCAGAAGGTGAACCTATATCTGACAGGGCAGACATTTAGAGTGAAACACTGCAAGCCTTACAGAACATGCTCACTTTAATAAAGAGATGTTGGAGCAGATATAATGACCTGGGACTGGTCCAGTGCTGGAAGGAATGATGCTGGGACAAAGTGTGCTTGCAGCACAGTCTGCATGATTACTATCTTTTTGATCTTTATGTAAGCAACAACTTGCCATTTATTGCAAATCTTGTGGTTATGCTTACTACTTTTATACCCTTAGGAAAATACTGCTATTTAGATCTGGCTGATCTGCTATTTCACCACTGGGTAATTTACCAAACGTGGATATGTGTCTGATTAAAATATAATGTTTTTCCAAATACCCACTAAGTTATTATGAGAAGAGACATAATTTTGATTAATTGCAAACTAAGCAAAAGCAATTAAAGATTTTTTTTTTCCTTAATTCTGTCTCCTCAGCACTTCACTGAATATTCAGTGAATATACCTTTGGATAGTTTATTCACCTGTGAGAAACTGCACTGAGTGAGAATCGATGGATAGTCCAGCAAAGATTTAGCAAAACTTCTCCATGCCTCCATGTGGATATGCAATGGGCATGAGAAGGACATGCAAATATCCTTTCTCAGCTGTGATTTGCTAAGGACACTGAAAGAGAGACAGCACTGCTAATGCTGGCGTGTATTTGCAATTAACAGCTTTCAGAGCTAATGTACATCCTTATCTTTCTGTGACATTTATTCACCTGCAGAAAGCACTTTTTCTTTGCATAGTCTAACATGAATGTTATCCTTTAAATGTAAACAAGCAGAAGTCAATTACCAGCAGTAGAGAAAGTCACTGCAGCAAACAAAAAAGAGAATATGTAGTCAAAAGATTTCACTTACCGACCATTGCTCATTTTTCTACCAGACCTCCTACATTTCAGCATGCTCACTTTCTCCTGGGAGCTTTTGAATCCATTGTCAGTCTGTAAAATTAGAAAGAAGAGTGAGTTAAAACCTATGTAGAGACTAGAATTTTCCTATTACAAATCGTCTCTGCCTCAGTAGACTATCTGCATATCCACCCATTGCCAACTGTTCTGAAACCTTTTCATCCAGTCACGATTTTCTTCTCATACAACTTTAGTGCATTTAGCAACTGAGAAGTTTGCCTGGGTAGTGCTACACAAGTGAAAGTAAATTCTCATGAGAGATGGAGAAAAGGTGAGGCAGGCAAAGTATGACAAGTCTGAGATGTCTGTAAAGTTGATGTGCAGAGTCAATTCCTACCTAAAAAACCAAATGGCTGAGCAGAGACAGTGAATAGGGCATTTTAGCAATGATTACATTATTATATTATCCAAAGAGTAAAGACTCTATGACTCTGTTACTCTTCTGTACATTCAAGTCTGTCCCATTTCACTTAGATGAGATGGTACTTGGGAGGATTTATGCATAGGAAATATGTCAGTTGTTAAAGGCCAGATCCTGCAGCAGGCTCCATGGTGGGGCCATGGTTTGCTAGAACAGGGCAAAGCCTTTCCTTTGGACATGTAACGTGGTTTATGTCAAGGGGTAGTGGAGCAGCTCAGCCATCCTCTTCCATTAAGCACAGGTCTGGATTGGTTGCAGCACATGACACAGTGCAGAAACAAGTAAAAGTCTGAGGAGGTGGGAAATTAATGCATCAGACCTTTACTGGAGTCTGTTTATAAGGATGATTTCTAAGCAGGAACCTGGTAGTCCAGAACACTAAACATTCCAGTAATCCATACTGCTGGGACTTGGGCTGCTGCTACTGCAGCAAGGATGAGACTATCACAATAGCATGATGAATGAATAAATATATGAATATATCCTGTTAGTGCTGCATCTCAGGGGAGAGGAACAGTGAGGTGGTGAGGTATAGATTCAATTATTTTCCTAATTAAACAAAAAATATTGCGGATAACTAAAGGCAAAGCAAGAGGTAGCAGAAGTGCCCTCTGTGGAAAATGCACACAGTACAGTTGTTAAATTTACCAAGGACGTGGTGTTCATTCTGTCTCATCTGTGCCCTGTGCATGTGGGGACGGGGTAGGGGAGAAGATATTTAGATTGCTCTTGATTCACTGGCAAGATAATGATGGATCTACAGAAGGAATTTTTAGACGTTTTAGTGGCCAGGATTGCTAAGCAGAAAGATCACCATGACACAGAACTTTCTGTGACTCCACATTTAATTTGGATAGTAACTCTTTCAGATAGATATTTTCTGAGCAGGTATCAGGGCTTGATTCAGCAGAATACCAGTCCTTCAGTTAAGGTGCCTTGTTTTTCAAATGTGTATTTTAATTTGGTAGGGTATTTGAAACAGTAGTATTTCTTACATGATCAGACAATTAACTGTCCAGTTTATTCGATTTTATGTGAACAAATAGTGTCAACAAGATAACAAAATTCTGTTGCTCAGCATTGGCATGGGGTTTGTAATACCTGAATTGTGCAGATGCTCTGGCTTAGAAACAAACAGTCCTGTCTCAGAGGCCCTGCTCTGAACATACCAAGTACTTCAAGATAACGCTTGAGTGGGGGGTTAATATATTTTCAGGGAATTTCCTGTGATATCATTGGAGGCCTTGCCCCTGTTCACAATCAGATATGCTGTTGCCTTGGTCTATTGCACAGGTAAAAGCAGTATTGGGCAGCATGCAGAGCAAAAATGCTCTGTGGGTGTGCAAAAGGAGGAGACACTTTCTGCTCATTTTCAGTTCTCACCTGCCTGGGCACACTCGAGGTGTTTGTGTCTCTGGGTGTGTGTTTTCTGTACCTCTGGCACAGAGCTCTATCACAACCTGCCTGATTTGTCTGAGGACATGGTACTTATTTTCTTATCAAAAGATAATTCATGAGTATTATGAAGACAATGGATTTGACTTTTCAATGAGTTTATGTCTTTAAGAACAGTTTTCAGAGAATGAGTCAGCCATATGTTAAATCAAATTTAACATCCATTATGAAACACTGAATCATACTTTATATCTCTGTAATGATAATAAATGATCATCTCTCCTATGTTCCCCTCATTTGTACTACTGCTCATCAATCTTGCTAATATCACAAAGATTTATTAAATGAATAATCTTCAAAGTATAGCTGTTTTAATATTAATAGCCCCATTTTATGTTGTTTCTCTTACGATAATTCCATTTGTGTTTAAGCATGCTGACTTTAAAAGTAATAATCCTTTTCACAGTGAAATTTAATGAATAGAAAAGCAGTAAATCAATAAAAAAGTCCTTCTTAATGAGATTTTGTAATTATACCAATGCATTACAAAATACAGGAAACTTCTGAATGCCCTTCACATGTAGGAGAATCACAGAATTAACAAACTATACAATGAAAGCTGAGGTAGTACTTGAATGGAAGAGATGTTGAGATACCATTGTGAATACATGCTGATGAATAATATATTTGGTCCATGTTTAAAAGTATCCCAAGGTTGTAGTGTTATGCTCAGTGAGTTATGACTCAACTCACTTCAGAGTAAAATCTCTGTCAAAGATACATTCTGCGTGATTAGCTCTCAAGACTCTGTTAACACACAAGTCCTGGTGGTGGTCATAGTTGGTCTGTCTTAATTTTTGTTCTCTGAGATTCTTTGATATCTCTTAGTTGTATTTCCAGGCAGACTGGAGGGAGGAATCACTGCAGCCCTCTGCTAATACAGCAAATGATCTGCTCTGTACTTTAACCCCATAACTGAGTAATGTATTAAGCATCCTCTTAGTAAAGTTTCTCACATTAAAAAAATGTTCTGTTCAATATCAAAGTGGTGAAATCTGAAATATTATTATTTTTTAAATGATTCTCATTCAAAATAGAGAGTTGGGATTTACATGGGTGAATTGCGTGATGTCTAGGAGAATTGAGAAAGCTTGGCCAGTCTTGAGTATTTTCCTTTTAGTAAAATAAATAGGTTTAACAAATGAAGAGTAGGTCTGTTGGCTGAATTTGACAGGAGAATCCCTGGGTTCTGGGAGGGTGTGAAGGCAAATCCGCTTTTTCCTGAGGTAGGGAAACTCAGTGTTCTGATGTGTAGAGCACCACACACTGCTCAACAAGTCCTGAACCTCTCTTGTGTCATCAATAACCAAATAACACCCAGAGGGGCCAAATCTATTTCTTGGGCTCGCTGCTGGTGCGGGTGTGGAGAGCTATTGTTAGAGGTGGGGCTGGGAGACAAGAACTGCAGCTCTCTGCCTTGCCTGAGGTTCTTGTTAAGCTCTCAGCATGGGTGCAGTGGGTTGTGCTCACTGACTGCTACTTATCCCTCCAGCTTCAATATTTTTGCTGTGTTGCAGTTTGTGAAGTGCCTGCTCTGGAAGGCATGTGAACAATGTGTTTCGTTAATCCAGCTGAGACGTAATGAAAGCATGAATGACAGCCTAGCACCCTCCTGAGACAGCCTTGGTTGTAGCTTTACTTACTACCCTCTGCAGATATAGAAGTTTTTGTTATGTAGCTAAACTGATAATCAAAAGCTGAGCTGATATCAAAGATGACCTCCAGGTCAAGAACCTTCAAACCAGACACTCTAAAACTTCCTTGAAAAGCAGCTGCAAAGGATGAAGTGAAATTCAAAAGGTATCAGGCACCAGCCAAAATAAGCTCAACATTTTTAAAATCTAATTGTAGGGCATTTTTTTCTGATACCCACAGCTAAATGTCATTTAGGTGTCTCCTCAAACGGGAAATAACTTCCCTTGGTTCGCCTGTGGCAGGAGAATAAACCTGGCCTTAGCAGTATAAGAATAGTTTCAAATTATACCTCTCAGTCATAGTCCTAATAAAACCCTAGGAACACATGGCAGACACCCCTGAATTTCAGCCTGAGAGTCTCCATAGCAGATTTCTGGAGAGAAAAAAAAATTGAAAGGTCTTACTCTGCCTATGTCAGTGAAGACACCAGGAAGGCTGCTTGGGATGGGGCAGTGCTCTAGTGCATGGAGTTAAAAAGGAATGGCAAGGTTAACAAACCATGCAGGGGGCTGGAGGCTGAGGATCAGTTCCCTGATCTGATATAGACTATGTGTGTCTTAAAGCCTGTGCCACAATTTACTTTTGCTGTTCCTTTTCAATTCATATTTTAATAAGCAGGCAGCATTAAGTACAGTGTAGCTTTTATCAGAGCTGGAGTCTCTCACATATTCTATTGCACAAATGATAAAATAATTCCTCTCCGTGTTGGTCTTGTTACTTTAACCTCACATACTTTCCAGATAAAAATGTCCTCATAAAGGTACAGATTTTTCCCTTTAAAGGTTTTTACCTTAGTTGTACTGTCATTTTACTTAGGTTTTAACTGACAAACTGAATTCCTGCAAACTGGGATGATGAGGTTACAGTATCATAACAGCAAATGCTGTTTTTGTTTGGTGGGGTTTTTTTGGTTTTGATGTAAAATCTAACAGAGCATTTTGTGTATAACTGACCTTATAGGAAACATAGCTAACAATTACTCACAGTTTCTAAAAGCTGAAAAGTTGCTTCCTTCTCACCAAAAGGAATTTAGCAGCACATAAGCTCCCTTGAGCTGCTGCACTCAAGCGTCACAGCTCCTCAATTTGCCCTTCTGCTAGTCTCCCAAGCTTCTCTAACTTCCTGAAATCAGACATTTTAGATGACTTGAGCCTCTAGGGCTTTCACATTTTAAGAAATAATCTTCCCCTTTTGGACCTCAGAACTACCTACTGGAAATCTTATCATCCGTTTAGTTCAGCATGTATTAAAATTTGGCAATTAATTATCTGCAGTTCTAATCCAGTGAGTCTGTGCAATTAACATCTGGGATTCAGCACATCCTTTTGCTGACTTTTTAATTTTACGACTTGGAGACAGTAGATCCCCTCTAGGAGAGCTGAAATAAGTGAAAGTAACCTATACCTGGAATTTAAGTAACCTATACCTGGAATTTTTAATCCTATCTTAGAACCCATCCTGTTACTCCCTGGCTCTTTAGTACCTGCATACTTTTGAGCAGTTCTTTTAATATGTGACAGCAAACTTGTGTGACCTGAAGTGGTCTAATAGATACAGAGAATGTAGAAATGGGGATTACTCTGTTCTCCCTTCCATACCCTGCAGGTGACATTGGCATTTCTGTCCTTTTGTAAAATAGAATCACAGAATTGTGGAATGGTTTGGGTTGGAAGGGGCCTTTAAGACCTTGTCACAATCCTCTGCCATGGGCAGGCACACTTTTCACTAGACCAAGTTGCTCCAAGCTCCATCCAGCCTGGCCTAATCTGAATGCTCTTTGTGTTCCTGGTATGACAGATTCAATTAATAAACAAACTTATCCTGAAAACCTATTACAGGATGTGATAAATATGGAAAAAAACCCCGACTGCTAACATTAGCAAAAGTTCCTTCTACCCTGCCCATGGAGCTTAGTTACATATTCATAGAATCATAGAAAGTCTTGGGCTGGAAGAGACCTTAAAGATCATCTAGTTCTAGTTTCATTTAGCCATCAGGGAATTTACTATTCAACAGAAAGACAAAAGAGTAGAAACAAAAATTAAAATTCTACATGTGGGTAGTCTTTCATTCTGAGGAAAAAGGGGACTTCATTTCTAGTGAACAACAATGGAAAATGCATCTAATTATTTGTTTCACAATAGAAAATGCTACATAACTCCCTTTCTGAAAGAACTATTCTAGAAATGACTGTAAGTTTCTGAGCAGTCAAGCACTCAGCCATGCCTTATTCTCAAGCGGAGCATCATCCTGTCTCTTCACATCTTTTATAGGCAAAATTACTGCTCAGGACACAGTCCTATTTTTGCATTATCAAAGAACCACATTCCACTTTAAATGCATCAAAGGAAAAATGGACATTTGTCCTTCATTCTCTGGGTGTCTGGATCCAAATTGCACCTGTGTTACTTAAAATCCTGCTGACAATTCTGCTGGTACCTAAAATCCTGCTGACAAATCCTACTTAAAATCCTGCCCACAATTCATAAATCCCTTATTATTCAGCTGTGGTGAAATGCAGTGACAACAAAATGTTGTTTACAAAATGACAGCAATGTCCTGGTAGAAGCCATCACCAGTGATGACTCAGGTTTCTCGGGGTATGGTCCTTTAGCATTTTACTTAATTTATCAGTATAATGTGCTTTTCTTTTGGAAAAGACATTTCATTTAAATTATGTATTTGTAGTGAAGCAAAAAATTTTGGGGGGGATAAAACCCCACTTTTTTTTCTTTCTTATCTATAACCCTCTGGTACAACTACATGCTGCATCTGTTCCTCTGAAGGATTTAGCATTTAGGACGGACTTGAGGTAGATTATCTGCAAGGGTGAGAATTGGCAGGTTTCTGTGTTTCAGTACTGTTTCTTTCTTTTGCCTGAAATATTCCTGAGCACTGCTGGAAGACCTTGTCAGAATATGTAAAGGCATAACTTAATCAGCCTTCACATGTGCCACAAAAGGAAATATAAAAAAATCTGGAATAGTGTAACTTCTTACAGACATTCAGTGATTTACAGGATTGTATCTAGAAGCTAGAATATCATGTAGAAGGTGTGGATTAAATATTTAAGAGCTAAGAGACAAACTCTCTTTAGTCTCTGTGTTTGGCTGCCAGCGTATGGGTAACACAAGGGAAGATGAACTCCCGTGTTTTTAACTCTGAGGTTTTATTGTGCAGAGGTGGCTGGGAGTCATCTACACGGGCAAAAAGCTGAGATTCCCTCAGCTGGTGTGGAAGGGACTGGGCTGGGGCTGGCTGAGCTCAGTGCCTGCCCTACAGACCCCAGCTGGGGTTTAGGCTCCATTGAGCTCAGAGCCAGATACAGCTGGAGGCTGGGAAGGGGCTGCAGTGGGAAAGAGAGAACAGACAGGTACCAGGCTCTAGAGGCACCCACCTGTGCAGTCAGTTTGTAATTCCTGAGCAGAACCCTAGAGATAAGCAAGAACATGAAGTATACTGAAGTTGTTTGGGGCTCAAGTTAAGTAGAGAAATGTCTTGTTCTGGTCACAGAACGTCCTTAGCTCAAACATGAAAATTCCTTTGCAAAAGAGGAGCTTCCCTTAAGCCATTATGAAATGGGCTTAGTAGTGGGAATGACAACCTTCAGGTTCTAGGAAGCACGGGTTTGCCTTTGAAAATTCTAAAATTTACTTAATAAAGAGATTCAGAGGAAAGAGAAGGACTAACCTTGGACTTACTATTGTTTGTGTTTCAGTTCCTGAACATTTTGGGTGTATTGAGATACATTTTCAGGCTTGTCTTATCAATCAGGAAGATTGAAAAAACGAATTTTGTGTTTTCAGTAAAAGCAGGAATATTCCTGAAAGCAATTTTTCCCAGCAACTAAAGGGAAAATCCAACTGTTGCAACAGTGAGCAGCACTCCTGGAAGATGAAGCATGAGACTATTCTGCCCATAACATTCACGGAGACAAGCTGTATGAGTGGTCCAGAATGGATTTGACCCATGTATTGTTCATTTGAAAAATGAGATTAATGCCAATAAAAGCAAAAGCCTTTACAGAGAACAACAGAAATCTCTCAATCAGAGATAGGTGCTTCTACCAAGCACTGTGGAGAAGCAGCCTCCTTGTAATGACCTAAAGAACACTGTCATCTGGCTCATTGCTTGTTCTGTTTATTTTGTCTTTCACCTTTGTGTTTTAATTAGCTCCTTTTTTTCTTCTGTTGTAGTGATTTAGTTTACATGCCATGGAACATGCATTTGATTTCAGTGCAGCATGACATGCATGCAAATAATACTTAGGTAGGTACTGCCTATTCAGAAGTTGTAGGTGTGTGATCCATTTTCTCATCCTAATCTGTTTGGAGTGAATAGATATACGTAAAACAATTAAGAAAATAACAGCAGACCCTTATCCAATTAAAAAGGCAGATGTATTTCAAAACCAGAAGCTAAAACTGAAGGACCTAAGGAGTACTGACCCCTGCTCCATTTGTTGTTATACATCTTTGAAGTGTCCTGCATTAAATACCTGTTTTTTGAAACAGGACTCAGTGACTGAGTTTCAGCAGCTTCTGGTTTTGCATAGCTGTGTGTTATCAAGGACCAAGGGTGAGGTGCAGTTGTTAAAGGCTGGTAAGAGAAGGATTGGCTGAGCAGCATTTGCCTTGGGATTTAAAACTGAAACTTCCAGATTTATAAGATGCTAAGTGCAGCATCTAACCTAGTCCCTTGCTTTAACTGGAGTGCAGCATAGTAATATAAGCATTTTTCCTCACTCTTTCCCCAGACCTTAGTGTTTTGTAAGCCACCCTTGGCATTTACCTCTTTGTTTGGGATTAATAGAAAAACACAGGGAGCTTGAACTGAGGTCAAGAGCAAAGCCTGCCAGCATCTATTTTCCTAATGGTCGTAACATTGAAAGAGGGAAAGTTGGTAAAAGAACATGTTTAATGCAGCTTTGAGTCTCTGTAAAGGAAAGCACTGGTTTCCATAGCATCATCAGAAACATCTCTCTGAATATGGAAGAGGATGTTTAGGCTCGGAGTTTATCTGGTTTGGCAGTGGGCATGGAGTTAAAGCACCACAGTCCAGAATGCTTTTTCTATGGCCAGTGGGCACACAAGGGCACTTCCACAGGATGAAAGCATTTCCTGTTAGACTATTGAGGTCACCCAGTATGAGGAGGCTTCTCTTAAGAGACTGATTTTAGAGGTGAAAAGAAGTGGGCAGTTTTACAAGCATATAAACCAACTCAGATACACATATAATGCTACAGTGCCTTTGACTCCTGCTCTTTCTTCTTGGCAGCTCGGCTGCTGAACTCTTTTGCTTCATGGTTTTACAGGAAATATGCCCCATTTATTTCAGCTGGGCTGTGGTTTCACATTTAGTTGCAGCTAAATGGTTTCTGTCCTTGATGTTGCCCTGGTTCCTGCCCTCCACTGCACGCCACCCATTGTGCTGTGGTGGCACAGCGTGGTGACCTGGATCAAGGCACTTTCCGGGCAGATTACAACCCATTATGTGGATCCCCAGCCTCACAAAGACAGGCTCAAAATGGTCAGGAGATTTTAAAGTACTTTTTAAAATAGGAAATCCACGTGAGCAGAAAGGGGGAGATAAGGAATCTCTCTGCAATGGGTGGTGGAGAGAGAGGAATTTTGTCCAGGGTTAGCTGGCAGGCTGAGGCAGAATCTTTCTTCCTCTAGAACTGGAATACACAGCTTTGTATTTTCATCATCTTTTAGCAATCTGACTAGTTCTGGCTATTCTCTTTACACTCCACTCATGTTCTGCAGGACTCTTGAGAATGGATATGAATATCTTTCAGTTTAAAATTACTTTTCCTCTATAAATTTCTGCTCAACGATGTTGTGGACACTAGTTAACCTAACATTTCCTTCTGACTAGCATGTTATAATCACAAAGTGCAGTGCACGGGAAGATGATTTTAAGATAACTCTGATTAAAGGATATTTCTATGTGTTGCAGCTACCATTAGAGAAGCAGCATAGTACACCTTTGGAGTGTCATAGACTTTGTGTGTGTGCACATCCAGCTGAGTGAGAGGGATTTTAAAATTTTTTTTTAGATGTTTAGAAATTGCCAGGAAAATAAAAAGTAAAGAGCAATATTTATTCTGTGGCAGGTCTCTCTAGTCCTGCTAATATCACAGGCATGAAGAGCTGCAGGAAAATGACCACTGTTGCTAACTTTGTCCCTTTCACATTGCTTGTGGTAAAGGTCAGGTCTAAGGCCCAGAATCTCATCTTCTGGGCCCCCTGAAGGGGCCAGTGGTGCTGAGCCCAGCTGCTGGCCCTTCTGGAAAGGGAGGGGGTGGCAGGTCACTGAACCACCTAAAAGGGAGGGAGGAAAAGGCAGGAGACATGTATAGGCATTGATATATGTGACATGCCTGCATGTGTTCCTACAAATAATAAATTGGTCTCTCGGTGGGTGTTCCTCTGTGGCCTTTCCTATAAAAGCAGTCATTTAATATTTTCCTCTCTGGAGAACCTTACACTTGTTTTATTAGTATGTATTTTTTAATTTACCAAGTAAATATATAAATAACTAGAGCAGATATATTATTAATGCAGAACACTTGTGTAAGTCACTGAAAGTCACAGATGTGTCATAAAAATAGATGGCAATCAATAGTCAGAGGAAAATGTTATTTGTTTCTTGCAAAGCTGCAGCTATAAACTCCCCTTCCTGCCAGTAGGAGTGTTACTGCCAAAGCTCTGCATAGGTAGCTCAGAACAGACTGTATCATTCACAGTTTTAAAGAAATCAGCTTCAAGAAGCAGACTTTCAAGCAAATGCAGCACTGGCCTATATTGCAGAGTAGGGCTATTTAAAAACAAACCAGAAAAAGCTGGCCAGACTCTGAAAGTTAAGACATCTTTACATGGAGATGAATATTGCCTCTCCTTAATGTATGCACAGTTTTGGCCACTGTTTCCATTAGTTTTATCATATAAATAAAGGTAATGTAAGACAGAAGAGGGGATTTACTGAAGGTTGCTTATTGCTGTAAGGCTAGTATTTGTTTAAGCAGGCTTGCAAGCTCAGAGGTGTGCATGGTACCTAAGTTATTCTGTGACTGCATCAGTTGATTACTTGAATAACATTCAGACAGCCCATCTGTGTGAAAGTCTTCCTTTTAGTTTCAAAGAATGGGTATTTTAATATTCCCTTTTTACAAAAAGGAGCCAGCGCTGCACCCGTGCACCTATTTCCTTCCTGTGGTCATGGGCCCATCTGCAATTTTGAAATTGTCCATCTTTGTGATTGCTCCGTTTTCCTCAGTCCCTTCGATAGGTCTCCTGTAAAATGCATTAACTAAAGATTTTTTGAGCATGTTGGCGTGGCTCTGATTTGATGGCTTTGATTTTTCTGAAATGATTTCATTGTTTGGTGTCAGTGTGTCAGATACTCACTAGGTTTTTTTGCAAAGAAAAGGGAGCTTGGGTTTTTGGTGTGTGCCCATGGAAAAGAGGTGTGAGGAGAGCCCATGGAGAATCTGCAGGCACTGCAGATGTGGGGTGCTGAGTGGGGATGTTGATTTGCCCACACTCCAGCTGTCTCTGCTCCTCTGCCAGGCCTACCAGGTGAAGCACAAATTGTCCCCTTCCCACTGCCCTGTGTAAATTATTCCATGATGGGATTACACAGCCTTTCTTTAGCATGGCTGGGCAGGACCTGTCTTTACAGTTTGACCCCCTCTAATTTTCTGCCAAACAGGAACTGTTTGCGTGTAGCTGCCACCTTCTTTTCATAGGTATACAGTTTCTGTGACTTATGAATCATGAAGTATGAAAATGAAAAAAACCCTGTTGTGATGTGCTTTTGGCATCTTATTTCTTTTCACGGATTTCTTATTACACCTTGACAGGTGTCTGACACAAGAAAACTGTCACTACTGTGATTTAACCTTGGTGTACCACCTCCAATTTCAATGCCTAGGACTGTGAAACAATAGAACTCATCTGAGCTGTTGAAACATCAATAAAATTGCATTTAATTTTATGTTTTTAGACATGCTCGGTAGGTTGCAGATTTTTTTTTTTATCCTGGTGCTCAGGATAGAAGCCAACTTTGTACACATTTTCATGATTATTAGGTTATCTTTTATGGGAATTTTTCTCAGAGAAGTCAGCTCGGACCAGCCTGATGTTTTGCAAAGAACTCAGTAGAGACAATAAAGCAAACAGTAGTTGCTTGCTACTTCCTTATATAATGGTAATTTGATTCATTATAAATATCTAGGCTGTTAATACCTAAACAGTGTTACATGGATAAATGTGAAGCAATCCAAACAGGTATTTTTAAAAATAATTTATTCCCTCAGAAACCTGCAGTGAGTCAACCGCAATCTACTTGGGTGCAGCAATTTTGTTTAGTTTTCCAATTCCTGGAATTTGTGACTAGCAGAAAAATGCCTCTTGGTCTGTTTGTGACACGCTGGGGGCCATGGCAGTGCCTGCTGCTGGTCTGCCCTGCCCTGGGCACTGCCAGAGCTGTTCCCCTGTGTGGTGTCAGGTGATGTCTCTGAAGTGCTGCAGACAGGGGCACCCAACAGCCACAAACCTGCTCTCCTGAGGCTTCCCTGCAGCACAAACCTGCTTTTATCAGACTGAGTCCAGACCCAGCCAGTGCTTGGCCCAGTTTCCAGCCTGGCTTCCAGCATTATTTCCTGCAAAGTGAGAGGCCCTTGGTGCTGACAGAGGAGCACCTAACACAAGTCATTAGTGATGGTGGCAGCGCGATTCCTGCCAAACGGGAGTCTGGCACTTCAAAAATGTGTTGCCCTGTGTCAACCCTAAAGTATCAAAGATGACGCTGTTGTCACCCAGCTGTGCTGGAAGGTGCTGTAGAACAGGCTGTCATCTGGGCTTCATTGATCACACTAAGCAGCTTCTTTACTTTCAATTACTCACGGATGTCAGGAGGAGAAAGAGAGCACTAGAGAGGTATTATACGTAGTGGCACTTCAAAGGTGATTACTCTTTCTTCCTATCAATCATGTTAAGGAAATTCTCCTAGTGCACTTAATAATCCTATTTTCCTTTGAAGAAAAGAAAAAGTCTTGATTCGAAGCTAGCCATAGAATTAACAGTGTCATTACACATTTTTTAACTCATTAGAGTGTACTTAGTATGCCTGAGATGTAACAGATTTGAAAAGCAGTTTCTCCAACGATGGTTTCAAGTGGATAACAATTTTTTCCCACAACAAATTGTGAATCCACTCATCATTATTTTTTTCCCCTAGATTTTCATGTACAAATGTTTCACAATTTTTTAGTTGTGTGATTCATGAGTGGTTAAAATTAACTTACAAAAATAATATAAGGTCACAATATAGCAAATAACATACATAGCATACATTTTGATTGAATGCAAATTATTCTGTGTGTTTTCCTAGCCTGTTGTGGTGGTTTGATTTTCTATTGCTTAAGTCATGATACCTGCACACTTAGATTAAATTCAAGATTCGCATACAACCAATCTATACAGAGTTTTGTTTACTTTGAAGTCAATAGATTTGATAAGTGTGGGGTGGAGCAAGATTTGAATCTTAATAAAGATAAGGAGTTTATTGTCAGCCCTTTCTAATAGGTTATGCCTGTTCTCCTGGTGCTTTGCAGAGAAACTGTTGAGAAAATTACATCGACTTGTCTGCAGCTGGAACACTGAGGTGATGCACGTGGTGCAGATTGGAGAAACTTTGCAAAGGACCAATGACTCACAGCCCAAGGCTCTTGTCTTACAACAAATGTCAGCAGAGACTGCTGGGTTAGCTGCAAAAAGTGGGGTACGTCCAGTGGGCCTTTTCAATCAAGTCTTCCAACTTTTCTCCAGTCTCTATTTCCTTTATTTTATAACCCTTTCCAATTTATCTTACAGGTCTCAGAAAGCATGAGCCCCTTGAGCTTTGCAGGGACCACTAATGACTGTGTAAGCAAGCTCATTTGATTTCCCCTTGGCCTTGGTTACGTACCGGACAGAGCAGAATCTTCCCCAGGCGTCAGAGAGTCTGAGGGGAGAAAACATTCAGACAAATCAAGAGAACTTAAAACAAATCCCCCTGCTTCATCCCCCAGGCAACACATGTGAGTCCAGCAGTGTTTTGAGTTGGAAAAGGGATGGCTCACGTTGCGTGGTTTCATTTGTTGTTAGTTCCTCTCCGGACTCAGCGTGGTTTGGACACTACAGTCAGAGTCTTCTAAGAGCATTTGCTGTTCTGTCTGAGTGCAGCTGCTGGGAAACATTTTCTTTTTATTCATGCATTAGTAAATTGATGGAAAATACAGCTGACTGCTCTGTGGTGTGACCAGGATCACCAAGATCATTAGCTTTCCTGGAATACCTAATCTGTCATAAACTTCTACAGGGCTTACATAGTTAATTTATCTTTAGAAAGGTGCCACCCACCTGGTCTTTCTTTTCCAAAGCCTTACGATCACTTGGCCTTGTGAGCAGGGCATTGTGTATCAGACTGTCAACTGAGGATGCTGAGACAAAGATGAGATGGTTTTCCCAGTGTCAAAATGGGGAATCATGTGTGAATAGCACAAAGTGTCCATCCCCTACTCACTGCTAGATGTAAAGACCTAAACAAAGGACAGTGTTTGGAGGGAAATCATTTGAACCAGCATTCTCAACAGCTTTTGGTTACAACACATTGAACTGTTATAACACAAGCACATCACACCAGTTGGGCAGAAGTGTGAGTGTGAGATCTGCAGGAGGCTGCAAACATTCTCAGTGTATCACAATTATAGCCATCGCAGCACCCAACAACACTGCGAAAACACAGGGTTGTGTAACCTGCAAGTTCTCACATCTTCCCAGTGCTGGGGTAGATCTTAGGTAAAAATAGGACAGCACAGGATAAATCAGAGGGATTTGGATTGCCTCTCTCTTTGATGAGGTTCTATTTTTGCTTTGGTCAGCTCATGACAGACCAAAGTGAGAATCAAGCCCTGCCTTTGATGCAATGGCGAAATGCCATAATCACTCTCCAGTGTATTGAATTTCTAAAACCCATTGTTTTTCGAACTGTTTTGGCTGCTTGTAACTGCTAGGAGCAGCTGTTCCTCCAGGGCTGGGGATGAGAACCTGCACCCAGTGATTAGTGGCTTCAGCAGCAGAGACTCATTCTCTGTCCCTGAGAGCTCTGCCAGCGATGGTTAATGTCAGTGCTTTGTGATCTTCTGCCTCTCTCTGGGGTAAACCATTGTTTTTCCATGGTTTGATAAACACTGAATGAATCTGTTTGGGCTCTGTTAACAAGTAGCTGGCACAAAAGGTGTGTGGGGTTCAGCAGAGAGATTATTCTGCCAATCTGCAGAAGATCAGTGCGCCCACAGCTGCCTCTGCAGGACGCAGAGGAAGATGCCAAAGATCTCAGACTTCATTCATTTCTGTTATTGGCATAGCCTGTACTAGCAGATCCTTGTTAATCAGGGTGGTCTTTTCTGAGTGTTAGGGAAGAAAATGTCAGGCCCTTGGCATTACACATAGGTCTAGCAGAGCATTCAAACACACATTGGTTTATTTGGTTGGTTTTTTGTAGTGACTTTCAAGCATGTTAAGAGCTTAAGTCTCACATACAATCTTTAAATTTCTCTTAGAGAGATATGAGAATATTAACCAGTATTAATAGTTAATATCCAATATTAATGGTCTTATGTATAAATACATAAGACCAAGGTAGGTAAAACTACTTGCCTGAAGAAAATGTGGTTCTGATAGGCTAATAAACACTTCATCTTGTCCTTGGACAATTGGTGAAATACTTGATGGTCAGGGAGGCCACAGATGGCTCCTCGCTTCTGCAGTCATCCAGGGATACCTGATAATGATGTATAAAATAATAAATACCTGTGTGAGCTGCCTTTCACACGCAAGGTTGGGTTGGAGTCATTGCCTAAATATCTAAGAAAAGACCTGTCTCTTGATCCAGGTGGAATTACAGAGGTAATGATTATTGCTAATTGCATGCTAATAGGCTGGGGAGAAAAATGCTATTTAAAGTATGGAGTGACTTATACTGCTTAAAACGATGGGGAACATGAATGATTAGAATTATGTATTTTGCTTTCACTTTGTTGCACTTTGATATCCTCATACCTTTGGGACAGGCACGCATCTCTTTTCTCCTTCTGCGTCAGTGCTGAATACACTGCTGACTGTTTGCCCTCTCTCAGTAAAAGATGAGACATCCCTTTAATAGAGGCACTTAACTGTGGGCCTTACTATATAAAATTCTGGTTTTATCTTTTGGGGTTTTTTCCCCTACTAAAATAAGAGAAAAGACAATTGGTTTGTGACAACTGTTTCCATAATAATTATAGTTGCTATCTTTGATGGTAAATGAATGCTTTCGCTAGAGCTTAGTCTATAGTAGATTCAGGTTTAGGGTTAATGAGAAATTGCATTTTAAAAATATCAGAGAAGCATTTTTTCTCCTAGATTTCGCTTTTGGGAATTAACCCAGATTGTATTATCAACATAATATATCATTAAAATAATGGCACTAAATGATAGTTTACAATGTTCTGTACACACTCAAGTGGAAAAATATAATTAGCACATCTCTGTTGCAACTCTTTATTAGTTGGTTTAACACCAATGTAGATTCTGGTAAGGACCCTAAATCACAGACTCTGTCACTGCAGTCCTGCTGCCAGTAGGTAGTTGCAGCTCTTAGATGAGAATTACCAAGTTTTCTGTGCCACTTGCTTTTTTCACCCCATAATCAGAGGTTATATTTTACTGTGACTCCTTGGTGGCTAGAAAATGTTGCAGGATTCAGAGGGAGCCATAGAAATGAGTTATAAACTGCAGTGGGAGCAATCTTCAGCTTTTTTCCATGCCTTTTCCCTTTTTCTTTATTGTCTTTTTACCCTTGAATTACTGCTTCTTTAAAAAAAAAGGCAGTAAAATGAGAGGGTGGGACAAGAAAGTATTGACAGATGACAGCAGAGAAATAGATGGGGGAGAATGCAGAATAAATGGACAGAAAGGTTCTGGGCAGAAAGAAAAAGAATGAAAGCAGAAAGAAGGAGACAGGATGATGTCTTCAGAAATGAAATGAAATAAAGCCTTCTGCCCTCGTCGGCCTCATGGTGCCCCTGAGCTGCCAGCCTTGTGTTGTTATTTTGCAAAGCTTGTTTGTGTGATGGGATTCACAAGCACAGGTCTGACCCAGGGCATACAGAAAGCAACAGATTTGCCAATGAGCTCAGTAGGACCAGTGCTTGCCTGGGCCTGGGAGACAAAACCCCCGCATTTTGAAAGACACCATCACCTTGTAACTTGCATTTGTGCACAAAGATGATGTTCTGTACTAGCATCCATAACAACTTGCTACAAAAACACAAGGAAATTACTTGTAAAAATATAGTTTTCTCCTTTATCACATGCAGTTGTCATTAGTGGGGTACTTAAACACAATGCCTGGGCTTAACATGAGCTAGAGGCATAAATCTGAAGTGCTGAGAAGGTAGCCAGCACCTGTAGTCCAGCAGACTGTTTCCTCAGGGAGGAGAAGCTGATGAGCCAGACTGGATTTCTCTGCAGCCATCAAGTTTATTCACAAAGAAAGTACCCTGTGACCCATTTCTCCAGACATGTTAGCAGATAGCAGGACTACTCTTCTGTGAAGCCAAGCCTTTCTTGGTTAGGGCTTTAGTCAAAGGCTCTGTTTCGGGTCTCACAGGGCAAATTACTAGTTCTGTCCTTAATGCATAACTTTTGGGATGTTAGCACTTAAAAGGTTTAAGGTGTTTCTGTCCTTTCTGCTTTCTACATGCATACATGTCTTGACATTATTACCTAGCAAAACATTCCTGTCCATATAGGCTGATTCCTAGCTTTCCCCCAGGTTTTTGTTTGGGTGGATGCATCAGTACTGCTTCAATTATTCTACTTTACAACTGCTTCCTACATTTAGTCCAAATGAAATGGAGCTACTGAATGCCTTTGCTTCAGATCTTACCCATAATCACAGAATCACAGAATGAACTAGGCTGGAAATTTTGGTTGAGATCGTCAAGTCCAACCTATGACCTAACACCTCCTCATCAACTAAACCATGGCACCGAGTGCCTCCTCCATTCTTTCTTAAAACACATCCAGGGATGGTGACTCCACCACCTTCCTGGGCAGACAATTTCATTGCCCAGCCACTCTCTCAGTGAAGAATTTTTCTCCTGATGTCTAACCTAAACTTCCTGGCACAGGTTAAGACCGTAATAGTGGTGTGTTGTAGTCATTTGAGAGCAAACCAGTGAGAGCTTCCAAGCCAAAACTAAAATTTCATAGGAAAATTAAACTAAAGGCAGAAAGCACTGTCTGAAACTGAGAGAGTCAGGATACAACTGAAACCCTGTTGGTCAGGGTGGTGGTGGCAGTCTGATTAAATGGTGGCTGCAGTCCTGCTGGCGTGATAGGTGTGGTTCTGTTGAAGTGAGCTTGTAGAAGGGTCTGGTCTTCTGAAGGTCCAGTGGTGGTTATGTAGCTCTTGTCCTCTGGGAGTCCAGTAGGTAGTCCTGCTCATGCTGCTCCAAATCTCAGATTATATCCAGGTAGGAATGCTTGGTTCCTCCCCCTGGGCAGAGCGTCTCACAATGGGATGATGTAAATGTTTTTGAGTCATTCAGTAAGGTCTCAATGGCCCATTAATAGAAGATATCCCTTGGAGGAAGTTGTCAGGGATAAGTCATGGAGGAGATAAAGAACACTGCCTCACCTGGTTTTAACAACTTATGGAGATGATGATAGAATATATACTTCTGATTACATCTTATATTGTAACCTAAGACACTTGTTCACTCAGTTCCTAAGTTTCTTTTGTAGGGCAGGCATTTTCTTTCTACCAAAGCACCAAACAAGAACAGGAAATCCATTAAAATAAAAAGCAATGTAAAAATGATAATTTCAAAGTGTGTTACTTAAAAAAAGCCTCCAAATGGCTCTGCTTTTGTAATGAATTCAGGTAAAACAGAACCATTGTGAAGATACACTGTTTGGCTGGACACTATTTCTGCCACTGAGAGGCCTTCCTGTGTCATCATAGCATGGGGTTTGGGATACAAGTCTGTGTTGGTGCAGATACTGCTCATCTATACCCTACTTTTCCTTGATGCATCTTGAACTAGTCCAAAACTCCAGGTTTGGCAACACCTATGCTGCCACCTTTCATACATTTTTGGACAATGCAGAAGGAGATGAGACAAAGCACAAAACTATGTGGTCCTGTAATTACATGGAGGTGTCAGGCTTGGATTGTGCCTCTGTTAAGCTTTTTGCTACTGCATATCAATCCTGGTATTCCCATATCATCTTCCTGGTTTCCAGTACTTCTTGAAAACCACTGAGCTGGAAATTTGTTTCCTCCATGTTACTGGTGCCAAGAGAATAGCACAGATAAAAAGTCTATTCCAGCCATGGTTGGGCATTTCTGATTCAGCTGAGGTTCCTTTCATGGCTCATTAGGACAGTACAGGAGAACAGGGATCCTAAAACCTAACACAGGCACTTATATTCAAATCAATACTGGTTCTTCAGGCTCACAGTAAATATGTTGTTCCTAATAAGATGACCCCGAACCTTCAGAAATTAAATGGAATTGTACAGCCTCATTTTCTGTGTATAATAATGGGCCAGAAACCCTAATATATTACTAGGGTCTCTTTCTGTATCATGATCACATCAGATGATCCTTCTTATTTCCCCTTTTGCATTGCAGAAAACTAATTTGAAATATAATTATGTTGCTGTTGGAGATCGGTGTGGCTGTTGGGCTGCAGAGCGCTCACCATTTGCTAGGTGTCATTGTGTGATATTATCTCCTCATCTATCGCAGTCCCTTCCTCTCTCATCCTTGCACAATTCCAGCTAATATCCCAGCTTCTGCTTGGTGAGCCTGCATGGATAATGATGGCTGTGATTTTATGCTTGTGTGTTTATGTTTTGTTTCTTTTCATCCCAGGTCAGCAATGATTGCACAATGCTACCTTAATACAGGGGGAAACACAAAGGTTTGTAATCAACCCGTGGTTCTGTCAGCACAGAAATTGGAGTTGCTTTATCCAACAATGCTTCTAATATTTTTAGGAAGCATTTTTTTAAAAGGTTACTTGAAAATGAAAGCTGATTTTTCTTTTTCTTTTTTAAAAAACCCCTAATGTTACATTGGCAGAGGGAGAGTGTTTTAATGAGAATGGTTCAGTGAGGGTGCCTGCTTTTCTACAGTGTATTGCCTGAGGATTTGATCCCATTTCGATATGTGAAAGCATCACTTACTTGTCATGCTAAAAAATAGAGTTTTTTTGTTTTAAGAGTACAACTTTCTGACACCTGTCTATGCTTTGCTGTTTCCTTTTCTTACTTTGTTATAGGTAAGCCTTGATATTTCAGGCTTTTTTTTAGTTTTGTGGGTTTTTTCTGAACGAGCTTGCATGAGGAGCACTTGCAGTACTGTTTCTGTGGTGCACGAAAAAGCAGCTGGATGATGGTGAATGTGGAGCATTGGGGCAGGGAAATGTGGCCTGTGAATCTGGGAGGTTTCACACCCTGGAATATATTAACATATGGAGCTGTCCAGTGTTCAGGATTGCTTGAGAAAAACAGGATACATTTTCACTTGAAATTTTACTGGTTGTGTGTCCATGCTTCTGCTTGAAGAGATTTTTTCTGGATGATCCGTAGAAGTAATTGGCACTGCGCTTAAGATCTTTATTTAAAGACAACTCTTTCTTCTCCTCCTCGGGAGATGAAAGCCATGCTGAAAGCTATGTCTTTGAAAATCAGTTTCTGCTGTTGATGGGTCACTTGATGTAGTTGTCCTAAGAACCAACCAACCCTGTTCTACAGACTGAGATGATACCTTTTTGAAGTTGGGAAAACATGTCAATATGTGTACTAAATCTTGCAGTTGGAGGAAAACAGTTAGTTTCAGCCTTTCTGGGTCTCTGTGGGGAAAAACAAATAGAAGACCTAAATCCTAGATAAAGTCATGGGGAAGTCTCAGGAGTGCCAGTCTGTAGTTTATCCTCTATACTTGGCATAACTTTATTGGCTGTCTTGGGAGCTCTGCATCCACAACGTGCCCAATGATGAGACCAATTTGACCTCGTTGCAACAAATGTCTGTTTTATAGCCAGTGACTCTAAATTGTTTTAATTGTTCAGTGGAAAATGGAACATATTTTGAGTTCAGCTCTGTAACATCTGCTGTTGTCTAGAACTCATGCATTCCTCACCTTGGTATGGGAACCATTTGCTAGGGCTTTTTCAAACCTTACAGCATCCCCATCATGGTGACTGCAACATGTGCAAGAATTACATAAAAAACATTCCAAAGACACTTCAGGTGTTGTTTAGTGTGTTCTCTGTCCCAGGACTTGTCACCTATGCCTTTAGCACTGGTGCAAGATCCCACAGTCTCTTTGGAAGCATCTGCCCTTGAGCCCTACTTGATATCCCTCAAAAGAAACATTTTCTTTATTCTAGTGATCCTTTTGTGCTACAGTTTAAGTTCATTATGTTTTCTGGCCAGACACACCAAGAACAGTGTTTCCTCTTTGCAATAGATCTATATATACCTCATAATGCTTATGTTCACATATTTCCTTTCTTAGGTTCCTATAGCCCATTACCAGTGATGTAATTTAAGATTTTTTTATCTAAAGCCTTCAGCACCCTCCCTGGGCAGAAGAAATTTTCAAGAGCTCAGTGGTCACTGATGTGTGACAGCTGGTTGTAAATGAACCTCACTAATATAGATGTTGTACATGCTGACCAAAACCTAATAAACAGAAGTAAAATTCTTGTGCTCTCAACTTCACCCTGTCCTTCCCATTACAGGTCTAAATGCTCACATCTTCTAGATGTTCTTACATATGGCATGAAAGAAATAGCTGCCCTCATTGTGATTTCTTTGCCAAGATGTGCAAGATCTCTTTAATTTTGCAATAATTCTCTCCAAGCTCATTATGTCCTCCTGTGGACAGCTGATATGTGTTGGTTGCTTCAGCTGTTCCAGGATCCTTTGTCTGCATTAGCAGACATTGAGTTGAGAGGCAATTTTGGTTTTAGTAGCATGTGCCTTCCACTCTCCTGCTTACATAATATTGTGCTTATTTGCTGTAATGCTACTGAAAATCTTTCCTACTATGAGAAAAGTAGAAAAGGCAGGAACAGCAGGCTCAGTACGGACACTCCTGACAGTATGCAACTCCCTGGAATTTTTGCTGCTTCAGTAACTGGGTACCTTAATATTTTAACTTGCCCCACATTAGCTGCTGTATTTCCCAATACTAGCATCAATCTGTTTTTCATGNAGCAATTAAAAATACTATTGGAGACTCTGGAACTTCCAAATCCAGAATCTGCATCATCTGAAGCAAAATTTAAAGGGTTTTTTGCCAGTTACTTCTGCCAGTATGACAATTCTGTGAATAAATGCAGTGCTCTGGAATTTCTGTATGAATGGAGTGTATAAGTAAAGAGTTTTGTAGTCTCAAGGCAAACTTTTTAAAAAGATTTAGGCTCTCCAGGGGTTATCTCAGTTAGAAGCTATGTTTGGTGCTTGATCCACTGGGTCCTTTGATCCACTGCAGATTACTCAGAGGGAAGACAAAAAAAAGAAAAAAAAGAAAAAAAAAGAAAAAAGAAAGCCAATTCTGCANTCATAATGCTTATGTTCACATATTTCCTTTCTTAGGTTCCTATAGCCCATTACCAGTGATGTAATTTAAGATTTTTTTATCTAAAGCCTTCAGCACCCTCCCTGGGCAGAAGAAATTTTCAAGAGCTCAGTGGTCACTGATGTGTGACAGCTGGTTGTAAATGAACCTCACTAATATAGATGTTGTACATGCTGACCAAAACCTAATAAACAGAAGTAAAATTCTTGTGCTCTCAACTTCACCCTGTCCTTCCCATTACAGGTCTAAATGCTCACATCTTCTAGATGTTCTTACATATGGCATGAAAGAAATAGCTGCCCTCATTGTGATTTCTTTGCCAAGATGTGCAAGATCTCTTTAATTTTGCAATAATTCTCTCCAAGCTCATTATGTCCTCCTGTGGACAGCTGATATGTGTTGGTTGCTTCAGCTGTTCCAGGATCCTTTGTCTGCATTAGCAGACATTGAGTTGAGAGGCAATTTTGATTTTAGTAGCATGTGCCTTCCACTCTCCTGCTTACATAATATTGTGCTTATTTGCTGTAATGCTACTGAAAATCTTTCCTACTATGAGAAAAGTAGAAAAGGCAGGAACAGCAGGCTCAGTACGGACACTCCTGACAGTATGCAACTCCCTGGAATTTTTGCTGCTTCAGTAACTGGGTACCTTAATATTTTAACTTGCCCCACATTAGCTGCTGTATTTCCCAATACTAGCATCAATCTGTTTTTCATGTTTTTCTCCTTTTTTTCTTTCTTTTTCTTTTTCTTTTTCTTTTCCTCCCTGGGTGCCAACAAAGGATAATGTGCTGTCCTTGCTGGTTTTGCCTACAGCAGAGTAATTTCAATATGCCATTCTTCCTTTGGCAGAACAGGAACAGATGACACTCATAAAACAGATCTTTGCATTAGTCCTGAGCCCTTCTCCCACATCCCTGGCACCAGTAAAATTTATTATTCTTCTAAATATCTCCTGGCAGGCTGCTCCGGATGTTGGAAAAATTGTAATAAAGGATTTTAGTCTGAGCACAGGCAGCATGCTTTGCTGCTCAAAAAGTATGGTAAACTTTATTCTTCTGCCTGTTAGGCAGACACACAAAGGAGATGTATCATAAAATTATGGATAAGTAAGATGCTGTGTGGACTCTTAGGTTTGATCTACAGTCCTGGCTGAAATGGAGAGGAAAGTCATTGTCAAAACAATGCAGGATCTCTGGACTTCTCAGTTATTACTGAAGGTCCTGTTGCACCATCCCTATGGAGTTGGGAATTGCCCATAGAGGCCAAGGCAGGCTGAAGGATGAGGAGATGGTGTGATGTGCTCTCCAGTGCTCCAGTGCCCCTGCTCAGCACTTTGCCCAAGGCGCCTTCTCTTTGCCCTCTGCCTGTCCCATGGAGCTCTTTTACTAAGGTTGAANAAAAAATTTGCTGCTTATGGCACCATTAGCCCAAAGTTTTTCTCTCAGGATCACTGAACCTGGGTTGGGTTGTGCTTTTCATTTAATCTGTTTCTGACCTTTCTGTCTTTCAAATGTGTGACCACACACTTAAGTCAAATGATGTTCAGAAAACTTATTTTTTTGTGTGTGGAGGCACAGCTGTGTCCCAGGGCTGGAACCTGTTGCATTTCTTTTCCTCCTGAGTCTGTAAGTGAGCTCAGTGATCCCCCACAACTCTCCCAAGTGAAGGGCAGCTGGTATGGTCATCACTCTCAGCAAGGTTCCCTGCAATGCACCATAACATTAATAGGTTGTACTCACAGGTTATTTCCAGTACCACTGACACAACATTGGGTTAATATATTAATTTAATGGGAGCCCAGAGGGAAATAAGATAGGGGATGAGAAAAGCCTCTGCAAATACAACAAGATGTTGATTCCCACTAGTAAACCTCTTTTGGGTAATAGTATTAGAGACTGTAATATCCTCCCTGCTGAAATAAAACAGTTCTCCTGTTCCCAACTGCTGTGGGTTGAAGAGCTGACGTGGCTGGGAGAGCTGCTCTGACCAGAGAGGCCAGAGAATGTCTGTTCTGCTCAGACATATTGATTCAAAATTGCTGCAAAATGCAGGGTGGTCTCTTCTGGCAGTGTGCAAGAAGGTAGGAGATCCAGTGCTGTGTGAAATCCAGTCGTGATAAAGCAAGGTTTCAAGGGCCATGCAAATATTGTCACCTTTGTAAAGCAGCTTCCCAAACAAGCCTGTGCCAATGAGCAAACAGGCAGCAGTTTGCTGCACCCTGCGGGGCCCTGGCAAATGGGGGTGATGGTTTGTGTTGCAGAAATTTCTTTCAGTTATGTGACATTTCAAGGGAAATCACAGAGGGAACGAGAGTGGTCTGTTCCTTTTCTAATGGTCCTAATTAGGGAGCTGCTGTTGCTGTGAGTGCTTGGTGGAAGATGTATCTCAGAAAAGGACTATTGCAGGACTTTGCCTACTCACACACCTGTTTTCTCAGAAAATCTGAATGTTTCCATTCTCCAGGGGTGTTGAGTATTTCTCTGTAGATCTACAGACTCTCCAGGTTAGTTATAGCCCTCAAGGCACTTCTGTTGGCTTCTCCCAAAAGCAGAACTTGTGTGATGGGGGAGTTTAGAAAGGTCCTTCTCTGATCCACTTTTTGTATCTCCCTCTACTCCTGTTTGCAGTCTGAAACCCAAACTTCTCAGAGCAGCTGTCTGATCATAAATGGAGTAATGCATGGTGCACACATCCTGTCCTATGCCTATGACATTCCAAACATGCCAAGCAGCCCCAACAGCTCTCGGAGGCTGCGGCTGCTGCTGTCCCCAGCCTTTCTCTCAGTGTGGAGTTATCTCCAGCACTCCCCTCTCCTCCTGCCAATTTCTGTGGAATAGCTACAAATTTTTATGTTGAGAGTGTTCCTTGCTGAGGTGTATCAGACCCCACTGCTCAAGGTCAGGACATTTGGGGATGGGAAATGTGGGGAAGAGAGGCTGGTGCCCAGAGGAAGGAACAGAGAGCAGATTTATTGCCTGGGCTTCTTCCTCTGAGGAGATCAGGAGACTTCAGCCCCTCCAGAGCACACACTTAGCAGTTAGATCACATAAAAAATTCAGTTAAGACTTGCAGTTTGAGGGAAAGACCTTGTACTTTTTCTTTACTATCAGGCAAAAGAAATGGACCAAATACTTTGGGAAAAGGATGCAATTCTAATGAGATGCAAGATTTCATTCATGTTTCTCTTGAGAGGCTTGTAATACTAATAGGCAATGTTCAACTCTTCCACAAAACTTTTTCAGGAAAAAAAAGTTTTACTTATTAGTAAGCAGTGCATGATTTCTAGACATCTGTTAGAGTTTTCCCAGTTTATTTTGTTGGAAGTGGTAAATGTCACACTACCCAAGGTGGAGGAGACAGTGAGGATTTTTCCTTTGGAATTCAATTCTTCCTTAAAACATTTTCACAGTATGTTAAGGGCATTAACTATTTAATCATATTTCTTCATGAATAATTTAAAGAGAATTCAGCTTTGTAATCATATAGAGAAAAATCTTGGATTTTGTTGTTTTGGAGTTTAACAGCATTTAAGGTCATTGCTTGGAAAGTAAACATTTCAATGGCAAGATCATTATGGAAGTGCTTTTGCTCTGCCTTGAAACAGTGTATTTAATAATCTTGAATTTAAGAAATATTTATTTAGTAAGATACATTCTCAGTTGATTTCAGTGAGGATATGGATCTAACATACAAAGTAGTCCTGAACTAGGGATTGCTTTCCAACTGTGTGGGGAAAAAATGTTCTTAGTTAAGGGGTCTTCTCTGGTAAAAGAAACTCAAATATTGCTACAACTTCCCTTCCTTTAGCCCACCCTTTATGAAGAGGTCTCATTTGGCATGATAATGTATGATTAAATTTATCAATTTTCCCAGTATACCCTGCTGGCACCAACATGGAGAAATCTCCAGAAGGAACCCAACAGAAATAACTTCTGTGCTGTGATTTGCTACACTCGCCTTCTGTAGTAAAGAAATATAGATTACAGGGATAATTCAGATATTGAAGAGGACCTTCTGTTGGAATACACTGGCGCAGGTTTCCAATTTTCCACATTTTCACTCTGTTAAGGATTCAGCCCTTCACCTCCCCAGAAAATTGACTTGGAAAACTTTGCACCTTTTGTGATACATTAAAGATGCATTATGGATAAAAATGGAAAAGCAATACAAAAGAAAAATGGGTGAAGTTAACATCTCTTGTGGCCTGTCCCTGTGCCTGCATTTGCTCCTCTCTCAGTGGCAGTGCCTTTCCCAGGGGTGCAGTACAGCCCATTTTCCTTGGGGAATATCCCTGCAGCTGGTTTGCAGTGGGGCTGAAATCAGGAGCAGGGTGGTACAGGGAGTGTGCTGGGAGGCCCCAGAGTGTTCTGTTAAAATGCAGGGTAGTTCTCCCTGTTCAGGATGGAAGGAAATGACAGAACAGAGCAAAGCAAGTGCAGCACATTAGTCATAGTTACACTCCTTCATTACTGCTTCAAATTGAAAAATGCCAACCACTGCTCAGCTCGCTGGAGTAAGTTCAGACAGAACTGCACACATTCAAAGGTCAGGAAAAGGAAAATTATAAACTATATTGTTTTACTGCCTCCACAAAATGATTTATTTTTTCTTTGTCTTTCTTTCAAAGTTTAAAAGAGAGAGGAATTGTGCTAGGGAATGAAATTTTAGAAATTAAATTTACTTGCAATGCAACAGCTTTTTTATTTGAGTGGAAAGCTTGTAAGGCAGGGCTGTATTTAGAGGCATCCTTTGGGAACTGAGCCTTGCAAGGTGAGATTTGAGAAGCATTGGAGGCTGATTTCTGCATATAAGGCATGATAATTTAGCAGCATAGTGGGAGTATTTTCCTCTCCTAACTGCCTAATTTATGTTACCATTTTTTATAATTAGCTATATAGCACTTTCATTTCATATGATTTCCATGTTGTGGGATGACATTATTCTGCACACTTGAAATGTTCCTAATTCTTTTTATTCTAACAAATAGCGTGTTAGAAAATTCCACTATCCAAAAATTGTTCTGACTTCTTGGACTTGGTTTTCTCTCTCTCTTTTTTTTTTTTTCTTTTTTTTTTTTTTTTTTTTTCTTTTTTTTTTTTTTTTTTTTTTTTTTTTTTTTTTTTTTTTTTTTTTTTTTTTTTTTTTTTTTTTTTTTTTTTTTTTTAAGTTTTGTTGTTGTTGTTGTTTGGTTGGGGTTTTTTTAGGTTTCCCTTTTTTGCTCTTTTTTTTCTGGCACATTCTGTTGTTTGACTGACTGCATGCTCTGAAATTGCATCTATTTATACACCAAAAACCTATATATATGACTAAGAGTATATATATGTGCTAAGAGTATTTATGGAGTAAACATTCCTATGTTATTTGGGTTTTTTTTTCATTAGGTACTTCTGTGCAAATATTTTTGTTTGTATGAACTTCACAGTAATGGGTCTCAATGCAATTTTGTCTTGAAATTTGCTACATATCAACAGATTTATTTTAGTCTTTTTGAAAACAGACAAATACAAAATAGACATAAAAAGTGTGCTCTATTTTTGGTTGAGACTATTGTGTTAACCATAACTTGTAGCACAGTCCACTGGTCTCACTGATGCAGAAATGGGCAACTGAAACATCCTTGTGGGATTCTGATATGACAAAATAGCAATAATTATAATTTCAGATATAGAAAGCAAACAGTTGAGACCTTCTGAGAGATTCTTGTTTAAAACCTGTTGGTTATGTCTCTATAAAGCACTTGTTATTCCTGTATGTGTGCTAGATTTTTAGATTAATATCTTTTATTCTATTTTTCTCAAAGTGTGGCTGATGAATACAGCCTCCATGATTTGAAAGGTTTTAGGTGGATTTATCTCAGCTGTGCCCTGGATTTTTCAGGCAGGGCGTTGGAGACTGAATGCAGGACCAGAACTTTCTTTGGCACTGGAAAGTTGCTCTGTGGAGATGGAGATTATTGATGGGGGACAACATTTGTTTAATGCTGTTGTCAAAAAGAAAAAAAAAAAATCTTCTCATGTGCCTCTTGTACCCCCTTTAATATTTTCTGAGGGTGAGGTGCAAAACTGAGGGTGAGGTGCAAAACGTGTTCTAGCATGATATAATTTATTAGCAATACAATTTGAGCAGCAGTGCTATTTGTATGTAATGCAGTGAGTCACTGGTAAAATAGGAGATTGAACTACATAAATGCAATGTAGCCCATTTATGAGATTTTAGCAGAAAACAGTCAAGTTAGTTATCTTTATAAAGAACAAAATTATAGTGAAAACTTTTTCATAGCATTTGAGTAATTTTCATTTTAAATTCTCCTTCTATGTTAGGAGAAAATGTTGAGGTCCAATTAGCATGAAGCTCCCAGAAAGACTGAAATGACAAGGAAGCAAGGCATGCATTTCATATCTCCAGTTAAGAGCATGAAGCCTGTGAATTTTGTAACATGCTCTCATTTTTGAGATTACTTAAATTCCTTATGTAATATTTTCAGCACTGAATTTTAATCAGTACACAGTTTGTTGATTCTTATTGTGTGAATTTGTAAAAGTAACTAGTAATTGTGTCCTGCATAGTAAAAGGATGGTATTTTTGTGGATCAATAATGAAGGATTCAGTGATCCTTAGTAAATCCCTAGGTATCGATTCCATTTTAAGTTGATTTTTCTCCAGCTGTACTGTAGTGCTGTCCTCGGAAATCTCAGTGGTACTCCTCATTTGTTATATTAATATGCATTACACATTAAAGATATGTCAAATGATTCAAGCAATTTAAGTGACACTTGATTGCTGAGATACTTGTTTGGCTTGGGGTGGTTATTATTCCCCTCTAATCAAAATAACCAATTTGCTGTAAAACTTCATCTTTTTTATTGTTCAAACAAGGTATAGAGCTTTCCAAGGGTTATTGTGCAATTTCATGTTGCCAGTGTCTGCCAACCATAAATAATTGTGACTGTCTTGATTTTTCTTTACACATCTGGATAGATTGCCCAGCAGAGCAGAGAATACCAATTGAACACTATTTAAGACAGTATTGTGAAGTATATCTTGAGCTATGAATTATCACTCAGGAGATGCCAATGGGAAGCTAGAGTTCAAAAAGGATGTTCCTAAGGATGTGAATCCCTTAAACACAGTTTCTGTGTGCTGATTAGTTGGGTGTAAAAGGAAGAAGGTGCATTTTTTGGTGGCCTTTTAACAGAGCTGAGGTTTCCCATCAGCGAGAGATTGTCCTGAGCTCTTTCTAAAGTCTGCCTGAAAGCAATTAAGTTAGAATGAAACACTTTTAAACCACCAAAGTGTAGGGCCCCAAGAAGTGGAATAATCAAACTGGATTGTATATTGGAAAAAATACTGTCTCTGATTAAACCAAAACGGATTAAATTCAGGGGAATCTGGAAGAAGAAACATTGGACACTGACTTCCAAAAAACTTAGGCACAGCACTTTACAAAATGTAGGAGTCTGACATGTCTTGAAATTAGCCCCTTAAGTTACATAAGTGTTTCTCAAAATAGCTTTCATGGTATAAGTTTGACTCACAATGCTGCTGTAGTCAAGCTTGCTGAAGCCAATAGTTTTAATTCCTAACAGTGAGTTGCCAGACACCATAAGTTCGTTCAGCTGTACTCACCATTAATTACTCATTCTCTTTTGGTCCTTTAGAAGTGACAATCAAAAAAAAAACCCCAAAACACATACATAAACATATTATATAACTGTATTTCATATGAAGTTCCTACTTTCAGAAATCTAGTTTGAAGCTGTTTAAAATTTGACCTCTATAATGTTTAGACAAAAGTTTGATTTTGCTTATTTAGTCAATTGAAATGGTCAGCTGCTGGCACCTAAACTGGATGGAATTTTCCTTGGAAACATCTGTCTTGGAAACAACTATCCTATTTATCCTGTATGTGTAATCAGTCTAGTTCATGTTGCTGCTATTACAGTAGGTGAAGTATTAGGTACATAGTTGAAAACAGGTTACTCAGACAAACCTTTGAAATATGAAGTGTACTTTTAAACAATAGTTTGTCTCATTTATATTTTACATGATATGCACAACTTTGTTATTCAGATTTCACAATCCTGTTTCAGGGAGATATTATGAACAGCTGAGTTGTTGTTTGTTATATGCATATTATTTATACTCCCATTTTGTGACACATTATCTGCTTGATCATATAAAGTAACACAATTTCAGGGAGTATTTAATATGTTCTCTCCACTGCCCCTAAAATGAGTAGGTACAATTCCCTAGAGGAAATCTATCACTGTCTGTTCTTCATCTGTTGCTTGGAGCTGTGCTATTCTTTAGTCAAAAAAGCTCCATAGGACCTGGCCTGAAACTCAGGCAATTCACTGAAAACCTTTCCAGTGACTTTCAAGAACTCTCAGAAAATTGTAAGAATGGTGGAAAATACCCTATTTTGAAAAAAAACCCCAAACCCCAACAAACCAAACCCAGACCTGTATTCAAGCATTAATTAGAAAGCTCAGTCTGGGCTGTCAGAATCCAGCAGTAGTTGAGACACCTGTACTTATGTAGGTGTGCAGGGATTCCACTTTGGGAACACTAGTGTAGCAAAAGGAATCAAATTATCTGGGGCAGCCAGGAAAGCCACAGTCCAAAACATGACTTTTCATTGACTGCTGCCCACTAGACATCTGCTGAGCATTGCTTGTTTAGCCTGATTAAAGAAAACCTTGGAATGATATTTGGCTGTGTATTTCCATGTATGTGTAAATATAATGAAATGGTAGAACAAAAATTAATTGCTTTTTGGCCTTCTTCCCATTTTTGTGTAGTCATTCCCTAGCTCTTTGAAGTCAGCCTTGGGACCCAATATTGCTACCAGGGAAGTGTAGCAAGCTATGGATTAATTTTGCTGAAAGAGAGTCCCAAAATAGGAAGTGAAATTAAATTTCATTGAGATTGGTTCTAGAAATTCATCATCTTAGGCTTTAAGTTCAGATCTGTGTCGTGTTATAAGTTTGCATTCCGGCTTTTGAAAAGAGAATTAAAAAAATGTTTAGATAATTTGTGTGTTGTCTTGAGAAACCCGGATCTAAGTGTAAAAGAAAATGTGTTGTCACTCGTCACTGGAAGACCATCCTGTTTACTTTAGTTCTGTGTCTGAAGTCTTGGCAAAAAAGGTATTCACTACTGTGCCAAGGAGAACAGTAATGAAATAAATTTCATTTTAAATCACATCTGGATTGGAAGAGGTTGAGATCACACTGGTTTTAGATGCTATGCTGCAGACCTCTATTGCTATGGCAGTCTCACTGCCTTACCAAGTAGAATTCTTTATAAATTCTTTGTACCTGCTCAAAGCCATTACTGAAATATCTTGCTTTGCTCTCTCACCTCAAGCCAACACTTCATGAAGTTACAGATGTATTTATGTGAATACATGAATGCAGCATCACGTATTTAGCATTATGCTGACAGTATGCTCATCCCCACCAAGGAGAGGCCAAAGAGTTTCTGGGGCTGGGCAGGAGGGAAGTGTTGACCTCTGTTTTCTCTTCAAAGAAGCTGATCCTCAGTCTTGCTGAGGTCGGTCTTTTGCTGTTTTGATTCTTATTTCTCATAGTTTTATACATTTTCCAGTCAATACTTTTGTTTGCGTGGTTAATAATCATCAACTCAACAATTACACTTTGATGTTTTAGTTCTTGTTTGCATGGCTTTAGCTCACAGTCTCTATTCCAGTTCAAGCAACAGTTTTCTCAGTAAAACTGGACCAAGGTCACCCAGCAATGTTGCTCCAAACTAGTCCTTGGGCTACAGGTATTTGAAACCTGGCCCTGGGTTGTATTTTGTGCAGAAAGAAATACCTGGGTGGTTTAGCTGGCTGTTCAGGCAGGTGCTGTGCTGCTCCTGGCAGCTCTGCTTAGCTGAGTTTCTGTTCTCAAGTATTTTATTCTGGAATAAACAAAACTACCTGGAAATGAGCCTGTAAGTACTGAGAAGTTGTGGATGTGTTCCTGAGAAGGCTGTGCACAGTACAGGCAGTGCAGAAGGGGCATAAAGCTGTGTCAAGAGTGGAATTAGAAAGCCTTAAGCATAAATGGCAGCTTTGCTTGTGGTCGAGCTGCCTGGCTGCTCAGTTTCTCTCTTTGTGAAATGGTTTTTTCTGATATATATTACAGAGGAGACAGTGAAGATTATGTGATTAATGCTTTGCACATTATTTTGTGAATGCAAAGTGCCATCTATCTTCTAGATGAAACTGTTCGAAGCAATATATAAACCTGAAGAGCAAAGATTCTGTTACAAGTTTGGTATTAGCCCTTATCTAAACATTTTAATTCAAAAAACTTGACTATATAGAGATTTGTCTTCAGACCAAGGTATTTAAAAAGCACAGATCTTTCTACCATGTCATACTGCAAATCATTTATGTTTAAAAATGGGGTTCTGATCATGTAACATCTGGCCTGATTACGTTTTTCAGTCTTTCCATCAAGTTTTTATTTTAAAACGCAAAAACCATCCCACTCAGTGTCAAAATCTCAATATTGTTGTAGGGAGAGCTTTCATTTTTGTCTATTCAAGGCAAAAACAAATGGTGTACTTCCAGAATTTTCCCTTAAAAGAAAATTTCATTTTCCTGTTCTTTAAAATATTTAAATAATTTTAATGCCAGAACTGTCCTGTCTCTCTGTGACTGATAGCTGTCTGGACATGTAGGTAGAGCAAGTCCATGGGGATTGTTTTCCCAGAGGCAAGGTGGGCCACTCTCAACATTGCTCAGTGTGGAAAGAAGCCCAGCTGATGCTGGAAGCAGGTTCTTGTTTATGTTCTGGCCATAACATATTTTAAAGCCAAAAGAATTGATTGGGAAACATAAGTTGTCTTTGTACCAGAGTGAAGGATATTCAATAAACAAATAACTGCTTATTTCTGTACACTAAGAATTAGGGAACTGGAAGCTTATTCAATGGCCATCATGATGGATTTCCTGGGTGTTATGGACATCTCCAATGTGGAATTCTGCTCTTGAGTGTTTGCAAAAACTTTTTTATTTGTTCATAAATATTCTTGTTATACTATAGATAGATTTCTTTTCACTTAAGCAGCCACTTTAAGTATTTGTATGGAAGAGAGGAAACTCTCAGAGCAATGCCACTGGGCTTGAAGATTCATAATCAATGTGGAATATTAGAATTGTGCATCACTCACCACATTTCTCATTGCCTTTTCTGGGCAGAGAATTCCATTTTAAAATACTCTCTTCCATCTAGAGACTCATGTGTCTAGAAGAGTGTTTGACAGGAATTTTTTTCTTTCTGTGCTAAGGAAGGGTGAAGTGACAAGGAGATGCACACTAGAGATGTCAGTTCATAGCATCCTGGATCTGGAATTGCTAATGAAGTCTCTTCTGTGCCTCATAGAGGATGTGCCAGTGCATTTCAGCTTCAAGAGGATAGAAGTACAAAGCCGTCAAGGGTACCTTCCTTATCACATAAGAAGAGAGGTTAAAAATACAAAAGAATGAGGCTGTAATTCTGAATGGGAATGTTCTATTATTCATAAAGTATTTTGTTTCTGTAGAGAATCATATTATGAGATGACATTCAGATCTTATTACTCCTTTTGTTACTGTTGTGCCGTGCAGCTGTTCCACATTAGGGGGCTTCTCCTCCATTTGCTTTGCAGAACAATCCTTTTTCAGCTTTTTTTCATATTCTTAGGGTGTGGTAAGGCAAGAAAGTCTGTGCTTTCTTGGATTTTTGGCTATTTTAAGAACTACGCATAATTTGTCCCTGAGTAACTTAGCAATGTGACTGGATATAAGAAATTAATACCAGAGCTGAAGATCAGGAATAGGAAGAGATATATATATTAAAAAAATCTTCAAAGTGCTGATGAGCTACGCATTTATAACACTCATCACATGTTGTTATACCCTTCTGCATTTTAATTATGACACTTCAAGAGTAATACAAATGTTTCCACAGCTCATTTGTATGCAGTGTAATAATTCCCCCTAACTTTGTGGGGCTTCTGTTCTGAGTGGGGAACAGGAACTTCCTCTCTACACTTGTATGATGTAATTTCTGACTTCCAGTTACTAAGAATAGTTTTTTTCTGCAGAAAATTCTATTCTCCATTTCATTTTAAGGCTATTTATTTCTTCTCAATCTGACACTGTGATTACGCACTGTGTATCTGAGTAGAAATTTGGATAAATACTTCTGAAATACAGTGCACTGCAAAACAGTACAAAATGTGGATAGTAGGTGGGTGACTGATTTAAATTTTCTGTTCAGGTCTTAAAGGGGATAAACATACCTCAAATTTTTCTTTGTAGTGCCTCTAATCCACATTTGTTGTAATACTATTTCCAACAAATTTGCTATATTTAATGCTGGGTAGGAAAAAAACACATACTGCAATTCTGAGTAGCTCTGGTGAATAAAAAATATTTAGTCTTAGATATGACTTCCTTTCATGGGAAGGAAAATGCCACTCTTTCCACAGTGCATCAGCTTAACAAATTCACTGTGAAGGGCCAAAGGCTGCAGTGCTCAGGATTGGGCAACGGCTGGCACAAGAGGAAGCAAGAGCTCCAGTTTCTTCATGCACTTGGTTTTTCAGCAGGAGCATTTGTGGTCCCACCAGTAAGCTGTTAGGATACAGGGAAAGCAAATCATGCAGTAATGTGTGATTGTGGGTACAAAATCATGTAGGTGATTTGAACAGAGAGTAAGAGAAAAGGCAGTCAGGATGCTGTAAAATGCAGAGCTCCTGGAAGTTTTCTCTTGCATATGCAAGTACACTTATTTTTTGTCCCACAACAGACATTTCATCATATAATCTGGCAACTGTGATCTTTATGTGGCATTAAATAGCTAATATTTACAGTTTATCAAGCTAATGAGACAGGGTGTGGTCTGACACCTGGCCTGTGGAACTGACAGGTTTCCAGAGCAAGAATTTCCATGCTATGGGACAAAAGTCTGAAGTTAGAAATGGAAAAACAACTTTGTGAGCAGGTGAGATGTAAGGTAGGAAATACAGCCTACATCTTGGCATGGACACCTGCACATTTAAGGTACTGCAAGTTTGTGTTTTGTTTTTTTTTAATGTGCATGAGTGTTTAGAAAATCAAAGTCTGAAGTAGTACAGGAAGAGAAATATGCCATTTTCTCAGTCCTTGTGATCTCTATTAATAACTTTCATCCCTGATGTGCGCTGGGATTTACATAACAGAGACAAACACACAAGAATCTTTGAATAAGAGCACAATATTCTCAATCTCCAGCCCTTTGAGAACTCCCTTGCAAAATAATAGGCACTAGACAAAACAAGATCTTACTGCTTGCAGTGGGCCACAAGACCCTTGTTGTTTGCCACAATGTTCAATTTGTTTCTTTCTATCTTCTTGGCTGATAATTGGAATACTCAACCTATGACTTTTAATAAGCTGCCAGTCCCAAGGTTAATAGACTGAAGTTTTGTAGATGCTTTGACTTCTTGTGTTTGGAATAAATTGCCCGCAATAGAAAATGTAGATCAAGACCTCAGAAATCAAATTGACTAATTTTAGGAAGAAATGAGACCAAGAGAGCCTGTTATTTACAATTACTGTTTCTCTTTGCACATTTTATCTCCATTTCTTTTTGTTAGATAAATGCCTATGCGGGCAGATATATTTATCAATTTAGACATGTATGCGGTTCCGGCAAATATATCTGCCATTCTGAGTCCTTGCTTTTGCTCTCTCTCCCTGAAGCTTTATATCCCAGTGATTAAAAACATAGCTAGGTGTCTATGGCAATTTTGTAACTTCAATATGGGGGGAAGCTTTAAATTTAATTATTTTCTAGACTTTAAATTAAGATCTGCGACAAAATAATTAGGAAAAATCACAACTATTTCCAAGTTTTATGGGACTTTAAATGCTCGGTATTTTGTTGTAAATGAAAATTCTGACTGGTAGAAACGTGATGTGAGGAGGGTAAGGACAGGTTTTCCTGGTAGTGTTATTTGTCCACTTCTACATGATAATGATTGAACAGGAGTTACCAGCTAAGAACTTGAAATATTGCACAATAATTTGGTAGTAAGGGAAAAGTCAGGCATAATTTTTTTTGTTAGTTTTCAGTTGTTATATTTAACATGTACCTTACATTCTTAAGCTTTTTAAGAGTTGACCATTAATGTTGACTGTTACTAAGACTCTGAAGGCTTTGATATCCAGAAGAGTAGAGCATATCTAATGTTGGGGTACTATTTAAAAGTTGTAAGCTTGGCTTTAATGATAAAAAACCAGAGAGACTGATGTAATTTTTAATTAATAATGCTGATGACATGAACAGAAGATGATGCTTATCACTGTACCTTTGGAGAAAATGGTTCTTACAGAACTGTCTGGGCAGACATAAATTTGATTTCAGGTTGTGCTGATAAAGCTGATAATACTGCTCTAAGATTTCCATGCATTCTACAACTTGATTTCACTTGTCACTTCTGGTATTTCTGCCAGTAGTGGGGATGAAGGTACTGGACTCCCACTATTCAGTTTTGCAGATTACACAGACCAGGGTGACAACAAGGGGAATGACTTGCTAACACTGAGCACACCTGGACACAGTACCTAGTCTAAGTGTTAGAAACTAGGACCTACTTCCAGATTTTTTGGTGCCTCTGTAGCTCACACTGCCTGCCTGGCGGCTGTCCTGATACACTTGACTGTAATTCAGCACAAGTTCCTGACACCACCACCATTTCTGCTTTCTGTTGTCACCTGTTTTCCCACTACAATTTGCGGAAGACAGGAATTGATGACTTTTCTATTTGCCTGGAGTCCATCAGGTCTGGGGATGTGGATCTTTAGGAGCCAGAGGCAGCCTTTCCTTCCTTGATCAGAAAGCAATCCTAGGAGGTAGTGTCAGGAAAAGCAAGATTTCTCTAGAATGCAATTTTCCTAGGAGGAGTCCCCTCATAACCTTGCTCCTCCCAGGGCAAGCTGAAATCTCCATTTGTTTGCTGGGCACAATCTCCTCTCACACACTCACAGCCTATAGTAGCCAGCCCTTCCTTTCACGTGGGTCAGCACTGGTCTCTGGCAGCCACCTAGGCTGAAAAGAATCAGAGGATTCCAGGAGGCAATTTATCCTGGTTACCTGAGACAGCTGCCACAGGACAGGAAAATTGCATTCTAGAGAAATCTTGCTTTTCCCCCGAGGGATGGGTATAAACTAGATCTACACACATTTAAACTATCCTAATATTTAGATGGCTAAAGTTAGGTGAAGTGAGCAAAAGGTGTAGCATGAAATGAGTGGGGGAGTTTAAGACTCTCATATTTTCATATTTAAGACACAAAGAGAATTTTCCCTTGGTTCACCCCACAGAATCTATTGGATTCAAGAACAGAATTTTTTCTTTCTTAGCATCTTGAGAACTTCTGTCTGCAGGAAGCTGCCTGGGCTAGAAATATTTCTAAACCTCTGCTCTCAGGCCCTCCCCCTGCCCTCACTAACAGAAATAGCTTTGCCATTCCAAGTGCTACTGGGCAACACTTGCAGCAGCTCTTGACTGTCTCACTGACTGCAAGAACATTATCTGGGAAGAATCTACTTCACCCAGATCCTTAGGAGCCCATAACAATTCCTGGAGAATATCACTCAACAGGGACACCTAAAGAAGAAATAAAAGATAGTTTACCTACTCCTGAAGTTGTGAGTTGCTTTCAAGTAGTGTCTAAAATTCAGTGTCAGGTAACAGGCTTTAGGATTAACTATTGGGACCCTGAGGAAATGGCAAGGACACCTGTTTCTATTCTATTCACACTTAGGCACTTGGCTAGTTGAAATGCTGCCTACCCAAACATGGTTTTACTCCAGAGTAACCCTCAGGTGTGGTAAAGGCACTGCACTCATTTGTGTATCATCAGGAACACGGTGAGAATGATCCAAATAAGGGAGTAACTAAGAAGCCTTTGACGGGGAACTGTACTTGCAAGTTATAATTTTCCCTCTGTTCTGATCCCCATGCAATTTATTCTGAAGTCATTATGTAAAGAAACTCCAGGCTTTCTGACAGAAAGGTGGCTGTGAGGAGTGTGTTCATTAGAACAGCAGAGAGAGAGTGACACAGGGTATTTGCCTGTCCTCCTCCTTTCCTCCCACAGACAGCAGGAGCAAACGTGCCTGTGGCTGGCTTCTACCTTACACCTCTTCAAAGAAGTTTCTTTGAAAGTCTCTTACACAAGTCTTCTGTAGAGAGCTAAATATGCAGATAGAAGTTAACTGAGTGCACTGTGTACCACAGGGTACTGGACTTTAGTGTTTATCCTGTAAACACAGAAGCCCCTGGGAAGTAGCAGCTAATTTATGTGGAGCACTGGCAGCCAAACCAGGAAAGCCCTGGCCACTCTCATGGGCAGCGCTGGGCCATGTTTGATGGTGCAACTTGGGGTACTTTTGACTGTTGGCATTTTGTGACAAACTTCACAGCCTCTCTGCATGGGGCAGTTTAGAGCCCATACAAGATGGGCACTGTGGAGTGATGTTTTATTTCCCTTCATCCACAGCTCTCTGCTGGTCTCAGGTGAGCATTGCTTGCACCAATGGGGAGCTGCGAGTGTGAGCTGGTCTTGTGATACAGCAAGTGATCTGCACGTGGCGTAACAGGAAAAGAGCAGGGGGGAGAGGGCTGTTCATGGGTTTGCAGAACAAAGACAAGACTGTGGTGAGCTGGACACACAGCAGCATCTAAGGGCTTTCTAGACATCATAGCTAAATGGGAATATTTTTTCCTTGAGCACAAGCTAAGTGCCTTCTATTCATTGAGGACTGCTAGGACATGCTTGTATGGCTACTGCGATTCGGCTGATGTGTGGTAGCTTCTGTCTCTGGCAGTTTTGCAATTATTTGTTGTTTATATATTATAAAAACTCACATAATGAGCAAACATTGTATGGGTCAGGATATAAATGTTTTGTAAAAACCATGTTTAGTCAGCTCTTGATGCTTGGTAGTCAGGCAAGTGGCAGTCAGGTAGAGAGGTGGCAAGTTATGCTGCCCTAAAGCCATGTAGACTTATGTGAAAATGTCCTACTTATGCAAATGGATCATAAAAAAGGACAGAGTCTGGCCTCCAGCACATTTAATAGCATTCTTAGACTTTGCCAGGCAAGTGTTGCTTCCTGGCTCGTGGTTTTGATAGATGGAAAGTTACTGCTAATGCATTTTTAACTCTGAGTATTGTAGTGAAAATGTCACCGACTGAAATGCATTCTCTCTTCTACGTGTGCTGGCTCCCTTAACATGTCAAACGCTGCTAAGTAGATAAAAGGTGTGTCTGCCACGTTCCTCCTGGTTTGTGGACCCTGTTCTTTCCGTGTCCAGCATTTCTCACACCAGCTCCATCCATCCAGCTCAGACCAGCAATGATCCATCATGATCTGGATCCTCAGCAGTGCCAGAGCTCAGCTGGACCCTCTGAAGGCCAGAAGTGACCGAGGGTGAAGAGAGCAGGACTCAAGACTATGGTGCTGTCTGGACTGGGGATGGTGAAGCCAAGGCAGGACAAGGCTGGTGCTGAGCTGGTGTCTGCCTTTGGAGACAGATCCCCCTGCCTTGGCAGCTCTGGCTTCCCTGGCACTGCCTGGGCTCTGCTGGAGCTGTCCCAGCAGCCGTGGCACTGCTCTGCCAGGCAGGGTCAGTGCCTGTGACCCGTGTCTGTGTGCTCTCCTCAGCCCTGGCTGCTCTGCTTGCTGGGCCTAACTTCATAAGCAAATGGGAATTCTTATTCAAAGCAGACTGATGTGTTTCTGAGTGCATTTCCTGCTAAAAAGCCACATGGAGATTATTAAAATTTACCCCTATTTGTCTCCTTTCTCGGGCAAATGGTGCAGTTCATTTTCCTGCATGCCTATGATGTGGCATACTTTCTGCAGTCCATCCTTTTTCTGCATGAGTCCTCACTTGTGTTTCAGTTATGAGGATGTTTCATTTATGAAAATAAGGACATTTAAATCCTGGTTTAGAGCAGAAATTGCAGGTATTCATGATTTCCAGGACACTATGCTTTTAATTTAGCTAGAGCAGAGCCTGCTAGGTTGTGCTGTCATGCAGGAGGCTTGTGGGGAGTAACTGTGGGCAAAGGCAGCTGGTATGTAACTATTCAAACTTAAGTATTCACTGAAGCATTTTCTTATCTGAGAGCTCTCAAACCTTGGGTATGTGATCTGTGTGCTGAAGCTGTGCCAACCAAATATTTACTATCAGTCTTCTGCTTCCTGAAAAATTTAGAGAATTCACACATATTACAAAAAGTAGAACAGGCATCACTGAAAGATGTGCTTCTGTTAGGTAAAGTGGTTTGTTTTGCACTGTTATAATTAGAGTTTAGCTCAGACAATGTTTTCTCAGTAGCCTCATGTTGTTTGAATAATTCAACTATGAAGAATATTCTGAGCTAAACTCCTCTTTAATTCCAGCCAATTTATGAACCTTCATTCAAACACTCTTCAAGATGCCACCGTTTTAAAATTAAAATAATTTGCCTTTCTAGTTATTGATTTCAAATATCTACCTTCTGCTCATCTAGCATCCTTTGTTTAGACAAAATACAATGTGACATAACATGTTTTTGGCATTTTTATCTGATGGAAATAACTAAACTTTGGTACTGATTTGCTTTTTGCACTCTTAAAATGAGCCCACATGGATAGGAGGGTTCACATTGCAAACACTGCTGGGTTCTTTAGTGATCTGGAGCAGTGTTCTGCTGAGTTGGATTATGGAAGATCTTTAGCGCAGTTTCCCTAGGAAATGACATTTATATGCTTGTCTTGTTTACATGCTGCATGTCTCTGTTTTGAAAATGTGCTTTATTTCTTCTCCTACTGTGTTCCGATCCCCAGTCTTTCCTGCATGGTTCCTGAGCAGGGACTATTTCTTATTTCATCTGTGCAGGACCTCACACCTTGCCTTGGGTTTAGCTTTTGGGGTCTGAAGGGATTTTATAGTGCAGATTAAAAACAACCCAACAAACTGATGTTGATAATGAACTATCTGCCTTGTCTGCCTTCAAACCAAGAGAAAAACTGGATTCAGGTCCAAGCATCCCCTGGGGCTTTGAACCCATTGACCAGCTTTGAGAGGGAAGGGAAGGGAAGGGCAGGCAAGGGGAATCTATT
>VXBB01007623.1:536427-597942 GCA_013399915.1 Illadopsis cleaveri | reverse complement strand
TTTTTTTTTTTTTTTTTTTTTTTTTTTTTTTTTTAAGTTTCATTTTGCAGTGCCTGGCCCACAGGCAGGGGGATTTTGCTGTCTTCTCTGAGCTGATGTTGCTTAGCTCTGCTGAAAATGCGTATCAGCATTTGCCAGACGCAAATCATTGTTCTTGACAGATTATGCAACTTGGATTATAAAAATCCAATGTTTTCCTCTTTCTGTCTGAAAATTTGCAGCTTGCCAGCATGGTGGGAGGCATTAGTGTTCTCATTTAATTCTCAGAATTAAGCACATTTTCAAATTTAGACTGGTTAAAAGTAACAGTTCTGTTCTGAGAAAAAATGGTTGATGTGTTTCTGTCTGTTGTTGCTGAAATGGCTGTTGAATTTCTCATTAACAATCACCACGAATTGTAACGCAGCACAGAACAGTCAGGATAGTCATAGCAGGAGACAGTTCTCTGTGCAGAATCACCAGGCTCCAAATAAATGCTCATATTTTTGACTGATCTGAGATCACTTAAAGCCTGGAATATTTTGATTTTTCTTTTTTTTTTTTTTTTTTTTTTTAACTAGTAATTGTTTTTTAACCCTGAAAAATATTTGCTTGTGAACCAACACTAACTGCAGCAGAAAAATAAAAAAGAATGCCAGATAGCTCTACTCTTCAACTTTTACTATATCCCAAAATAGCTCTAGACCTCATTCTGCTCTGAGACCTGCAGTGCACATCTCTGCTCTGATATGCTGCTCTCTGTCCTGTATTTTTAGGGAAAACCAGTAGGAGTTCAGAGTATCTGGGACTGCAGAATCCTCGATCTTCCTTGCTGACCTGTGACTAGGTTTTCTTTCTCTGTTTGAAATGGATGTGCTGCTGTGACATTAAAAATGACTGTGAAAAATTTCATTCTTGTAGCAGCCAGGTGGTTGGTGTTTTGCATTTAGCCCTTTGTGCTTCTGCTTGAAGAGCAAAGATGAACTCCTGATTCTGGGGATTTGTTTTACTTGTGTTTTCATATTGAGGCTGCCTTGTATGAACACTGTAGATTCACTATATGGTGTCACCTCTGCCATGATCCCTGTGGCTGAGATACAGATTTTTATTTAAAGAGCCTAAACTACCAGATTTGGTAAATGATGTGACTCGTGTTGAAATGGTGGGAAGTGAAATGGTGAGCTGGTGAAGAAATCTTACTGGCAGATCAAATTTCTTAGCTGTTGTGCTTGAAAGCCAGACACTTAACATCATTTTAATGCAGTTTTTGTGTTTGAATTGATATAATAAATGTCAATGTTGAATAGCATAAGGTCATATTTTACTACTTTGACCACAAGTGCAATCTTCCTGGGTTCAGTTTTATTACTATTATAACAGTCACGCTGGAGAAGGTCACCAATATATCTTTCAATATGAAGTAACATGTGAAGGAATAGTTTATACCAACTTTATTCTCTGCAATGTGCTGTGAGCTGTATTGACAAGGATCTGCCTGGGATATATTCCGTGTAACTCTGGAGCTGCTGTAATCATGTGTTGCTTATGATCATTAGGGCCTTACTCTTTGCAAAGAAGTGAACTTTTGAGGTTTGTACTCTGCTGCTTCAAAAGAAAATGGGCAGAAATTGTCTTCAGCAGTATAGATATTTACTCTGAAAAGCACAGCTATACATCACACAGCATGATGAAAATGATCCAGCTTTTGCATACATACACTTTGGTTGAACAACAACAGTTCCCAGCAGTGTCAGATTTCAAGGGTAATACATCAAGAGCGTGTATCAAAACCTGTGTGCACCCTCTCTGCTTATTAAGAGAAAGACTACACTGATCTTTAAAGCTGAAGTAATTGGACACCTACCTGCATATTTACATTGCCTGACACAGTGTAACAATTACTTTTTTTTGTGGCTTCCAAGGTGCATTTGTACAAGATGCAATAGATATCCTTGATTTTCCTTTTGAGTGAAGGGCTGTGTTCCAAGGGAGGCCATCTCTGTTGCCCTCTGTGGAAGCTCTAGCACTACTGATTTTCTTCTGTTTGGCATTCATCCTGGTTTGTTTTTTAAAGAATTTTTAATGAATTTTTACCATGTGAGGATGAAATGCTACTCACCTTATTAACTTGTATATCTTACTTCCTTAGAGAAAAGTCACCAGTTTTTGTGGAAATTGAGAGTGGAAAAAAATTGTAGAGGTTAGAAGGTTTAGCAACATCCAGTGCTGTACTGAATTATGTAAGGCAAAAATATTAAGTAATAATATTTTTCTTATTGCACATAGCCTGTTTGGGGATTATGTGCAGCAGGATGTATGGATCCCAAGCTCCCTTCTTTACTTTTTTGAGGGATTTAAAGCATTCTTGTAGCTAAAAAAGTTGTTACCTTGGAAAACTTTTTTGCTTTTCTTCTTTTTTTTTAGTATCTCAAGGGTTAGAATTACTGAACAGTAAGACTATTTTGTAAAGCTGAAGTCTCCAAACTGTTTCTGCTTTGTGTGGTTTTGAGTGCACAACAAACAATGTCTGCTTGCTGCTCCTGCTGTCAGTCAAGATCTCCTGTAGCTGTTGCAGAAGATTTGTGCATCCCATGCCAGAGGAACTGGGTTTGAAATCTTGTTTGACAGCTCTGGAGGGGCCTGTGCTGTGCATGCAGCTATTTTTGCCGTGAAAGCTACGTAATGTAGAATGTTGGATATTTCAGGTGGGTTTGTGCTGTGAGCTCCCTGAGCACCAGGAGGATGCACAAGGGGAGACACACGAGGTGAGGGCTGTGTCCCACCCTGCTGTGTCCCACATGCTGTGTCCTCCTGTCCCTGGCTCTGCTCCCTGGGCCTGGGAGTGTGTCAGCAGCACATCCAGCCCTGCCTGGCGTTTCCCTTGGTGTGCCCAGGGCAGGGGAAGCAATCCTAATACACAGGTGCTATGTGAAACAGGGCTGCAAATGTCCCAGCTGTTCAGCCCAGCCTCTTGTGCATCAGTGTTAAGCAGTGTTTCAGAAAGATATTTTGAAATCCTTCTCCTTGAAGAATCTGAATCAAGGTAAATAATTTTCCTGACATCTGCTTCCACAATGTTTTTCTTGCTATTATGTGCAGATCTATTCTATTGCATGGCACTTGCCAGCGTGGGAACATTTTGTTCTCTGATGTATTCAAAATTACGTTTAATGACTTTAGCCTTCGCCTATTAGGACTTTTATTTCTGGAAAATGTTTGTAACATGCAAACAGAGGAAGCAGGTGTGAATGCGCAGGCACATAAGCTCAACCTCCAAGAGGGAGTTTTAGTTGTTAGTAAGTTTGGGGAGTTTTTTGATAGATCAGTGGCAGTCTCAGAAATGTCATCCTCCAAAACACAATTGTGTGGCAGTGTGAGTTCAGGCAAGAAAATAATTTAGAGAACTGTATTTTAAGATGTTCATTACCCTAGCAATCTCTCCTGCTTTGTTAAAACTGATTTCATTTTGTCCTGTAGGTTGTCCTAGAGCACGCCTGGGGAGATTGGAGATGTTTTGATATTGGAGTTCTGCACAAAGAAACACACTTCGAGTTTCAATGCACGTACACATCTATATATCTATAGCTTACACAAGTTTAAAGGAAATCAATTAGCAATTGACTATTGCAGAGCAATGGCGATAGCATCTAGAAGTGGGGATAGTTTTCTAAGTCTGAGCAAGGCTTTTGAATGTTCCAGTACTTTTTGAGGGCAAAATTACACCAGGAGGAAGCTCCTCCTTTCAGAATTTCATTATTTTAGGATTTCTGTAAGTGCAGATGAAAATGCAGAGGTGTGATTTGTCACTGAATGTTTCCAAATCTAAAATCTGTAAGACAGAGTTGCTCTCAAGGCATTCTCTAAGTGCCCCTGTGGCTTTGAGCTCGGTCTGCTCCTGTTGACCTTTAAAGTGTGCTGGAAGGCTCATCCCTTCCTTGGGCCTTGAGGAGGGAGGCATGGCTACCAAATGTAATTCCTGGTGCTTCTTCTCTGCTCTATCCTTGCTGGCTGGAAGGCCCAGGTGGAACTGTGCAAGATGCCCAAGGGCAAACACATTCTTCTGAACAAACTGAAAGAAAATTAAAGCGTGTAAAGCAAAACGGGTCAGACCATTCTTTCTCAGCAGCAGAGTTTGCTTTTAGCTTTATTCAAACATTGGTTCCCCATTCCTCCTCCCACTGGAAAACATTAAATTATTATAAGTAATACTGAGTGTTTCATGCATTTTGTAGTACCTCAGGTCATAGAGGTTGCCAGTAAGAGCAGTGTTTTACTTCCAAGTGTGGGCCTCTTGATGTCTTGGCTGCTGCCACTGGAGGTTTAGGTGTCAAAATTGTGCTACATATTTGGTGTCAGCTCTGCCTGTGAGCACAAGCTACAGCTCCATTTCCCAGCCTTCTAATTGCTATTAAAGGAGACAGCAGCAACCTTGCAGCTGGCATCTCATTTCATCAAAGTAGTGATAAACTATATTCAAAAAAACCTTCTCTTACTTCAAAATCCTTTCGTTTTGGTGACAAATGTTGGGGTATATTTGCATACAAATCACTTTCTTCCAGGAAAAGGCTGAGTTTTTTGGTGCTGCTATTGTTTTTTTAATGCTTTCTAAACATAGTTTGTCTGAAAGTTTTATGAGCCAGTCCTCTTTTTTTTCATACACAGCCTGATGAGCTGCTTCTGGAACAGAAGATACTGACAAAACATTAAATTGCTTGTTGGCTCCTCTTTTGAGGACAGCCTAAGCATGTTTTGCTATAGAACAATTTCCCTTGCCTCTTACAATTCTTTGGCTCCTCATCTCCATTCATAACTTTGCTTATCTTGCACATATAAATTAGTAGTACAAATATAATTGGGTCTGGCATCATGGCTGCAAGGGTTTTTTAAATTTTTCACTATTGGTTCAACTTTTTTTTTTCCAAGTTTGGTTTAAAAGGTTGGGGGTTTTATTCAATTACTTTCCATTCTAATCAACTGTCCTAAGAAAGTGGCAGTCAAATGGAAATGTTATTTACTCTTTCTGATGGGAAATATGGTTTAAGAGAGTTTAATTCTCTCCGACTGAAAATCTACCCTGTAGAAGCACTTTTGTCTCTTGATGACTGGTTGCATGGCAAAAACATCTCAGCCTAATCTATCCTATTCTTGGACACCATTTTATCTCCTCTGCAATCGAATTTGTCTGTAGTGGAACCAACATTCTTTTTATCGCCCAAGGTCTGATCTTCAAGCTTTCACCTTCAAAAGCACAGCCATCCTTAGGCAGACTGGTAGCTCAGAATGATTTATAACTGAGGAGAACTTTGAAGTTCCTATAAATAACCAAAAAAAAAACCACAGTGTTTTCTGCTTTTTTTAGTTACACTGCAGTTTGCTTGCTTATGCTTAGGCATCTCTTGTGTCTTCCATTCTGTATCAGTGACATGCAGCCAGGAATGACTGTGCCACCAGTTTCTGAGTGGCCTGATAAGAATCCTAAGATAGTAATGTAAAGCCCGGGGAAAAATGATTTTCATGTGTTTTTCACCCCAGTGGTAAGGATCAGCACGGGGCTGCATGTGAAATGCAGACACCACATTCAAGGGATCTCTGTGGAGAACATGTTTTATTTCCAGAGTCTGCACATCACTTTTGCAAGACTGAGCTCTCCAGCTGCACACAGCCATCACTGACATGTTGGGAGGCCACTGAGTGATTCACATCCAGCAGCTTAGCAAGGGGAAGCTGAACAAATGACAGTGGAGATGCTTTCATTTGGAGGAATACCAAATGTTCCTGCTCTTGCAGCCCCTAGATATGGGATATCTACTTTGTGACCTTCAGAAAGTGAAAGAAATTCACATTTCTCAGCAAGATGGCTTTGATGGTGATCATAAACCCCCAAGATATGCTGTGTGCTTGTAATTTAAGGAAGAAACACAGAGATCTGGAAATTCATTTGCAGATACCAAATTCAACATCAATTTCTCTCTCACATCCAGAACGCAGTTGGAATAATGTCATCTTTCTTTGTTGGATTTTTTTTTGTTTGTTTATTTGTTTTTGGCATATATTTACTTTCTCTTTTAACACTGATAGCATGCCAGATTTAAACCATTTTTTTTCTTCTCTCTAGGGAACTGTCTACTGGCAAAAAGTGCAATGACATATTGTTGTTATCAGCTCGTATTATGGTAACACAGAGTTGCAAACCGAAGATCACAGCCAAAATCTTTGGGGATATCTAGACACGCTGTGGAGTCCTAACAGCTGCTCAGATCTTGCTCCAGTGAGACTTTTAGGTCTGGGATTAATTTGGAGTGCACAGGGATCTTGCAGATTGTCCCAATGGTTCCAGCAGTGGAAAGGGAAATATCTATTATTGAGGGTGATGTAGCCTGTAAGGGTTGAAGAGCCATAAAATCAGATGCTTACCTTAATGGATATCAGCCTAAAGTATCTGAATACCTCACTGACACCATACAGCACTTGGAGGGAACTACATGCAGGTGTTGATGTTTATATGGATATTTCCATCTGGACCTATGCAATAAAGTGCAGAAGGAAGTGGAAGGAAGAAGAGCAGGTTTGAGTCCCTGTGGAGCAGAAATCACAGTCATAAACAAGATTGCACTTCTGCAGACATCCTTTCCTACCCCTTTTACAGTTGATTTTTTTGTTGATCTCACAGCTACAAGACATTCAGGGTCTCCCCTTGCTACCTGTGTGACACCACCCCTTTGCTTTGGAGCATATGTTTTTCCCAGAAGTGACCCTGTACTAGGCATGAACATCCTTGGCTACTTTCAGTAGTATCAACAAAGGAAGAAAACGTCGGTGGCTTTTACAAGAAACTGATGTCATGCAGGAGACCATTTTTAGACTTAGCTCCTCAGGAATGTGTGCTGTTCTGTGCCTCTCCACAAAGGCTGACCACTGCTGAGACCAGCACAGGAGGATCTGCACCCGGCTGTGTTCGTGGAGGTGATGGCTAACGTGGAAATGCTCCTGTGGGCAGAAAGCCAAGCCAGCTCCTGCTGCACACAGCCCTGAAGGGATTTTGCAGTGCTGCCTGGTGGGGTTTGGCCCTTACAGAGGGCAGAGGAGAGAGGGGAGATGCCTTCCCCCCACCATCTCCTCCACGGGCACCTGTTAAGGAGCTGAGCATACGCTGCTCTGGATTCTCAAATCATTATAATGACAGACTGTGACAATAAAAAGAGCCATGAAAATAGATCATGTAAAGAAGTCCTGGATTAAAAATCCCCTGGTACACTGGGACATGATAAAACTCCACTAAGTCAATAATCTGTGCATTAAGAACTCCTCTGGTTATGTAAAGGAACTAAAACAGTCTGTTTTTCTCAGTGAGCCAGAGGAAGCAGAAGCTTGGGTATGCAATAGGATGATAAAGAGTGCTTGCTTTTCAGTAGCCCTTACAGTCTAACTTGATTTACAGATCAGATCTCTGCTGCTGACAGTAGAAAGACTGTAATGATGCCAATGACCGTGTCTAAGAGAGTCTCAGTTGTGTCTTTATTCCAAGTCCTCAGAAAGGAAATAATAAAAACAGATAATCACATTAAAGTGATGGTTTCAGATGACACTCACACAAAATAAGGTTATTCAGTTAAGCTACTAGTTTGTCTTCTTCGTTCCCGTGTTCCTGAATATTGCAGGAGTCCTGGATGAGAGCATGAATTTATGTACCGTGCATCGCGTAGCGATTCAGCAGAGCTGGGAACAATGAGCATTAATGACAATAATGGTATTAGAACAGCATCTACAGAGGCAATCATGACACAGAGCCCTGTTGTCCTTATCCAAGAGAGCTTATTATGCAAGTGAAAAACAGGAAGGAGACCTACTTTCTGATTCCCTCCTCCTTTATAGCTTTCATTGTCTCAGGTGCTTTGTAAGCTGTGTTTTACCATCTCTGCTTGAGTTTTATTTTGTATTAAAAGGACTGCTTTGTATGGATAGGTGCATGTAGAAGATGTACTCTACATCTGTTTTACATTTTCTCAGCCCTTAAGCATGACTTTCTCAAAACTGACTCCCCTGGCAGATGAAGAAAAATGCACTTTTGGGAGCATTTTTGTCCTGACACACACACGCTCTCTGTGAACCTTCTCATCGGCACCAAGCTTTTTGTGTTAAAGCAGGTATGAAATAAGTTGTCAAAATTAAGTAGCTAAAGAATAGTGGCTTAAAATAATTTCTTTTCATGTTGAGCTACCTCTTAAGTCTCTGCTTAAATGCTGCACAGGGTCTTTGATATTTCTACCCCACCTTTCTCTCTACTGCTGCTGAATGAGGGCTGATTCCCTGCTTAGCTGCTCTCGTTGTTTTAATCCCCAGAGATATAAACTGTGGAAGAGACTATTTCTCTATCCCTTTTCCTTTTGAAGTATCTCTGTCAGCCCCCACTTGCCTTTTCCCCATTTACCCTTTCAGTGTCCTTGTCATCCAGCTGTTAATGTTTGTAAGGGTCACAGCCTGCCACACAGAGGGGTGTGTGTGCACCTGGGTTACTCTGGTGAATGCTGCAGAACTTCTCTGGGGTGTGTGTGCACCTGGGCTACTCTGGTGAAGGCTGCAAAACTCCTTCACATGTTAACAGGGCTGCTTTCAGTAGTCCTGCTAAACAGCAAAGAGATTTACATTTATAAAACCAGTAATCAACTCTCTTACTTGGAAAGTCGTTTCTCTACTACGTCCACTTCAACAGTGCATTGGCCAATGCAGTAGAGATACACATTCACTATCATGGACTTTGCAATTTTAAGCATTCAAAGGAACTGATGAAAATACCCTGGGACACTTATCACATCAAGGATGTGATATTGCAGGGCAGAGATATTATAGTTTGCTCTCTGTCATGCAAGTGTGGTGAATGACTCTTCCACAAGGGAGACAGAAGTTTCTGTCATCTTTTGGACTGTTCCTAAAAGATGCTGATGCTTTTACAGGGGGCTAAGCTATTCCTGCAAGCAGTGTAGTAATTTAGGCTCATCCTACTCTCATGGAATAGTTCCCTGGAACAGCACAGCCTGTCCTGTTGCTTTAGATGCAGTTTCAGTAACTAACTATGCAAAATATGCCATGAGCACTTCCAGTTTAAGGCAAACACAGCTGTCCATTGACTTTAATCAGAGCAGTTTTCCTAATGCCCTAACAGAACCAGGTGGAAAATCAATCTTAGAAATGAATGGGAATCAGGTGGTTTAGTCCATTTAAAAACTTTGAAAACCCCAGCGTACATTACAATATTCTTTGAGGAATGCGCTTAGTGTAAGAATAGCCTGAATCATCCAAATTCAGCTTTCCAAACCTCCCTGTTATTCATGTTTCTCATTATCTATAAATTACATTCAAAATTACCTTAATTACCTGAAACCTTGGTTATCCAAACATATTCTTTGTCCCCTGTGATACTCTGGTAATTGCTCTTGTACTGCATTGCTCCAGCTGATGCTTCACTGGTTACGGAATGAAGGCACAGTTAGTCTGCCACGTGCTACCACAGGTTTGTCTTTTTCTGTGCTGCTCAGCACAAAGTTAGTGAAGAGCTACAAAGAGCACATGGAAAGCTCTTGATCATCTGCATTGATAGGTATTTGGAGAAAGTAGAACTGTTACTAACTTCTCCAGCAGCAGGTCTAACAAGACCTTCCTTCACGTAAGGATTAAATGAAACTTCCTAAGCTGCAAATTACTTCAACACTACCAATAAAGATCTGGCTTTTCACAGTTCCAGATGCACTGGCTCACTCTGGTCAAACCAATTTGCCTTCAAAATTAGGTGAGAGAAATTCCAGGGAGATTCACCAAATATTAATCTGATTAATTTACTAATGTCACCCACCATAGATTCCTAGAACAGAAAAAAGATTCTACTTTCAAGTGCCATAGTCAAAAATATCAGTAATGCTTATGGTTTGTACAGAACCTTAATTCCCACATTCTGTGGTGTCTTTCTACCAGGTAAAAATCTTGTTTCCAGGAAAACTTATTGTCTGGTATATGGCATCCAATAAATTTCAAGAAAATAATTTTGTCATAACTAATATTTAGTAATTAATTATTCCCTCATTATAGCTCCTGAATCATGTGCTAGAATATAGCTTCATAATGATCACATTAGTTTTTGGATATGATGGTGCTGCAGCCTTAATTAAGACCAAATGCTGAAGCGTTTTCTCACAAGTTGTTTTTTATTCTCAGGTGGAGGGGTTGGATCACGACCTCACTTTCTCTGTTTGAAATGAGGCATTGCAATGGCATGTTGCAATTCCAGCAGGGTTATTTTGGTAAATTGAATTTTTCTGGTGGTGCAGGCCATTTGGACAAGGCTTGTAGCTGCTGAGCAGCTTTGCATGAACGTATCAGTTGCTGTGACAAATGCCATCTCTCCAATATTTAGGCCAAAACTCTTCATTTTGACTATTATTTGAAAACCCCACATGTTGTTTGGTCTCTGCTGTCAGCTTTGGGTGTGGCTGTTTATTTCAGTGGTCTTGTACATTTATAGATGCTATAGGTGCATCAATGGCTTCATGCAATTGTTACCAGTTTTGTCATGTATTTAGAAAAAGGATATATCAACTGGAGCAATAAAGATGTAGCTCTTGGCTGGAATGGGTTGCTCTACAGCAGGATTTGTTTACAGGATCTCAGAGCATCACAGCAATTACAGATGACATCCTTCTATATTGGGACTTCTGCATTTCTGTCTTGGTCACTATTTATTGCTTTATTTATTGCTTTTGGGCCCTCCAAGACCAGAAGCTTGATGTGACTCTAAGAATGTGGTCATGTTTCCTGTTACAAATGTAAGTTTGGATCTTGAGTAAATTTCCTCCAAATCTGACTTGGATCAGAGGTGTTTCTGAGCCACGAACTCTCCCACAGCTGCTCTCACTCTGGTTCCACTTAGGTACCTGCTACTGCCCGAGGCTGTCCCCGAGGCCAGGAGCCAGCAGAAAAGGACAAATCCTGCAGTAAAATACCACTTGCTATGAGGAACTGAGCTTTTAGTTGACCTACTTGACATACCCTAAAGGCATTTAAAGGGAATATCAAATGTACGAAAGACTTGTTTAAATGAAAAGTGAGCAGTTCTGAATCTCACATTTCCCCGCTGTGGCCCTGTGTCTTGTGGAGTCACTGTACTGTGTGTGGCAGGACTTTGTACTTTGCTGTGCTATCAAGCAAGATTCAGACTATAAGCCATATCTATGTTTAAATTAGATGTGTTGACTGTTAAAAGTAAAACAGTGTTTATTGTTCATTTCTTGGAACTACTGCATGTTTCACTGACATGACAAGTTATTTTAAGTCCTTTCAGTGGGGTGAGAAGATCAAGTAGAATAAAAACCCCTCTGTATAAAAGCTGCAATGTGGTCTTCAAAGAGTGTACTTATCGTAGTGTGTAGAGATTCATGTCAAAGATTTGCAGTGATTGCTCTTTGTTCTAGTGGAACCATTAGTTCTCTGATATATTGCATAAATCTGGTCTTCTGCATTAGTGTAAACATGTACTGAGCTGCCTTATCAAGATCAAATTATTTAGATAATTTGTCTTATCTTAATGGCTTTTTTAAAGTTAATGCTAATATGTGGCAGAGCAATATTAAAAAAAAAAAAGTTGCATGTGGGTTTAATAGTCTGAAGCAATTTTAAAGTTTTTATTGTAACTTTATTACATTAGCCTTGGTACTTTATTCATCTTTGGTTCTTAATCATCTTTATTGTTCAGAGCTATGTTTTTTCCCAAACTAGCAAACTCTGTGATGTACTATTTCCTGTATTGTACCAAAGCACTCCTCCAACATATATTTAAATACAGTTCTACATGTAAAATCCACTAAAGAGTTCTCCTTCACGTTTTCTTATTATGATACTCACTCTTAATCCAAACACCTCTAGATTTCCTTCCTAAAGTCAGTCACTCCATCTTATTGAATGAGGCTTGTTCTGGCCTGGGGGAAACGTCAGGTTTTGCATTGCTACAGGTTTATGGATGTCCTGATTCTGTGGGTTTACTGGGAACTGAATGAGTGCCTTGACATATTGTTGTAATGAGGCAAAATATACATTTGATTAAGTTTTAAAGGCCTATGTGCGTGTGTTATTTCAGTGTTCTCTTCCTTCTGAACTCCTCCTACAGGCAGCATCTGTGAAACCATTATTGTTTTCCTCACATAGAGAAATTGCTCCCATAGCCTTCAAAATCTGAAGAATTGTTCAAGGGCAGGAAAAAGATAAATGACTGGCAGTTGTTTTTCAGTTATATTAATTTTATTAGTCATGCATTCTCCTGTGTTTCTTCAGAGCTCTGGGACTTCTTTCTCTCAGCAATTAGAGCTTTTGAACAAAGGAAACTTCTGCTTAGATGCAATGATGAATTTAATACCCCTGCCCACACTCCTCAGATGAATCTGGGGACATTGTGGTGAGTTTTAATACCTGAAGCTTTGTCTGAGTAATTCTCTCTGCTTGGGGCACTTGATGCAAATTCATGTAAAACAGTGTAAGAAAAGAACAATCTCTCCTGCTGCCCCCCCACGGCCCTTTATTTCTGCATTCCCGTCATCTTATGGGTGTGCAGAGGGGTTCTTTCATACAGACGTATGGAATAGTTGGAAATAATCATTTATTACAGTTTTCTGCAGCTGGTTCTTCCAGTCCCTGAGCTCCCAGCACCCACCCCAAGGCATTGTGCTCCCTTCTCAGTGAGGGCTGAGCTGGCCCCTGAGCAGCCTCCTGCTCCAGGGACACCATTTCTCATGTCCATCAAGTTCTTCCCGCTGGTGCCAAGAGAAGGTGGCAGTATCTAATCTGTGTTAATCCTAAAATGAGCACAGCCCAAATTTCTGAGGCAGGAGTCCCCACTGGGGGTTGCTCTGTGAGTGATTGGGGTGTTTTCAGTCTGGAGGGAGAGCAGAGGCTGCTGTGCTTTAAGTTACTTACCTAAGCTTATGGAATGCATGCTGGAATATTAAGTCTCTGTATTAATAGTTTGGGAACGTTTTTAAATGAAAACCGATTAGTCAAAACCAAATTATTAATGAAAAACTCATTTTTGAGGTGTTTCCCAAAATTAAATCATTAAGTAAAATTTTTTGTCTTAACTTAAGTACTTTTTATATTAAAAAACCCTAAAATGCTAAAAAATAGATATTTAAGACTTTTTAAACTGTTGGAGAATTTATTAACTTCTTCTTTTCATTGTTGAAATATGTCATTGGTTGTTTTTGTGGGGGGTTTTGGGTCTGTTGTTTTTTCAGATGTTGACTCTTGCACTCCCCCTTGTGAGAGGGAAGAATTTTAAAGAAACAGGACTTGTTTCCATTCTAATGTGAGCTATGAATTCCTGACTGTGTTACACACTGAAAATAAATAATTTTCCTAAGTTAAAAAATTTTATAACAAATAGTATAGAAAGCTAACAATATTGGTGAAACCCAGGAGCTCCATAAAGTGGCAATTACCCTTTCACTTTTAGATATTTTGCCTTTCTCCCCTTGTATTTTGTTCTTTTAAAGCCTCACATATTAAGAAAACCTGTCAATTTTAATGTTTTTAAGTGGTTCCTCAAAAAGACAAAGAGAAAAAAAAGAACTTTATTCCTATTGTTAGAGTGTCACTACCTGGAGAGCCTTTAATTTTTTCCTTTCTAAAGCTTTGAATTGTTCTGTTTGAAGTTCAAATTCAGGAATAAAACAAGAGTCAAAACTGAAAGTATGTTTCTATATAGCAAATTAATGGACTTAACCAGGAAAAAGCTGTGTTCAGCTCTAAAGCTTGTCACATAAAAGGAGTTTTAACCTCTTTGGGGTTTCTTTTTTTTTGGTTTTCTTTCTTTTTTTGACCTCTCCAAAGGCCGTTTTTCCAACATTTCAGAACTACGGAACATGTGTACCTTGATAGTTATGTGTGAAAATTTATAATAGGCACTTTGTGGGGTTGAGTGGAGTCCCATTGAAGTGAACATAGAGCCTGGCCTCAGCCTTAAATACACAATTACAATAATTTAAGCTTCTAGGTCAAAATCCATTATAAAGCAAATAAAAATTACTGCTCAGCCTTTGGATTTCAGCCTCCGCTCTGTGTGTATTAGTGGAAGGAAAATTGCATTTGAAATGGTCACCATGCAGATGTTGGGCAGGAGTTTGGATTTTCTTGTGGAAACTGAGTCTTCTCTCTTAAAGTGAGTCAGTTATCAAATGCTCCCTTCTCAGCCATGCTCCAAAATTCCCAGGGTGAGCACATCCTTCAATCCACACGTGCCCAAGGGGGATTTGTGCTTGTGCTTGAACAGAGCTTTGACAGTGTCAGGTGCCCATTGCAGAACCATCACAGTAAATGTCTCTGACTGCCCATCTCAAAGTTCTCACGGCCTCAAAGGGAAATGGGAAACAAAGGAGATTTGTGAGGTGTGTGCAGAGGGGCTGGTGAGGGCTGAGAGGTGGCACATGTGTGGTGAAGCATCCTTGTGCTGCTGTTCAGGAACTTGAACTCTGCTTGTTTGGCCACAACTTTCCAGACAGGTTTCGATCTTAACAGACCAACAGGCTGTTAATTTGATTTATGGAGGAGGCTCATGGTCTTTGGTGCATTAAACAACCCACCCAACATCATGCAGGGAGTGGTCTGCTGTGCCCAATATAAAAGTACAAGTGATTCCATTGGAAACATAGGGCATCCTTAGGTTTTAGCTCAGTTTGAGGGAAATGGGTCTGATCCACTCTGGCTTTACTGCTCCTTTATGGTTATGCATTTCCACTAAAATACATGGACTTTTGGGCTACTGTCTGCTGGTAATCTGAAAAACACTGACATTCCCAGTTATTCACTGAATCTTTAATGGAGCTTTTAGTGTGTGTGAGGGTTTGCATATTGATTTGTGTATTCATATTTAGGTATTAGGGGGAGAAGTAAGGCTGTTGAGAGACTTTCGCAAGATTTAGGGAGAGAAACGTGTTGTTACAGATTATAATAAGGTGTAAAGGTTTTTCACTCCTTAAAATGGAGAAGCTGGCATATTAAATTGCCTGTGCTCCAGTGATGTGGACTGACTCAGAGAACTTGAAGGAAATAACAGCTGTGCAGATCAAAGCTTAAAAATAGAAACTTCATCAGTCAGTAGCAGTTTAGAATGAATGAAGAAATCAAAAAAATATTAATTATAGTGTTTAGAGAAAGGAAAGAGAAAGTTCAAACTTTCTGAAGGCAGAATGCTGTCATCAGTGTTGCAGCACGTCTGAGCTGGGTAGCAGCACCTTGTCCTGCTGAGCTGCTCTGTTCAAGTGGGGGCTCCTGTGCCAACACAGGCACCAGAGACATTTCAGATAGCCCAGGATGGCTCAGGTTTCCCACCTGACTGGCAGGTAGGGCACATGGGAGACTCCTGCCCTTCTGGAGTGGCAGCTGGATGCCCTGAGGCATCTCAGACAGCAGTAGATGCTTCAGTCTAAGGAGTAATTGCACATAAACATAAGTACAGACTCCCTGTCTCTGGCATTTTTAATACACAGTCACCTGAAGTGGTTTCATAGCAGTGTTTGCAGTGGGTTGTTGTAGAAAGTAATGACCAGTTTGTCTAATCTTAAACTTAGTAAGAATTCTGAGGTGAATAGACCAGGTGTCAGCTTAAAATCTGACCAGATATAAAATTACATACTATCTTAGAATCAAAAACTTTAGTTAAAAACTGTGATTTAAAGTTGCAGTGGATAGTTGTTTTCCTAATGACCTCAAATTCATGAATTCATTCTAACATTTTTCTTTTAATATATTCATAGTTAAATATAACTTGAATGTTGTCCTAATTACATTCTCATGTTAATTTAGCTCTGATTCAGAATTTCTATCATTATTCTTTGTAGAATTATTTTGAAATGATGGGAAGTTCAGAAAAGATGCTCCATTCTGTGATTGTGCCTTTGAATTATTTATCAAATTCAAAGACAGAAATATAGCTAAAATCTAGTTTGAGTTGTAAATGAGTTTTGGTAATGTGAGGAAGAAGTGCAAGTCCTTTTTGCAGAACGCCACGGGTGCAGCATGAGGTTCTGCAGGAGCACTGGTGGCCCCACATGAGCAGAGAGGATCGTGGCTAACAAGAAACAAGAAACAAGAAACCTCCAAGTGGCAAATACCATCTAAGCAGGTAAGACAGATGTGTGGAAGAGGAGAGACAAAGAGAGCTACAGAGAACTTGTGAAATGACAGTGCAGATTAGTGACAAAATTAAGAGAAAAGCTGTCCTGTCGTGGTCAGAACCAGCCCTCACTCTCTCTGCGATGTGCCCTGGAAACAAAACCTTTCCCAAGAACTGTTTAACTCATGTTTTCCACAACCCATTGCAGTGGCAAATAGCACAGTGCTAACACCAGATTGCAGTAACCATCATTAATGCAAAAGTTGTGGCTGTGGCCCTGAGCTAGGCAGAGAACAAACAATTGCTGGTGAGGCATGTGCGAGTCTGAGAGGGAGAGACACTGCTGGGGAAAATTCGAAAGGAGAAAAGGAAACTTGTCTTAATGTAAGCAGCAGTTTGGCTAGAGGTAAGTGAGGGGAAATTCTTCATTTATAAATGGTTCGTTGAGCCATGATAATAAAGCAGTGCTGCAGAAGAAGGATAATTATCTACTTAAGTATCAGATGCCCTAAGGGTACAAGCTTCCCTTCTCTCCTTTTGAAAAATGAACTTGGATTAAACAAATGTCCTTTTTCCTGTTTTAGTGTTGACATGGATTTCCTTTTTATGAGTAAAATTAATTAGTTTTCCTATTCCTTTATTCCTGGTAAGGAAATCAGGTCTGCCAATCAACTTTGCAGCTCTTCCCTTGGGCCCCAAGTTTAGCCAATAGCATCCTTTATGGATGTGCTTTGTACAATGCACTGGGAAGGCACAAATGAATTACATGGTTTACTATGCCCAGTAATTTACCAAGGGGCACAGCATTGCAGAACTAAAACCCCACAAAACTAGGGGGTTTGCCTCCATCCAGGATTGTTTTGTTTCCAAGTACTTGTTTTCTAAATATATTTTTCTCCGTTCTTAAATGTTAGTACCATAAGTTGTAACAAGCAAAAAGGGGAATAGTGGCAGCATAGCTGATTCTTTATAAAAAAACCTTGAAAGACAGATTTTCAAAGTAGATTAACACTCACAGCTGGGACCAGACTCCTCCTGTTCTTTTGGGAGCTGCTACAGGTAGAGCTCCCTCACTTCTGCTCCTGCTTTAGCAAATATCCATTACAGACTTGTCTGTCCTCATCTGAATTGTGAAAAATGATCAAAAAACCTCCCACTCCATTTTTACTTTGAGAAAATGTCCGGTTTTCTTTCCTATCAGTATAGTAAGTGTGATTCTTACAACATAACTTTAGTGTATGTAAACATGTTGTCTCTGTGCTAATGGAAATAATTGATCTTTCACGTGTATTAATCTCCACTTATTTCAAATGTCTCACGTGGTTCTTGACAATGAGGTTGATATAACCTTTTTGTGAACCTGTTAACTGCAGAGCAGCTCCTAGTTACCTTTCCCAGATTATAGAGAATATTCCTGAATACCTGCAGGCTTCAAGATGCAGTAAAAATAAAGATGACTGTAATACAATGGCATGGAACTTAATTTTCTTCAAATAGTCCTTTGAACACTTATTTTAATACTGGAAAAAAATAATTTTCGTAGCCTTTGGTCACGAAAGTTCAAGTGGTGTTAAAGGTTACTTTAAGGTCTTTATTCTGCAAATTCTATTCTGTAAGTCAGCAAAGAATCCTGTCTGCTGGGAATTGAAATGAGAATCAAGTACTTGCTTGTCGGATCTACACAACTGAGGCTCTGCTAAGAATTCTGGACCATATTAGTAATGTTACATAATTGCCTTTCAGTCGAGGAATCATAGCAATTATTAATTACTGTGAACACAGCAGATCAGATGACTGTGAGCAGCGTCTATGTACTTCCATTATTTACTTTATAGCTTCATTTCACTGACTCTCAAATCACAGCCACCAAGGTAAAATTAAATCAAATTATATATTTACAGGGTTGTGAGCACTGTGCTTAAAAGGATATAGTCTTAATTATCTTAATGCATTTTTTAAAACACATATTTACAACAGGTGAGCATTCCTTGTGAGTTGTAATTAATGTGTAGAAATAAGTGACCTGCTATGATCAGCATAGTGCCAGCTTGTCATATTCAGGTGCCTAAAATTAGAGGTGTAAGATCAAGATTTTCAAAAATATATATCACATATGGGAAAAGCACTGTAAAACTGCTGTGTCGGACAAGACCTCCAAAGCCCTCTTAAATTTCTTTGGCTTTCCCCCGTTTTTAATCACAACAGAAAATGTCTCTGACTTTCACAGGAGATAAATACCAGCATTTCTCCATTGAGAAATGTGAAAAATTTGCCTTCCCTTAAATGTCTCAGAATAGCCCAAGAGCCTTTTTCATTCTGCCCATATCTGAGGGATGTGAGGAGAAGAATTCTGAACAAATCATCGTACAATCTCTTGTAATCAGCCCAATGTTTTTGATGCTCTTGCTGCATCACCAGAGAGGAAGAGCTCAGGTGATTCAACGGGGACCAGAACCAGGTTACAGGCTGGGGACTGAGGCTGATTGAGAGCACTCAGATCTGTGTTTGTGCCTTGACACTGCCACCTTCAGATGTCCTTGTTTGTCCCCTGCGGCCGGTGGAGCGTTTCCGTGACCTGTGTCCCGAGGAAGTGGCTGATCTGTTTCGTACGGCGCAGAGGGTTGGAAATGTGGTGGAGAAACATTTCTGTGGCACCTCGCTCACCTTTTCCATCCAGGTTTGTAAACCAGTCAGCTAAGAAAGGTTTAATGGTTTGTTTTATCAAGCTTTCAGCCTTTTGCCCTAGTCCAATCACAAAAGAACATTGGAACTTCAAGGGGCAATAAATGCAAAATAACAGTAATAAAAAACAAGAAGCCAAATAACTGCATTGCAGTCTTCCAGGTTTGCTGTTGAAAAATCTAAAAAGGAAACCAGTGGGAAAGTGTGGTTAATTAATCACTGCAAAACCTTGGGTAAAGCCAGCAAACACTCTCAAATGCTGTGCTTGTTTGTGAGTATTTCAGGAAATATTCTTCCTTCAAAGTGTTTGCAGGGTTGACCTCTGGAGAAGGCAGCCACATCCCCTGTTCCACACATAACCCACCACATACACTTGAGATAGGTGATCCCTCCTCACAGCTATTTATATGCAGGCAGAGAGCTGTAGCCATGTAAATACATTATAAATTCTGACCTTTCAGTTGTTTGTGCTGGGTGTTTTTATACCAAAAATGAACTGTGTTTAAAGCAAACCAGGAGACTAAGCCCATTCATTAGAATCAGAATTTAAGCAAGCATGCTTTGATTAAATTCTTACTTCCATGTGTGATTTTATGTTCACAAGGATCAGAAATCTATTGCTAGCTATTGAAAAATATAATCTGAAAGAATGAAAAATATAAAGTGTTTTTTTTTTGATGTGAGATAATTTTCTACTTTGCTGGGGTCTGATATGGAGAGGAGCTTTGTCCAAAACCTTAGTGTTGAATTGTCCTCAGGACAAATATCCTGATTTAACAGACAGTGTAATTGATGTAAGTGATTATTGAGGAAGATTTTTGAATTCCTGTGTGATCCTTGTTAGATTCTCTAACCTGAGACTTTTCCCTTTGCTTACAGGATGGCCCCGAAGCTGGACAAACGGTGAAGGTGGGTGCTTAATATGCAGAATACAAATTAAGACAGAATTATAAGAACTAATAAAAGATAAAAGCTCATCATCTACTGTCCATTGCTATATTGTTGCTTTATCCTTGAGATCCAAAAATCCCAAGTGTACAATAGCAGTAAATACTTTTTATTGAAATTGCACAAGATAATGTTTACAGGTTTTCTTCCTAGACAAAAACTTTCAATCAAGAAAATATCTTTTCTAAGCTGCTGGGTGTATTTATGCAAGGAAAGCCTTATGAAAGAGGCATCTGGTTTAGTTTCTTGTTTGCTTTATGGAGAAAATATTGCCCTTCCATTCATGATCTCTTTGTTTTTCTGTTTATTGCCTAATGAGTTGTAGCTAATTATAGGCAGTTAAACTGAACCACATTATGAAAATATACCTTTTGTCTATGCTTTCTCTCAATGTATTCGTATCACATTCTTGTTGCTGAAGTTCAAATGTAATGGGCCCAGTGAAGCTAAAAACCAGATTTTAAGTGTACTTCCAAAAAAAAAGGTGGGAGGGTGGAAGGGAAGAGAAGGATTTATGATTATATTCTCCACTTGAGTAATAACAGAGATAACATCCAAGATGTCTCTCCAGCCATGTTTCACTGCCTCGTAATGCAAATGCAATTGCATGTGTAGTTAGATGATATGCCTCAACATTAGATAAAGGCTATTTTTTACCTTTGGAATCAGAGGAAAGTCAAATGTGGCCATGGGTTAGCACTTTGTAAAATCAAATTAGATGTCTCAGAGAACCTGTTTGAGTTGATTAAGATAACTGTAACAACCAAATGACGGTGGATAGGAACATTTTACTTTTTTTCCAATTTGCTGTATTGACCTTATTTTCCTTCTTCTTTTTGCTGCCTGCTTTGAATATTTAACAGAGAGGTAATAGGGAGAGAGAAGAAGAAATTAGAATATCACCAAGCCTGGGATGTGATGAAGGAATGTAACGAGATTTATTTCTGTACTGTGACAAAACAGATTCCTTGACTCCTGACTTTGAGTGCATTGGGTGGGTTTCACTGGCAGTGTCTGTTGATAGGTGGAATAATAAGTTTAAATACTTTTGAAGTAAATTTTGTTATAATCACCAATATGATTTATGAAGAAAATCTGAGGATTTATTTCAATATCTTGGACAAGTTTTTTTTCTCTGTAAAGAAAAGGTGTATAAGGAATGGTTATATGTGAGAAGAATTATATATATGAACAAGCAAAGGCAGATGTAAAAATTCCCATTTTCTGTGATTGAACAAATGCTTATGTAGGCCTTAAAAAGGCAGGAAGTTCTGTACTGCTTTGTGTTTTTACTCGAAACAAAGAGCATTAAGTTTTTATTGCAAAATGGCAGCCACCCTTCATGGCTCCTTCTCACACTTTTAATAAACACTGAGATGAAAATGACCCGTTCTTACAACTGTGAACCCCTAGACTTTGCAATAATGAGTGTGTATTCATAAATCAGAGGTTATCAGTTTGCATTTCTCTACCTTTCTGCATCATTGGACAACAATGTTATTTATCATCATCACTTTGGGATGTTTATCATCCAAAAAGGACAGCAACTATTTTCTTCAGAGAATTTTGAGCTTTCAAAACTTCAATCAGGAAAGAAATTACTGTGATCAAGATCTTCTTTTTAGTGAACAATAGGGTGGATCCATGCATAGCTGCTTTCATTTAAACTGTTCTGAATCACAAAGTTTGAAAAAACACCTATGTGACCTACAAATAATTTATGAACCTTAAATTCAATGTGTCGTGCTTCTGGATGTGGATTTGTTTGGGGTTTTTTTTTCATGTATGAGAATCCACAATAATCCAGTCTCCTCTGAGGGAGCTTTTAATTAAAATTTCTGGAACAGACCAAACATTAGAAAAACATTCTAAAAGTAAAAATAGCAAAACATCCCAATAAATATCCCAGGGAGTTTGTGGAGACTGTTTAAGTAGGGTAGGCAAGCGTATCTCAGGAGCTAATTAGGTGTAGCTGATTTTGCTTTGAATGGGGTCACATACCAGATGGTTTCAAGAGCCCTTTCCCTTTGTATTTTGTATAATTCTGTATACCTGTGTAAATATAGGCTACACTATGTGCTATGGAGGAACAGAAATACAGGAAGCAGGAGCAGAGTATTGAATTCTCAATTGCTCAGAGCAAAATTTTACTACAAAATGGGAAGAACTGTCAGCCTAGCTGAAGACAAAAACTGAGCAATTTAGTCTGAAAAAGATTAAGGAATTCTCTTTCTTTGTCCACAAGAAGAAATGGTAATCCATGTACAAGAAAAATCTTGAACCTGAATATGAGTCTCAGGTCCTTCTTTGCAATGGAGATGCTGAAAATTATATGTGAAATGTATGCAACGGGTTGAAAGGAGATGACCCTTCCCATGTGATTTAGGCAAGAAATCAGTCACAGGATTGTCTGCCAGTGTTACATGTCCCTTTTGGTGGTGTGAAAGCTGCTGGTGTGAGCATTTTGTGTTAAAGCCTTTCTAGTTACCTGATGGCAAGCTGTTCATTATCTAATTGTAGTTTCAATATTGCTGTACTCTGTTCCTCCTTTGCATCTAAGGTAGCAGAGCCTGCAGGTCAGTGTTCTAGGGAAGCTTATGGACCTTTCAAATTCCCCCTTTCCTGTGTGTTTTCACTGGGTGGGTCTTCGGAAGTAATTATACCTGACCCTAAGTTCACCAATATTTGTAAGTATGGATGGTATAGATATGTAGATATATATTTGGTAAGTATATATTCACCCTTCAGCAGCTGAAAATATACACATAGTAAGGGATTCTGAACCATGTCCCAAGTCTCAGACCATATAATAATTCAATATATTGCTTCATAATATTTTTCACAGCTTTCCAGCTATTGTACATATTTCAGCCCTGCCACCTATTTATGAGAGAAACAAATGTTCTTCTCCAAAGATGGTCACAGAATTGCACACTGTTTTATTGTGAGAGGTTCTTGTACAGCTTGAACACCTGAACAATGTGTCAGCAAGCAAAACTGTCTTTTAACATTCAAGAGATTTTGAATACTTATTTCTTATTATTTGAGAAAGGAAGGAAATTGTGTTTAGGTCCTCCCTTAAAGACTATTAATCCCTGCAATTTTGAGCTCTCTTTTTATTGGAGAACACAAAACCCATGGTGTCCTTGTGCCAGGAATGGAGGCTGAGTTTCACGCTGGTTCTGTTTGAGAATGCCTTAAATATCCAGGCAATTTCATGGATCAGGGAAATCAGCTCTGCATCTTAATGCAGGGCTCTTATTGCTATGTCAAGTGAGCGACGTTTCAAGATCTCCCTAGTATGTTTTATAGCCTTCTTTTCATCATCAAGTCAGCAAATGCTCTGGCTGCCTGGGTGGATGTATAGCTTAGTGTAGAATAAGCTCTCAGGTTTACCTTTTACGTGAGATTCAATCACAAGAGACTCCATGGATTCTGTACTCTGTAAAGGCTAAACAAATCAAGCTGGCAGGAGCATGAGGTAACTAATTTATCTGTAGAGACAAGATAATATTGCACAGCAAGTGTCCATCGCACAAACACGTATGAACACATCCCCTATTTTGCAGCAGTGTTGAAGTCTCCAGCAGCTCAGCACCTCCTCTGTTATCCATGAGAAAGGGCCTATTTGACAATTACAGGTTACCCTAAAGAAATGAGAAAGCAAAGCTGATGGTGGCAGTGTGGGTATGTGTGCAGAGACTTATTTTATACGTCGCACATTCCACTAGTTATTTTACACTGAGAAGATTCTCTCATGATTATTTTTTGATGTACATATTTTTCTTTTCCAGATGTTTTTTAATGCTGTGTTAAATCAATCCACCTGGCTTGCATTCCTCAGAAATTGGAACCTGAGCTGTGGAGGCCAGGGCTCATTTAAGCCCACAGGAGACTTTTCTTTCATCCTCTTTGTCTGTTTATGTCTTGACCCGAAGTACTGGACTTGTGGTTCGAGTCTTTCAATTTAATCAGATCACATTGCAGACTAATTGCATCGGAAGGATTAAATTCACTAACTGCAGTCCTTTTGATGCCTCAGCCTTCTTTCCCTGCACACCAACAGATGTGAGTCCTGGTTTAGTGGAGTACTAGAAACCCTCTTTTGCTCTCTCAGAACAACAAAAAAAAATCTGGTGTTTGAAAAATGTGAAGATTTTTCTTAACCTTTAAACAAATCTAAAAATTTGGATACAAAAATATGTGGAAGAAAAAAATTTTTGAAAACCAGATTGTACTGAAACATGTGAACAAATCGTTTCCTGTGCTTTACCCTTAAGAATGATAATTCTCTTGGATGCTTGTGAGACATCCAAAAATGATTTGAGGAAGTGCAGCAGTGTCTTTGAATTGCTCTGAGAACCACACTAATAGTATTTGGTTGAAGACTATGTAATATTGTGGACAGGTAATTGGTACAGCAAATTCAGTAGTCTCAGGGCTGCTATGTCTGCTTTGAGCTCAAAATTTTCTTTCTATTTCAGTACTATATTTAGTTTGGGGTGGTTTGGGGTTAGTGATGTATATTTTCAAAGCTAGGATTATACTGCCCCTTGCAGAGATAGAGAAGCAGCAGGATCATCCAGATACTTTCTTCCTCCTCCCTTAAAGCCTTTTGCCAGCTCTATGGTTTCTACTCACTCTAAATAATAATTCCTGCCCTTTTCTTCAGGACATTTTTCAAAATCTGCCTTGTGTTGGTCTAAATCTCCTTTCAGTCCTTTGGCCAGACCTGTGTATTCCATGATACAAAGTAAGTCCTAATAAGTCTTTGCTTTGTCAGGTCCTTACTTCTGTTTATAACATGTAACATTCAGTTTTTGACTGAACAATAAGCTTTCCAGAAAAACAACCATTGGTATTTTGTTTACCAGGCTTATAGATTTAAGAGGCACTGGTAAATCTGTAAACAAAACAAAAATAATATCCCTAAAACAAATAATAACATACAGGACCTGGAATGAAAACAATTCTTTTGGCCCCCATAATTTGTACAGATCAGTTCCTGTTCAAACATGGTAATAGTTGACAAATGTAAGAGGTGTCTGTGTCCAGTATACACCCATGGAAAGTTATAGAGATTGTTTTGAAGACTGAAGAAGATGAAAGAAAAGTGGGATTGTGGAAAGAGCCTAGTGATTGATGGACATAACACCATCCTAGCTGTGAATACCAAAGGGCCCAAGGCACTGATAAATTGAAATGATGACCTGGATAATGAAGTCTGATCTAGAAATACTGGGTTGTGAAGTTCCCTGAAGGGATGGGGACTGAAATTTATGGAAGACTCTCTTTAGCAATGAATTATGATAGTTCTGAATCTAGATTATTTTGAATTTCCAGTAGTGAATGTCATGGAATGCTGTACCTCTGACTTGTAAAGCAATATAATCTTCTGTCCCTGTATAAACACAGAATACTCTGTATGGACTATGAATATAAAAACCAAAACCAACCAAACAAAACCCCCAAACAAAACAGGGTTAAAAATAGGCAAGTATAAATGGGGATTGTAAATGAAATTTCCAGAGATTTAAGTTGAAGAATGGTGATGAAAAGGAAGATTTTACTATGCTATGCTAGCGGCTCTACCCTTCTTTCCTGCCATATGGATTTCTTAGATGAATGTTCTCTTTAGGTAGTTTAATTCCAAAAATATCCCCAGAGCTACTCACAGATATTGACACTGTCTAAATTAAACTATAATAAGCAAGTAAGTGGGTTCAAATGCTTGTTTAAATTGCCTTGGCATGCAGATATTAACAGTCCTGCAGCTCTGCTGGCCACATCCGGCTCCATCCTGGCTGGGCACGTTCCTGTTCAGCCCTGGAGCTGCTGCTGGGGTTCTCCTCTCCCAAAGTTTGGTGGTGGGAGCTTGACCATGGAATGCATGGCTCTGCCAAGCCCCTGCATGGCAGGAAGGGATGAGCACCTCCAGGAGTGTCCCTGGGAGTGTGGATGTGCCTGTCCCAGCCCAAGAGCCACATCGTGTGTCAGCAGAGCCCGGGGAGCCCGTGGCTGTGCCAGCAGCTGCTCCAGGTGGAGCTGAGCCTTTGGTGACCTGACTAATTCCCACATTGCCAGGGCTCTCCACACTCTGCCCCTCTGCAGCTCCAGGACAGCCTGCTCCTGCTTTAACAAAAGGTTTTTAAATATCTTTTTTTCTTTTTTTTTTTTTTCCTGGTATATGTTCAGATATTTACAATATTCGTGACAAAAGAGTCTTGAACAAAACAATCTCTTCTTTTTTTCTTCAATACACAGAGTTACGTTTCAAAATGAAAAAGTATTTCTAGTGAAAAGGTAGAAAATTTTTCCTCTGAAAATGTTATAACAGAGTATTTGACAACAAAAGCATTTTTTTTTTTGTGAAAACAAAACCTCCTTTGGAAATGCTGTTTTATTGAATTGACATGTTTTCACCAAAAAAAACAGTATAGGGAGGGGTGTTGAGAAATCCATGACATCCTGCTCTTTATTTGCCCCAAATGACTGAGATTAGGATCAAAAATCCTCTGTTTTAATTAGAAAGTATCTTTCATTTCTTTGTTCCCATGTTACAGCAATATGTTTTGCATTTAAAGCATTCTCTGTGTCAGAGTATGTACAATCAATCAAATGCCACTCTTGAGTACAGGTCCTACAAATACCGTATTGTACTTGAAATGTAAAACCTTTTGAAATCCCATGCATGAGGTCTAAAATCATTAATAGCACAGTCAAGGCTGTCTGATTAATTTTTGTCTGGTTAGTGTATGAATTTCTTTCCAAGCTCCGTCTTATCTGTAGTACTTCTTCTCTTTGTCAGTCTTGTACCTTATAAAACTCTTCATCTAAAAGGGAATGCTTGGGTTTGTTTTCTTTCTTTTTTTTTTTTTTAAATTTTGTCACAAAACATTGTTTTCAACTAAAATGTAACTCACCAAGAAATGTGTAAAAGTATTCCATTTAATTCAGATGTGTAACTTGATGTTTTTCTGTGTTTTGTAGAAGGCGAAAATTGTTTATTAAAAAAGTGTTGCAAAGCTAGATTTCAGTTAAATAGGTTTCTAAGTCTTTCTAAAAATTTATATAATGCTTTGAAATGAAACATGATGTGTCTGTGCTCTGATCTCATGTGATTTTGCACGTTTGTCTTTGCATTCTTAGCTACCAGGTACCGTTTTTCCCAAGGTCCACATAAATTTACTCCAGTGCTGACCAGAGATTAGAAGGGATGTCAAAAGGTCATGTGCAAAACAGACACCTCTGCTCCGTGCCAGTGCGTGCCTTCCATACCAGGCATTAACCCACACTGAAACTGTTTCATGGTTGGGTTTACTGGGTGTTCTTGCCCAAGGGCATTTTCAGTTGACTGATCTGTGCTAAACCTCGGTGCCTGAGCTGTCTAGGGATGCTGTGACAGGGCAGGATCAGGTTCTTTGCACGTGGTAATGACCCAGTTTTGGCCAGACAAAGGCAGCCCATACCAGAGCCCTGGCTGCCTCATCACTGCAATAAGAAAGAAAAAGTTGGCTCCATAGTTTTCCCCTTGAAAGTCACCTCATCTTCTGAAAATGAAAGAAGTGTGTGCTTAAAGCTGTCCCTGCAGATCCCCAGAGAGCCTGCACAGCTTGGAGGAGTTTGCTTCTTTAAAATGCCAACAAACAAAGAGTGCTGTAACATTTTTGCATGTAATGTCAAGGGAATGGAGGCCTTTCCTAGCCCTGTGCTCCTGTGTCACATGAAAGAGTCTGTGGTTACACTGCCCTGTAATCTGTGGAAAGCACTTCTCCAACACAGGGATGTCTGACCTAGTGCATTTTATTCTGTTCTGGCAGCACCACGTTAGCCCATGCAGGACTTTCTTTCTTAGAAAGAAAAGTCTCTGCTTGAAGTGATTTAGAAATGGAAAACTAAGGTTAAAATAATAGAATAAAACTTGCTCAGCAGACTCCAGACAGGATGACAGGGTGAAAAGTAGGTAATATTTTTACTGTTTAAAAAAAAAGCCAATAATTCAGGATACTGCGGTATGTTTCACATTGAACAAGCTTCCTGCAAAACAGCAAAACCCTTCTCTTAAGCCTCATTTGCCCCATCTTTCCTGAAACCTGCTTGTCTACCCTCTGGCAAGACCACTCATATGCTGGGTTTCTGCTCACTCCCTAAAGCTAAACTATCCTTTAAAAGAATTTGAAATATGCCCTTAAAATCCAGTTTCATGGAGCTTTACCAGATGACCCCTCCTCAGCCCGTGTGCTCACATTTTACACTGACCTTTTTTGCATGCAGGGCTGGGGGTAAAACCCTGCACTTGTGCAGTGCAGCTCAGCTGGGGACTCCCCAAGGCAGCATCTCAGCCAGGGGTGAGTTTTGGAGCCCTGGACTCTCCTCTGCTTGGCTGGTTTGCAGTTTCAGTGACAGCTACTGAGAAACTCTTTGTTGCTTGTGCTGTGCTGCTTTTCCAGGCAGGTGAGGTGCAGCACTCCCTGCAGGGAGAAACATCCAAACCTTCCCTTTTGCAGAATTCTGAATGTCTCCAGGAGGATTGTGCACATACACACGTGCCAAATGTTAGGAGCTGTGCCTTTAAAAAGAGAAAGGAAAAGTCATGAATCAAAGCCTGATTCTTCTGTAAATGTAGGCAGTTACCTGGTAAAATCAGGTTGAGAGGTTTGGCCTCTTCTCAGCTTTGGATCACAGTTCAGCACAGCTGCCAGGCTTTTTCTGAAGAGATTATCCCTGTTTGGCTGGTAGATAACTTGACAGTTCAGGATTAGGATTTTTAAAATAAATTATTTTCTTTCTGAATGAGGTGCTGCTGCTCGGGATTTTCTTTCAATACATAACCACTGTTCAGTCTCTTGCTTTTGAAGGAAAGAAAAATTATCATTGAAACTTCTGCATAGCGAGTTCTGTAAATACAAACATCTCTGGGTATTTTAGTAATGATGTCACAATTGACATAAATTGGAGGAAACCAAAACTAACCTATCAACAATTACACTGTCTCCTTAGCTGAGATTACAGACAGAAAATATTAGAAGAAACTTTAATTCGCTGTATTAACACAGTTACCTACTTTGGAGATAAACTGTTCACTCTCAGAGAGGTAAATTCACTTGTAATAATTGGCCAGCTACGTAAAATCCATCTTGAAACTCGCCTTTTTTACCATTAGGTCTCCACACACATTTTCTTTTCCATCACTGCCTTTTTCTGGAGTCTAAGACTAAGATGTCTCAGTCTTTCTCACGAGTTCTCCATCCCTTGCTAGATGCAAAAGACTGGTAATTTTACTTTACCAGCCAAACTGTTGTGATAAAAGTGATTCAAAGAAGGACCAAGTTGTTATCCTTGTTTTGCTGAGCGGGTGAAGGGGCTGGGTTTGGTAAGAGCTTTGTCCTTCAGAGGCAGTGCAGGGTCACTCTGCCTTGTTCTTACTCTGAGATTTTCCCTAGCTTGTACCCTGGCCCTTCCTGTCCTCCATCTCTTGTCCCAGGAGGTTTGTGCAGGGTGTGGATCCCAGGGAGAAGGGCAGTGTGTCCCAGTGGGAGAACCCTGACAAGCTGGTACCTTTTGCAGCACAGGTGAAAGCCCTGGGGGTGATGTCCCTGGCTGGGTTTGTTGGTGTGGGCCCAGCTCTGGGCTAAGAGCCCTCCCCAGCACTGTTCAGAGCAAGGGGCAGGGGAAATCTATGCCTGTGGTAAAAGCAGAAGATTGGAAAGATATCCTGTGTTTGCTAGATAGCCCAGGTCTTTAGAAGGAGAAAAATGGTTTTTCCTTTGGTAATGTCCTACATTATTATCTCGGACAAACCAAACCATTTTCTTTTCTTTTCCACTTGTAACTTTTTGTGAGTTGCCACCTTCATTGCTACCATGAAATCTTCATTTCATGTCGTCTGCCTGGCATCACCGATCAGAATTCTCTCCGTGAGAGGCTGAAAGAAAATAAACTAGACCAGATGGAAAGTGCTCATGTGAATGATTGTCTTGATCTTATTTGTAAAGATGTTAAAATCTCTAATGATGAATAATTCCTCTGATTTCATGAATGTTGAATTTCTCTGATTTCAAGTATAATTTTTCATATTAGAAGTAACGACAATGCCCAGAGGTAACACTTTTTTTTTTTTTAATGGACCTGTGAATGAGCTTTATTAATTTTCCATTAAGAAGGTATAGAAAAGGTGATATCACTGTGATATTTCCTCACCTGGCCTTCCAGCACCTCAGGTGGAGGGGAGTTATCTTTAGGGAGTGGTCAGCCTGCCCAGATTGAGGAGTGGATCAATTCACACTGCATTTAATGAATCCTTTTTTCCCTGCAAGTAAGTAATCTCTACACTCAACAAAAGCCATTCTTTCAATTGTGCCTGTTGGTGAGGCCACCCTGAGTTAAACTCAGAATTATGATCCATCAGAATTTGAATTTATAACCTGTCTTCAATTGTCTGAGCCTGATGTAAGTAGCACAGCCTTGGTGTCTGGGGCAAGATTTTTCTCTGGTATAAATGGTTCAATTCACTTGTGAAAACACGTGAACTAAATCAATGGGGCTTTTTCCATTTCTTTACAAACATTTTTGATCCTGCAATTGTAAGTAGTCTTTTGATTTCAGGTAGTTTATAATTTAAGCCTAGTGATATGTGTAAATCTAATAATTCTGAATGAAAAATAGCATTTTGAGAAAATAACCTATGAAGCATAATTCAATATAACGTTTTTATTTTTTCTTTAAATTTTTTTCACTTCACCTGGGGAAGTTCAGTTATAATACTATAAAGTAAAAAACAAAAAAACAAACAAAAAACCACCCCCAAAACAACAACAACAACAACAAAAACCACAAAAAAGGAAAATACCAGCATTTATTATGTTCTAATAAACTCCCCTCAGTGTATACCTATTTAGTATCTTAACACTAACATTAATGAGAATTATGCATGGATCCTGGGGAGAATAGGCCCTGTTGTTTTATTTCTCTCTCTTTGTTTTCAGTACCAAATCTTATCCTGCAGTCAGTTCTATAGGGCAGACATTCCCACTGCTCAGTTGTTTCCTCTGCTTAATACAAACAGTTTGAGCACCTCCTTTAGCAAGCATAGTGAAGGTAGGAAGTTCATAAATTAAAAAAAAAAAAAAAAAAAAAAGGCTAACAGAATTTGTGGACACACATAAAAACAAGGGATATGCAAATTAATGAATTAATAGATTGCTATTGATTACCAGTAAGACCTAATTAAATAATAAATTTTTTCCCACACAATTACTTGTTTCGTGTTATTAAATGATCAAATCCATAACTAGTTTGGGAGCTCAGCCTCCTAGAATTAAAAGAGAGCAAAGCTGTGTTTTGGAGCAGCCAAGACAGAGGCAGGGTCTAGTTACATGGATTTATGATTTAATTTTCCATGTAATCTAATTTAATGTAACTATTGAGTTTCTAAAAAAAAAAGAACTTTGATTAGATTTTGTTGACAAAAATAAATACAAAATATAGGGTAGTTTATTCATTATCTGTTGCACATTGAGAGAAGTGACTCGTGGGTATTTCTGTACCTTAAGGGGTCTTTATTTCCCCATTTCCTCTGCTTTTAGCTGTCCTGCACAGCAGTCACTCATCCTTCAGAGCCCATCCAGGTGCAGCACATTCCAAAGGTATAAAATCAAGAGGATACAAAACTAATTTCTGTGGGAAACTTGATTCATTTTACATAACTAACAGCCTCATCACTTCTCATTGCTGGACATACATCAGTATTTCATAGCATTAAGTACATGTAAGTCCAGAGAAATGCTGCATTGGAGAAGGGAAGTAATAAACAAATAAAGCTCTTCAGTTTGACGTACTTTCACTTAATTGGGAGCTTTAAGAGCAGATCAGGGGGGCAGGAAATGAGTCTTTCAGCTAATTCCCTTCTGCTTGGTGCCCAAGCAGGTCTGTCTCAGGGAGAAAACCCCTCAGGTGCGATTGTGACCCCGCAGTGCCCCGGGGGCTCAGGGGGTGCCTCCCTGCCTGGCCCCTAATGAACAGCCCGTCTCAGGGCACACCCCAGTACCCCAGTACCCCAGCCATTGGCTCCAGAGCTGCTTTGGGCTCAGGTGTGCTGGGCTTGCCTGGCAGCACACTGGGGTGGGGGGACACGATCTTGTTCTGCTGTAGGGCTCTGCACATCTCTACAGCCTCGGTGTGCATTCAGTCACTGCTGTGCTGGGAATGTCCCTGGGCTGGCTCCACACAGCTGGGGAGGAGACGGGCTTGGGAGAGCCCAAAGGTTTGGGCAGAGCACTGTTCCAGCTGGGCTGCCTTGGTGTGCTGCCCTGGAGACTCTGGCTGGCTGTTGCCCATCCCTTGCCTGAGGCCAAGCTGCTGCCCTTGTGCTGCAGGGGCAGGACCCTGCCTCCCCTCACGGTGATGGTCCTGGGGAGAGGAGGGATGGCTTAGGGACACATGGATTCACTCAGAACTCTCGGGGCTCAGCGTGGGGATTTGGGGTCCTTTGAACCGGCTGGGTATTGGAAAAGCTGACATTGTCCTTCCTTGAGAGCTGGAAGGGTTTGCTCTGCTTGTTCACTACATAAAATGCATGTACCCATTTTTAAAACCCCTCTTCCACGTATTTCCATTTTCTTATGATTAGCATGTTGAATTTCTATATGTATCTTTCTATTTTTTGAACACCTGGATGCATCAGCAAAAAAAAGTTGTTCTGTAGTGGTCTGCCTGGGTGACTCTGTAATTAGCAGCAGATTGCAATGAATGGCATCCTGTTCCTTAATGGTCAGGGCTGTGTTTTGCTTATGTTGCGTTGACTTGACCTCAGGAGGTCTGGGCTGGCAAACAGATGTCAGCTCCATTCAGTAGAATGTCTTCTGGGCACTCCAGTGAAACAGGGAATATCTGTGCAGAAGTGAAAGGCAGAATATTTGCAGTAACTGTTGAGTGAAACATGCAAACAAATTTCAATATGCAGGCAAAGGCAGGTTGCAAACCCTATTGAGAAATGATAAATTGCTGTTAAATGTTGTAATTATCCAATGACATTCAGGACTGAAACTTAAATAAATTCTGCTGAAAACTTAAAAAATAATGGAGAGCGGTAAGATGATTTAACAAATTAGCCACGGAGTAAGAAAAAGAACAAAAACAGAGCACAACAGAAAATTAATATTTATCTTTTACCAGTATGTAACAGACTTTGTTAAAAATTGTCAGAAAGTGAAGAAGAGTTTGTTAGACAAATTATAATTTTAATTGCAGACGTAATTGATTATACACAGCATGCTCATTAGGTTAAGGGAGAATATGAGGCAACTCTCAAGGTCATTACAGTAATAGATATTGCAGGCATGTAATTTGCGATAAGCTGGTTCGTGAGCATCTAATTGCTCATTCATGGCAGTGTGTCTGGCACTTTTACTCCCCAAACACCTCTTTGTCCAATTTATTTAACACCCCTTAATATTCCAGGGTCAAATTTACTACAGGAGGCATCAAGCAGTGAATTTTCAGCCTCCAAATTATTACACCATCTCACCCTTTTTGTGCCTCAAAGGCAGAGCACGCATTACTAAAAGTTACTGGTCTGGTGCTGAGCAGGGTACATACAAACAGAAATACTCACCCACAGAGACAAGCTAGCATTTCTCATGGAAAACAGCTGTTCCCTGCCCTCCCCAATGGCAGTCAAACATTGCAGTGGATGCCAAAATACATGTTCTTTTTTAAAAAATGCATAAATTAATAAGGTCTTTGTATTGTTCCCTGGAAGAACACACACTACCAATGTTTTGTTAACTCTTTCGTTGTGATTTCGTTTCACTTCTTTGACACAAAGCCATCAATATTAGCTGTCTCCTTGGATGAACATTACTTGGAATGTCACCCCTCAGTTCTTACAGGCAGACAAAATAGAAAGAAACACTTAAAATGTATATAAACTATAAGTGACAACAGTTCCTCAATTTGATATAATGCTTTATATTCTTAGAGAGAATGAATCACTTGTTCTAATTGTTGACATGCAAATAGTTGAATCCAGATAAGAGCACGAGGGTAGGACTGGAAATTGAAGCCAAACATCCTGGGGTGCAGGCTGTCTAAGCTTCTACCTCCTCTCTCCAGTCATTCCATCTTAACACAGGATCAAGCAGTCCCAATGAATTAATCAGTGCCGTCAGGTTATGCAGCATTGCAGAGTGGTGACTGATGTAAGACAGCCAAAGTAATTCCCCTTAGACTAAGAAGCAAGGAGAAAACACAACTTTTGATTCAAATATCTTTGGCTGTATTATAGGAATCAAAGACTTGGAGTTTTGCTTAGGATTTGCTTTTTTGTTTTTTGATAAATAAACAACATGGCTCTCAGAGCAGCATAACTTTCCTTTATAATTATTATCTTATTTGCAAGACATTATCTTCACTTGACATGACATAGTCCATAATTATCTACTGTTTAATGCTGAAGAGTGCAACAGATAAAGCTACAGATATTTATTTATACACCAAATGAATCCCAGTATGATTTCACAGTCATTCTTTGTTAATATTATTTTTAAGACTCAGAGGTTTGAAGTACCTCAGGAAAACAATTCTGTCTAGAAGCATCATCTTCCATCTACTGGCTCTACTCTTGATGCTATGCCTTTGCTCTTTAAAGAGTTGTCCATAATGATATATATTTGCTAAACCTCTCCTTTGCAATATAGAAATTACTGTGTTGACTGACTGACTGCCTGATTGATAGTGCAAAAATAATCCCCATGTTCACCAATATATATCAATCCCTATAACTACCTTGTAGATTGACCTGCCCAAAAAAATTGTTATGCAAACACACTGCCATCTGTTGTGTAGTTATTCTTCAGTAATGGAACATAAACTGCGGATATGTCAATGTAATTTAGTAACTCCACAAATGTAAAATGAGACTTGGTAAATATAGTGTGTTACACTGAGTTTATAAACCCTTGTCATATGCAACCACATAACAGGGATACCCAGCGTCTGCAAGTCTGGCTTGTTTTGTTTCATCCATCAAATGCTGATGCCAGATCTAGTTGTAAGGAACATGATGTGAATTATAATAATTAATTTTAAAATAAGGATGTAAAGAATTCTGTGGTTGATTCAAAGCCCACTAAAAATTCTGGGAAGATCCGAGCAATTTATAAGACTGTCAGTGAGTTTTAAGCATCTTCATTTAATGAGTTCTGAGTGTACATTCACATTTATACTGGTGGTTGTGCTACCTGTTCAAGAAAGTATATGTGGGTTTATCACTCACTTTAGCAGTGAAACCAACAGTGCCCGAATAAAAAAGATATATCCTAGAAGTATATGCTGTTTTTTAATTGGAGAATTACAATAAACTCAACAGATTAATGAAAAAAATTTTTAGTTGGATTCTGGTTCTGTAAGTGCAGTTCTCAAAATGGTGTTTAGACATCCCGATAATTAACGAAGAGGTTTCAAATGAAGCATTTTCTGGTATCCCTTTCCTTTGCTAATTTCCATTTTTTAATTAAGAAAAGATAAATTGTGTCCAATTATTGAAAATTATGTAGGTCATTATCTTGAATGAAACTGCAATTAAACTGGGTTTTCACAAAGAAAGAAGAGGTTATCTTTTCACAGTGTAGGTGTTGGTGTCCCTGCTTGGCTGTCACCCCTGCCTTGGGGCCAAGGCCACTGTGGGGTCAGGAGCTGCCTCAGCCCAGGAGCTGGGTTTGACTGGGACTGTGCTGAGAGACCTCTAAGTGCCCTCCAGAACTGGAGCCCAAATCCCACTGGGCACAGCCCAAGTGTTCACTGTCTCACAGCAGCTTTTGTTTAAACAAGCAGCAGGGGATAAATCCCCTTTTTCTTAAGCAGATTCCCCTTTCCCAGGAAAACAAACCCTGGCAGCTGAGGTGTCACTGTGGGGTGGACATGGGGTGATCCATTCCCCTGCATCAGCTGCTCCCCAAAGTGCTGTGGGATCCAGAGCCAGGCTCCTTGCCTGAGCCTGGGCACCAAGGCATGGCTTTTATCCCAAAGGACTGCTAATTTCCCTGTACATGGAAGGTGACAGGGTGGTGAGAGCTCTGCTGGATCCTACCCCTGCTGCTGCTGGGAGTCCCTGTGGCATCTCTCCCTCCTTTGGCCAGCGGCCTGCCAGGCAATGGGCAGCAGGGTGGGAACATCTTGGGCTTGAAAGAGCAGGAGAAACCCTGCAGTGAACTGTGAGAGGAGAGAGAACATCCCTGAGGAGCAAAACTGAGAGGAAAAGACAGAGAGGAACAGTGACCTCAAAAAACAAGCTGAGCAAGATTCTCCTGCATTTACCAGGTTTCTAATTCAACCCCAAATAATCTTTTTCCTTTTAAAACAAACAAGCAAAACCAGCCAAGCATCACACCAGGAGAGAAATTTATTGAAAGAATTAAGGAGGCCTATGGGGACAAGGTTATTTAACTGCTTACATTACTCAAAATTCTGTACCTGAGCAAATGTAAAGAAATGAAATTTATTTTGTTTTCTAGCCAATTTTAATAAACTATTTTAACCCTCTACCTTATGTTAAACTGCTTTACAGTTTTTCTATTAGTTTCACCTTAGATTTCACTTTGATCAGTAAAGGCTTGGATGCAATCATTGGTAATTACAGCTTCGCATTCTTTTCCAGAAATATAGAATGTGAAGTGCTTTTCACTTTAAACTTTTTTCTGTTTATTGTTCACATCCAGTTGGATGTAGTAATAAGCATTAACATGCAAATAATTATCACCAATATTTGATATTCATAGAGAACAAATGCTAATACAGTTAATACATCAAATATGAAAGAGGCTTTTAATTCAGAAAAGAAAAAAGATTAAAAATATTAGCTTTTTATATAAAAAAAGCATTTGCAATGATTATAAATTCTATTGAGCTTGCAGAAAACTTGAGCTTTGAGTTTGCAGTATCTCTTATTAATGTTTAGCCTCAAGAAAGAGTTTATAATAAAGGGACTTACACAGACAACAGATAAATAGAAATGATACAGCCAAGAGGGTTGAAGAGCCCTGGGTATGTTTGTTGTCATTCTACCATGCTGATTTCCATCAGAGCTGCTGAATATGCTGAGACTTATGTAGGGGATGAAGTGAAATGCAATATGCATTGATAACAGCTAAGGTTGGAATGCCAGGAAATTATTTTCTTTTGATTCTCCTCTAAGTTTCTTTTCCTTGTTATGACTGCCTGTGGGATGGAACAGGTTAGCCCTGTTCTTGCAAAGTCAGCTGGTTGGTCTAAACCTGCAGATCCCAGTGGAATGGTAATTGGGAGGAATCTAATGTGCCGTAAAACAGAGGTCAGTGTCGGTAATCTGGTGTCCCCTGCTGGTTTTAAAAACTGTGAATATCTCCTGCAGATGGGAGGGAAATGTTGTCTGTGTAGGCACCGTGTGCCTCGTGTGGCTTTGCTGCTCCTGTGCACTGGTATCCAGGTCCCTCCAGGTGTGACTGGGGCTTTAGTGAGGAACAGGGATAAAGGCAAATCATCTCTGTTTGTATGGGAAGGCTGAGCTGAGCAGTTTGCTCCAAGGTGGTAAAACAAAAACAAAACAAAACTAAAAAGGGACTCTACCATTTGTTGCAAACAGAATTTAGTTTGTGCTGGGAGGCAGTACCTCAAGTATGAGGCTGGGAAGGGAGGATGCTGAAGAGCAGTGCAGAGGGACACAGGGCTGAGACTGGGCGGGAAAGGCTGGCAGGATCTTGTCTGCAGGTTGGGTTGGATGTGCCAAGAGCTCAGCAGGGAACACAGGAGAGGAAGCTGAGATATTTGGGCAAGGTGCACCACCATTTTATGCCAAATCCTGTTAGGTTTGGGATCAGATCGCTTGGAAATTCTGTGTGCATCTGTTGAGTTGCATAAATGTCCCTAAATAACATCTGCTAAAAGTGATCCTCAAATGAAAAATGAAAATGCACCAAAAGTATGAGCAATATCAGCACTTCGTTTTCACAGTGTTTGCAATAAATGCTTTTGGTGTTCTGAGGCTGAACTAAGAGAGTTCTTTCTCTAAATAGATTTTTTTTTATAGACCAGTCAATAAATGCTAGTAACCATAATCTCTTTCCCTAAGTGTCATTATGTTTTATGAATTTTTAATAGAAATTAATCACTGAAATATTTAAGTCTTAATTAATTAATTACACCAGTAATTTACAGCCAATGCAGTATGATGTCTGTTAGAAAAAATTATTTAATAAGCTTTTAGTCCTGCCGTTGTTTTGCCTTGTCAATGAATTACTTAAGTTTCATTTGTTAAATGAGTTAAGTCAATAAAGTTCTTTAGCTGTTTTTCAGAGAGTGAACATTATTTCCAGATAATGTATATCTAATTCTCTTTTTACTTTAGTCTATCTGTATTGGCTGGTGTGGGTTACTATTAATTAGCCCTTCAAAGCAGATTAGGCAGAAAAGATGACAACGTAAAGGTTCACAGTGACAGAATTCTTTAATTAGGAAGTGTGGGTTAGTGGTGAGCAGTGTCCTCAAATGGATTGCCATCTGTTAAATTAAAGCTGATTTCCTTCATTTGCTTATGTAATGTTTCTAAAGAAAGTGGCTCTTTTTATTTATGGAAATTATATATTCCCTTTCATTATTTTCTCTTAATTGATTCTGCATTCTGTAACTAGTAAGCAATGAAAACACAGTGCAGAAGAAGAGCCGCAGTAATGGACAATATGACCCTGTAGTAATTGCCACATGGACTGTAGAACGTCATTCTGCTTTAAGATGTTCCTTTTGAAGTGTTCGGATTAAATGAATGTAAATTTAAATTCCTATTTCCACGGGAATAAGCTGCATCAGTTTGTGTCCTTTTTTATTAGGTTACAGCAAACTCTGGAGTGGGCCTAGATATGCAGCCTTTTCTCTTTCAGCTTTTCTAGGCTGAAGGGCAAAGATTCTTGCTTTCACATTCTTTCGCAACTTGCTGATTTGGTTTGTAAATGACTGAAACAATTACTGGGTCACTTAAATAATTATAGTGTGTTGGGGGCCAATAGAAACAAGAAAATTCACATAAGAGAAGTTGATTTTTGGGAAAATTTCCCTGATACTCAAGGGCAACCTAGAAATTCTGGAATTTTATTGACAGCTTTGGAGTCCATAGTTTTGTGAGTTTGCTCCTTTGCACAGCAATTTTCATGAAAGAGCATGTATCTAGAAAAACAAAACCTCCTTGAGCTGAAACTCTCTTTTCCTTCTTTCTCTGATTTCTTTTAAAGAAGGAGCTATTTGGTCCTGCAGTAATGGCTGTGGAGGGAAGACAATTAGCACTCAGCATCTGATAGACTGCCCTGGTAGCTGTGCAGACACACCCTTTATCACCAGGGAAGGAAAACCCTGCTGTTGTCAGTGGCTGCCATAATGAACTCAGAAGTTTGTACCTAATGCTGGGCAGCTTCTGTTTGAAGCATGACATCTGTGATGGCACAGGTTACAAATTATAGTTAAGTCAAGGATTATATCTCCAAGATCTGCAGCTATTGATTGCCACGTGGGGATATAAAGAACTCTTCTTTCCTCCCCTGGATAATATAGATAATTAGATGTGCTGTTAAGAGATATTCAGCTTCTGCTGCAGCATCTGGCAATTGCCAGTCCCACAGCAAGAGATTGGCCCTGATGGATTGCTTGCCTTGGCTTGGCTTGGCTTGGGTGGGTGGTGGCACTTTTTGGTGTGAAGGGTGGCACAGGGTGGTGCCTTCCAGGGGGCTGGTGTTAAAATGGGATGTGCTGGACACCTTTCAGAAAGGAGCAAGGAAAGGGAATGAACTTGGTTGAAACTTACCTTGTGCTAGAAAATCCCCAAAGTCTCTTCCACTGCATATATATTCTAGGGTTTCATGTGGGCTTTTCTTCATTTGTGCAACATAGATATGGTAATTTGTGCATTAGGTATTGAGAAATGGATCAATTAAAAGCATAGAAACAGAATTAATCAGATGTTCACTTTATTTATGAACATATGTTCCATATTATATTTCCACCAGGATATCTAATGAAACTAAGTCAGAAAAAGAGCAGTTCCTAACATGCCCCTTATATGTTCTTCCATCTCTGTTTTCAGTTAGAAACAAAGTTGTTTCTAGTTTCTTTGAATTTGTTTTTAATGTGCTACTTGATGTAGCAATAACAAGAAAGAAGTACTACAGCAGTCTCTGCAAAGCTCAAAAACGTTTCCTACAGCAACAAGTTTAAAAGTAACAGAAGGAAAAGACTCAGAGAGTGTAATTTGAAAACTCAATATACAGTCCCTGAAGATACCCCCAAGAGGACAAAGAAATCATTGAGGAGAACAAGGGCTAGATTGCAACACAAAAATATTCTACTTTTAAGTTATCTCACCACAAGAGGGTCTTTAAATTGGAGCAGATAAGTTTGGCCTGTGCCAAACTATGGGCAGGGCATTAATGGCAGCGGTTTGGTTTGGATTTGTCCTCTTGTGTGTTAAAATCTGATGGGGGAGAAATGCAGAGATGTGATACAGAACAGAGAGAACACATGGAAAAGCAAAAAAAAAAAAAAGGCTTTTATGCTTCTATTAGGAAGAATGCATAAAAATATGTGTATAGGTAATATTTTCTCCAGCACTTATTTTCTCAATTCCAAACACACTTTGCCTTTGAACCAGACAGGTGAACCACAGGAAGAGAAATATACTGTAATTTTCTTCTAATAGTCCCAAACTCTTCCTGAATATGCAACAAAGCAACTCAGCAATTTTAGTGCCTGATGGATGAAAAAAGGTGCATATTAAGCTTTCTTTGTTAATTAAAAATTGAATACCAAGGTTTAAGTTTACAAATGTCTCCAAAAAGGCTGGTGTCTTGGGACAGGGTGCTCCTAATGCACTCAGTATTGGCCTTGGATGTTTTTTAGTTTGAATGTTAACAAGGTGATGTTATGCAGGAGTGAAAAAAGGTACACCAGGAGCAGATAAAAGAGCATTTCAATGCATATCACAGGGAGCAGTTCTGCAGGGGTAGGGGTCCAGGCAAGATGGCTTAAGAATTTTGTTCTAGGCCTAATGCTTATCTTCCTATTTGAAGTCCATTGCATTTATGTCAATTTAATGATGCCTAAGTGTAGCACCCCAAGCGAGAGGTACACAGAGAGCGCTCACACATACTCACAGGAAAATTCAATTAGGCTGCTGTCTACAGTCCACAGCCCAACACACCCTGCAAGGCAAAGTCTCTGCTGAATTTGCATGTGCTCATCTCTGTAAAAATGATTTAGCTGAGGCATGGTGTGGGTTACAGTGCTTAACTGATGCTCCTCATCTTTCTCCTGTAGGCCCAAAAGTGTTCAAGGTGAGAGAAGTCAGAGCTGCCTCTTTGCTGTATCTCAGATAAAACGGGGAAGCTGTTTGATCAAAAGGAAAATTCTTATCATGACATGCTGCTTGCTCTGTTTGTCTTGTACCTCTTGCAAATCACATAGTGGCTTGGTTAATAGGACTGGATTTGCATGGCAAGGTTTTGGTAGGAGGGTAGGGGTGCTTTGGGGGTGGCTTTGGAGAGAAGCTTTCAGAAACTTCCCCTGTGTCCAATGCAGAGTTTCCAAAAGAGACCCTCCGAAGCTGAGGCCATCAGTAACAGGGGTAGTGTCTCTGAGAGACCCACTTGTTATTCTATTCTGTTTTGATTGGCAATAAATTAAATTAATTTCTCCAAGTCAGGTCTGTTGTGCCAGTAACAACAATTGGTGATTGATTTTCTCTCATCCTTGTCTTGACCCACAAGCCTTTCAGTGTATTTTCTCTACTCTTTCCAGCTGTGGAAAGGTAGTGATGAGTGACTTTGGTGGGCATCTGCCATCTAGCCAGGGTCACCCCACCACACTTTAAGGTATTCAGGTTTTTCATGCAACTAAACCCAGTTCCATCTGCTGAGTTGGCTACTCTGCAGTCTCCTCTACAGTGCAGTAGTGAGAGAGCTTGACAGGAGAGCATCAGGTTTTACACCACCAAATTTAGTGACAAATGCTAAAATAACATCTGGTAAGTATCAGGCAGTACCAGATCAGTGCTGCCATATTTTTTTTTCCCCTACACAGCAGCTGAGTGTAAAGAGATGAGTGGTTTTGCTTACGTTGCAGCTGCTCCCAGGTGACAGCTCTGTTACCACCCAGCAAAGTCTGACACAGAACTGGCTGCAACAGATTGCCTGTTCCCACACTCCTCAACTGCTAGAGAGCAGTGGATTACTGTATTTTTAGACCAAATGAGGATAAAAGTCACACTGTCATTTTAGAGGGTAAAATCTGGGGTTAAACTCTGCTGCTCAGTGAAATGTGTGGTATTTTTCAGTAAGTTATACTCTAAAACAAGAATGAGGAATGAACATCTCTCATATGTAAAGGAAGTGATGCAGAGTTACCCTCTAAGCACATGAGTGTATTCCATAATACAAATTCAGTGCATGAAGATGGATGATATATCAGCTTCTGCCTATCACAACTCTGAGCCTGGCTCATGTAATTTAGTCTGTTTGAAAATGGTGGCAGAAATTAATTCTTTACTAAAAAGCATAAGTACATCAATTTCCTTTACTTAAAAAGCAAAAAAAAGTTATTGCCAGGCATCGCCTCTGTCATAGCAGAAGTTCTTATAATATGCTTGCAATTATACAAATGTTGTCTTTATCTTCAAATAAAATATTTGACAGCAGAAGAGAATGCAATAGGGAAGTGATGGAGATGTCTCACACAAGAGAAAAAACTTTAATGTTTGGTAAAATCAAGAGGAGACAGTGAACTCATGCAGGGATGAAAAGAGAGAAGCAGGATCTTAAAAATAACAGGCAGAGGGAAGATATTTACAAGATTTTGGGGGTGTAAATGGAGGTTAAACTTGCTGTGATCTCAGGCAATGCCCTGAGCCAGCAAGGCAGGCAGTGGCTGTGCCTGGGGCAGGGGTGTGTCCTCCTCTGTCCTCTGGGGACTGGGGACAGGGTCTGCACGGGGGATTACCCTGGAGAGGGAAGGAGCCAAGGTTCCAGCAGAGCCGTGGAGGAGGAATGACAAGGAAATGAAAGATTTTCTAAAGATATACTTAGAGAAAATCGAAAACTAGAAAGTGACCCAAGAGAAGACTGGCTTTTACTGGCAAGAGAAGGGCAGGATTTAAAGGAGAGTTCATTAAGAAAAGACAGCTGGAAATACAACAGCCAAGAACTCCTCACATTATCATATTTATGTTACAATAAACTATGTTTATGGCCAGAAGGGCTTATTAGAAATCCTGTTGCTCTGTAGGTTTGCTGAGATCTGGTTTTTGCAGATAGCTGAACAGGAATCTGTCCCTGAATGTTGCACTTCTCTCTGAGTGTCTCAAAGGCTTTTTGTAGAGGAACTGTCATGATGCATGTCAGAAAACCAACCACACCAGAATGTTTTTAGTTTTACAGGAGAAAATACGCTTTTTGTTTTTGCTAAACATAAAACCAGGAACCATAAGCCTGTTAGCAAAAGAAGGAGGTAAAAAAAGAGCATGAATTATTTAAAAATAAAATCGTAGCAGAAAACTTATTTGACAACAGAGATAACTTCATTTGCTAACATCCAGAAATAATCCAGCCTTTCACTCTGCTTCCTCTGGATATTGCCTTACCAAGAGGGTTTATTATTTATTTATTTATAACATTGCCCCTTTGTTATAATACCAGGTCAGAACTTTGCAGGGATTTTTATTTTTATATTAACAATACTGAAATGTAAAATTCAAGCAGAATAAATTATATTCTGTATGTTGTCCAACAAAAGGTATTCCTATTCCTTGATATTCTTACAGAATATTGATATTTCCAAGGCAAATGCGAGAAGATTTGTCTGAATAGTGAATTTGTTTTTTCATTTTGCCGCTAAAAGGATCAGCCCTGAGTATACCTCTGGTTCTTATTTGTTCTCAGAGGACTTCACATCAGCTGATTTTTAATAATAATCAATAATTTTTTCTACTTTTGCTGATCCTGCAGTTAGTTCACAGTCTTGACAGATACCTACACTCCCAATGGGTTATCAATGTGTGTCAAGGTAAAGTGTTTTTTTTTACTTCAATATCAGCATCTCTCTGTAAGGCCTTTGTGTGTTCCATTATTTTTTTACTTTATGGATTTTTAAGTTAATGTCATCTACCTAATGCCCATTTGAATCACTTACTTCACACGTGCTTTATCCACATATCTGGTTTCTGGTGATTTGCTGACTTCACCAAAGATTTTTATCCTTAATTTCTGTTCTAAAGTGATTTTAAAACATTAGGATGATAAAAATTTTCTATTGTTTTCTTTGTTCAGCAAAAAAAAATTTGCCGTACTACACTTGTCTTTCCCGTGTTGTGAGGCTGCTTTGTCAGTGCTGTGGGGATGAGGCAAAGTCTTCACTGTGAGGTCCTGTCACCTGATTTATCTGCTTTCATGGAATTGCTCACTCTGATGTGGGTGTTATTTTGGGTTAGCAGTGTCCAGCTGAGGTTTAGGTGCTGAGCTGGTGCCAAGAAGCTTCAGGGCAGAATTACTGCATTTGTTTTGCCCTCCAGTCAGCCCCAGCCCAAAGAGCCTGGCATCCAGCAAGCACTGCACTCTCTGCATCCTTGGGAAGCAGAAAGGTGTAAGTGATGCTCAAGTGAACATTATGTTGCAGTGATGTAGTTGTGCTATAAACCTTTTCATCTGCCTTGTGTTTTAATTATGCTGCAGAGCTCCCTGGTGAGGCAGGTAAAATGATAAATTAAAATTATTCCATCTGTCAGAAAACAGAGCCACATCTTTAGAAAAATACACCGCTATCATTTAAAAGCAGCACATGAAAAGGTCATAAGAAAAATCTGATGGCTGCTTAAAGGGTGGGAGAGTGGGATGTAAATTAGGAGAGGCACTTCTCCTTCACTTGCAATCTGCCTAGGATGCTAGTGCCTTTATAGAGAGCAGCTGTGTGTTTATATAGAACAGAGGCCTGGGATCTAATCTGGGAAGACCAGGAGACAGCACTTCAGCCTTATGGCTTTGGTGAGGGTTTCCTTTTTCTCTCTGCCTTTTTACCTGCAACTATTCAGTTTCATATCATTCACCTAGTTGATATTTTTTGTGCATAGAAATCTCTGGGTGGAGAGTTGGTTAATAAATGAGCTCTCTGCTTCTGTAGAGAGCTGGATGTGACAGATGTTTCACCTCCAGCCACACTGTGATCCAAGGCCCTTTCCCACTCATTTCCAGTTTGGGGGGTTTTGTCTCTTGTAGCTTATCAGTGCCATATGTAAGCTCTGGGGACATGTAGCAACCTTTCACCTTTCCTACAATCCTTTTTTGGGTGAATTAACATGGTTCTGCATGAACAGATGAGCCTAATGAGCCTGAGTGTTCCAGGAGGGGTGAAGGTGATCGAGCTGTTCTCCATGCTCTGTTCTTTAATCACTACAGACTTCCTCATTCAATCCCCATAAGCAGTAATTGCTCCTTATGTCACTGAGACAGGCATGAATAAATGTCTTTTTGGCACTGTTCAGGCAAACTTGCAGCAGTAGCAGCAACTCTGTGGGGGATCCCAAGAGGGATCCCACATGCTTATTGTGTGAATGCAGGACAGCTGGAGGAGCTGAGCATCTCTCGGGATGAATTTGTGCTACTGATCCACAGCTGTGCCAGCACAGGCTCCATGTAACTCCTGAATTTGTCTGCAAGGTTCCAGTGCAAAAGCCTTTGAGGTGTGAGGGGTTGTGTGAGTGCCAGGTAAGGGCACCCAGGGCTCTCTCTGTGGAAGGGTGATGGAATCGAAGCTCTGTCCCCTGGGTGCAGGCAGGGCAGTGCCACTCTGCAGCCTTCCCATGGACCAGGGCTCTTCTCCTGGACTCCACAGTGACTTGCTGCTTGTCCTCAGTAACTCAGTGGTTGGTGGTGTGACTATGGGCAAGCCATTCCACCTCGTTATTTTCTCTGCCACCCTTTGACTGTCTTGTCTGTTTAGGCTGAAAATAAAATGTTTCTTCAGGACAGTAACTTGTCTCTTAGGATGTATTTGTTCAGCAAGTACAAATAAGATCAAGGCCCTATGGCTGGGGTTTCTGTGTGCTCCCACAGCATGAATAATAAATAATAGCAAAGGTAAACTGATTGTGTTAGTAACATTTATGTGCAGAGGTATTATTGAATGAGACAACAAAGGAATACAGTGGGAATGTTCCTAAGTATTGCAGTAGAAAATGATGATTTTAAAATAATGGGGGGGTGGGATTTACAGAACAGATGTCTGCTTGCAACTGATGCAAAGATTGCACTGTACTTGTGTGGTAACAGCAGTGCTTTTAATCTCATATATGGAAATTCTGTTGTTACTATTTCAGGAATGGAAAAAAAATTAAAAATGCTGCTCTTCTTGAGATAAACACAAAAGGACTCCTCACCATCAAGGAGGGTTTGACAGTAGCAGAGATTTAAACCTTTGAGTATTGTGAGTGTTATCTGCTTCCACAGAAAGGCTGCCTCATTTCCCTCTGGGACTTCTGATCCCAGCTACACACTAAAACTGTGCAAGGCTGGATGCAAATGTTGCTATCTATAGGCTTTGAAGTGATTGAACTCCCACCAGAACTTAGATTTTAATAAGTACTTTGATCTGAGGCTCTGCTACAGGACCAGTTACAAATGTGTCTCGAATCTGTAAACCTCAAATTGTGCAGGACTACTACGTGTCACCTATTTCAGGAACAGTGCAAATGATGGCATTTGTAAATCAAAGTCGCATCTGAGGGGAAATGTATGGAAAGTTACTAGAGATTCTTAAACAATCTCTATCAATTTGTTCTGTTCTGTTTCTTTAGCTAGAAATAAGAAAACTCTAAAGACATTGTCAACTTTCTATGTGTTTACTGTCCAAAGTAGGAGAGAAAACTAAGATCCTCTTATGACAGTGGTCAAAGGGTTGATGTTATTGCACATATGTTTAGTGAAAGGATATTTTTTAAGTATTTATCATGAGCCTATCTCCACTTGTCTGACTTCTGCAATTAAACTTCCAGCATTTACAGCACAGGCTGAATTAAATCAGTGCTGATTGTTTCCTTAAAATCCGCCATAGAGTTAATTCTTGTCTCCACAGAAATAACTGCCGAAGACCCATTTTATAACTTCAAGTAAGACAGTATTTTACTGTTTTCATCCTACACTATGGCTAATGAGCCAAGTGGAAATTTCATATCTGATCAGCCACAGAAGTAAAAGGTGAAGGATTATGTGCTCAGGGTATTGTATCTACACAAATAAAGCCAAGACAAAAACGTATTTTCAGACAACGTTTCTTAGTTATAGAAGCGTGGGGGTTACTTTGCACTACAGCAGGAGGAAACAGTTTAAAGAGACTTTCCAAATTAATTCTTTCCTTGGAAAATTCATTTTGTTGTTACTGAGCATATTTGTGTTACAAAGAAAAAGATCATTATTGCATGAAGGACCTTTCATGTTATAGTTGAAACAAGGAAGAGAGACATGAAGGGCATGCTCAGCAAAGCAGTAATGTTATTTGTTTGGGAATGCTCCTTGAAGCATAGGCAGAAACCATTCTGGGTGGTAGACAGGCATGCAGTTCACCATTTTAAAGAGGTTTCTTTCTACTTTCACAAGTTCATAATCAAAAGCTATCAAATGGATAGACACACACACATATATATATATATTTAACTTTTCTACAAGCATTTTGATGTATCAGGAGCATTAAACAAATAAATGAGAGTGGGGATCAGAAATGGAGGCTGGATACATTTGTGTCTGCCAAACACACCTGACTCAGGCTTAAGAAGAGCTGAGTGGCTGCAGTGTGAAATTAATGCCAGAGTCCCAAATGGCTGTGGATGAGACACTGGTTCACCACTTCATTTCAAGACAGGAACTCTGATGTGGTATCTGCATGGTTTTGGTCCAATTTGTCTGATTCAGGTTGCTTTTTTGAGGGAGAGAAATAAGATTGTGAGGCATTCGGAACATCTGTGGTGTGAGCATAGAGCTCTACTGTGAGAAGTCCTTTTTGTCTTATTTAAAACTAAATCCTGAAGCTAAAAGAGAAAGGAACAACTGGTGCCAGTGTATGCTGAAAAAAACTAGACATAAGCCTGACTAATTCTGTTCCTTTGTGGAGTTATTCTGGATTTTCAGTACCCAAGAGGCAAGATCAAATTTTGGGTCAGTCACTTAGGATTTCAACTGAAATACTGACCATGGCAAAAAAAAGTGTTTCCACTGGCATCAAATAAGCCTCCCTATTGTATAATACACATTAGAGTTCCTTTGTCTTCATCTTAATGGATTTGGCATTCCTCTAGTTACAGCTTTCATGTTTTATTTTGCCAAATCCCAGTTTAAGGTTAGCCATATCATCTTGTTGCCCAAGGGAAGAGAAAGACAGTTTTGAGCATATTCACTCATATAATTTTGAAGAGAATGCAGAGTTGCTGTTCTTTAGCTGAATCTCTATACTTCAAAAGAGAAGAGAAACAGAAATAAGATATTGTGATATGATAGAATATTTGGTTTTGGGAGCTGGTTCCTCTCAGCTGTGACATTATCTGTCACTGTATTCCTTACAGTCTTTATTTCTTTAATCAATATGTTAATCACTAATTTTTTTCAATCATCATCACTAAGTAACTTTAACATTTCACTTTCTATTATAATATAAATAGTAAGTGGGAACCTGATTAAAATTTTTGTTAACATATTCAAATACAATTTTCTTAATCATTAAATTAATAATATTTTTATCTTAATATTGCAGAAAAATTTGAAATCACTGTATGTGCTATACAGATGCAGCTTCAGTTCTCTTGAATGCTCCACTCCTGTATCAGGAAGCACTTTGATGAAATAGGTAATTATTGTTATAACTGAGCTTAGACAAATGTTTCTTTATGGAGGGACACTGGGAGAGAAGGGACATGCTGAAATTAAAGAAGGAGCCTGAGGAAGAACTTGAAATAAATTGATATCCCAAAGTCCTGGTCCAGCACTATACACATCTTGTCATCCTCTTCCACATCAATGCCTCTTGCACTTGGGAAAACCCAACAAATGTTGCCAAATCCTGTCACGAGGGCTTGTGCAGAGCTGAATGTTCTTCAAGTGTCTGCTGGTATCTGTGAGAACCTCCTGGCTGAGGGCACGGGATAACTCAGGACTGGGAGCAGCTCTCCCTGTTCTTTCACTCCAGAAAGGTTTCACTGCCCTTAGTCAGCCCCTGCCGCATCTGTGCCATTGCAAACTGAGCTCTGGGGTCCCTGGGCAGGGGTGCAGCTCCAAGCTGTGCTCACTTTTCCTCTGCATCAAGTGGAGTCCTGCACAAGGCAGCACTGCCAAGTGTGGAATTTCATTTATGCCACTGCTCCCAGTGCAAACAGAGAGGGAGGGAAAGATGGTATTAATAGTCACATAACTTTGCTCTTTTCCACAGACCCATAGGGATGACCTTAGGGCTTTTCTCTGGAAGGTGAAAGGTGCACTATTCTCATTAGAGTGAAAAAAGGAAGAGTACTATTTTGGGTCAAATGGTTTTTAAAAAATGTTATACTTAACAGGAAACCGACAGTAGAAATAAGAATTCAGGTACCTTTATCTTCCATAATTTTATCTTCTTGTATTTGTAGACTTGGAAGTGAATTCTGGCTGTTGAGCATTGAAAGGCATTGCCCTAAACTTCAGACAGGGAGCTCAATGAACCTTTCAAAAAAACCAAACCCATGTGCACGCAAAAAGCAATAAAGTTTAAAGGTTAGATTTCTTCTCAATTTCAAGGTTTCTTTGTATCTCTGCTGTGATATGATTGTGTTTCCCAACTAAAAGAGTTTACTCCCCAAATGCTCCACTCCTGTGGAAGTCATGCAGTCCCCTGAAGCTGAGGGGCCTTTCATAGATTTATGTCTGATGAACTTGGTAAATGAACCCTGTTAAACGTGAAAGAGAGAAGAAAAGCTTCCTAACAAAAAACAACCCGAACAAAGAAACAAAACAGAAAAACCCCAAAAGACTTTTCTGTCCCAGTTGTTCCTGTGTTGCACTCAGCATTACAGCTGGCTCAGGCAGCATTCACAACATCGCAGGATCTCTGCCAAAATGTGGAAAAAACAAATATTAGGAGATATCTCAGAAGTATTAAAAAACCCCCAAACATATTGCTCATTTGGGCCATGGCTTGTTAAAATCTCTCCGTGTCTGCTGTCGAATACAGCCAGGCTCTGTGGAAAGCATGCTGGACACAAGACGTTGCTGCCAGGAGCTGAGGTATAAACTGATCCTTTCAGGTAGGAATGCAGCTGTGCTTGACAGACTGAATTTGTCCACTTGTCATAGAGGAGGGAGCTGTTGTGTTACAATTTCCCATCCTATACTAATAATACCTAAACAACAGCTACTCACATTTGTATTCAGTCAAATACAATCAATAGACATCTGTTTGTACGTGAATGACTGTACACTGGTACCTGTTTACTGCTAATTAAGCTTCATTAGTGATTAGTTTGTCTTCAGAAGGGGAAAGAAACAACCATAATTAAGGGCTAGCATATTATGTGGTCCCATATTTTCCCTTTTCAGAACTTGCATTCTAACAGCACCATTAGTCTGCAGTGCATTTGTCTGTGTTTAAGTGTAACTACATTTCCTTGAAAAGACCATCTGTTCATAAAGACCATCTTTTTCATGCTCCCTGCAGTAAACTTTAGAGAGTGGTAGAATTAGCAAAGGACTGTATTTAAATGAAAATACATGTGGATTGAAACTAGGTAAAGCTGTTCTGTACACAGAAGAATAGGTCTGTGCTGGAAAGATTGTAATTATCTTCCTCCTTTACTTTTACAGACTTTTTAATCTGCACTGAAGTTTGCCACCTTTGACTGAGTAATTTTGTTCTTTCTACCTACACCTGAATGGAAAGTACCAAGTGGCAAATTACTTGAGTAGTGATTGTGGTGAAGGTGGTTTAACTTTGCAGAAAATGAAGCACTTACATTTTAATTTGCTTGGATTGATCATAAATGGTCACATTTTAAACCTGCAGTATAAAGGTCTGGATTTCACCCTACCACAGTTACAGTGAGCGCTGCTTTATTCCATAAATTGTCCTGTTGTAGAGTTAGGTAGTATTCAGTTTTAGAGTGGCCTGGATGAAGATCAGATTGGTCTCCTTTAAATAAAAAATTCTGTTTAATTTAATCCTATGCATAAGCTGGGAGAATAGAATAAACTGAATGTTAGTGAGGCAGAACTCACCACCACAGAGATTTCTATGGAAGAATGTGAAATACCCAACAGTATTAAAAAAAAAAATACATGGAAAGTTTGTAAATGTAAATGTTTCCATGTTGCACAAAACAGATCAAGTATTCCTGCTACTTCAGTGTGGATTATGCAAATACAGCCCTTGAAGACCTGCACAAACAGAGGAATGACAATAGAGAACAAACAAGATAACATTCTTATCCAGAATACAGACAAGGGGATAAATGTTAACTCAATGAAAAAGTTAAGATAAACTTCTTTGGTTTTGTTTAATGGTTTATTTCTTATACCAGCTAAAATGTGTATCCTGGGCTTTCTTAGAAACCTAAGCAAAACATACAAAAACTTCAACCAGAAATAATGAACTGAGCAATGCTGAAGTACTTGGAATATGATTCATTTTTTTCCCCAAAGATTAAAGGAAATATTCTCATTAGCTTATTCTCATGCAGTAATCCGTGTAACCAACAATAAGGGAATCCTCTGGTCATGGTCATGAGTTCTATTAAAATGTCTCACAGAAATAAATTTCTGTTTAGCAGACAAAAAATGGGTCTGTTTTATGGTGCAACCAAGGGACACCTCTGCACTGTGGGAGTTATCAAACCTTCAATATCAAAATGACCTTCTGTGTACTCTTATCAGAAGCATGTGCATCTCTTCCAGGACAAGATAACTCTGTATGGCAGAGAGGTTGCCAAACAATCTTATTGTCTGTGTTCTCCACATGCTGTTATCTGGAGGAGCGTCACATAAGAGATGAGTTATGTATAAATGCAAAAAGAGTTTCCATTTTATTAGGAGCTTCTTCCAATGAAAAAAAAAGAGACCTGGGATTCTGTCTGAGATGCAGCTCAGGGAGATGCAAGGCAGTACTGGTCTAGAAGGCCTGAGGCTGTGTTAGCCCCATGGTGAGCACCACTTAATGAGCCTGGAAACCTGGGCCAGATATTCTCTGAATTGTGGTCCTGGTGCTCGGATCCAACCTGGCCTGTGACCCACTGTCTGGACAGACAAACAATGAGCTCCTGTTTGTCTTCAGAAGGCTGTAGACTAGACCCAAAACTGGAGGAAGATGTGTTTTCTAGTGAAAGAGGCTCTGATTTGTCCTGATTGACAGGAAGTATTTTCCCCTTTCTAACCTAGAAGCATTTTCTAAGGCTTATTTTCTGAAAGTGGCATGATAAGCTATGGTAACAAAGTGTATGTTAACGAGGTGCTGTGGTACTACACGTATTAGGCAACAGAGAAAACTTTAATCAGCATTCAGATTTCCTCCAATACCCTTTACCTCTCTGCCAGGAATGAAGAGGAAGAAACAGTATTAGCATCCTTGGATTTGTCCAGATTTCGCATTTATGTTTTGAAGATACACAAATACGCTGGAAAATAGGAAATTATTAGGGTTTTGTTGGTTTGTTTTGTTGATTCTCTTTACAGATGGCATAGTTGGATCAAAAGTTGGGAGCACAAGGTAATAGTTCTTAAGAAGTGTAGATGGATCTACTGAAATTACAAATGTCTGTATCTGAGTGTGCAATTTCAACACTATGAAAAAGCTTAGTAAGTGCTAAAGTAAATTTTGCATTACAAAGACAGTAGGCCTGACTGTGGATGCTGCTGTTCAGTCTGTGCCTGCAAGGAGTGTATAAACAAGTGAGGTTTAGTAGGAATATGTCCTGGAGCTTGCTTTCAATTGCTCAGCGTTACTAAAAGCCACATCCTTTCTCTGACATGAATTACAAAAAACTAAATCAGCATAAAACAAACTATACAGCTTTGATTTCAGGTACAAAACTGTCTATTTAGTTCTCTTTATGACGCTGTTCTGCTCCAATTGTGCTGGTGAGGATCTTGAGAGTGTTTTCAGTTGTGATTCTTGCTGCTGTTTGATGCCTTCTTGGTTCTTCAGACGTGGAGATAAGAGAAGTTCTCTGTCAAGGGTCTCTGCCTGCAGCTACCAAAGGGATTCAGTCAAAGATTGCCCACACTTGGCTTATTGCAAGTCCCTTTTCCAGAGACCCCCTGTTTTTCTGGATCTTGCCCACATGGGTTGCTCAGCTTACACTGCTTCTTTTCATATCGCTGAGGTGGTCCTGTGTTGTTCAGTTACATTGTTTGTCCAAGTAACTTAAGTCTAATTTCAACAGCCCGCAAGTGCCTTTTAAAACTCCCTAAATAATGGGAACACCCTGCTTCTGTGTTCTCATTTCTGGTCATTATTTTTTTAAAAACAGTTTTTCACAAAGGGTGGACAGCTGTTGAACTTGCACCAAAGAGAAGCAAGAGTTTGTCAGAGCTGTTGAAATGGTGCTTGTTGAAGGAGTTCCCCTCACTAACTGCCCATGTTTATTAGCACTGTTTTAGAGAGGTAAGAAACATAGAGGTTGTTCTGTACAAATGTGCACCAACAGCCACCTTGTCTCTACTCTTGGTGTCACCAGAGGAGCCTCCATCTAGAGCAGCTTTGCACAGAGGTGAGACTTGTGATTACATGCCTCAGAAACATCTCTGCAAAGTTAATCCTCTGCTCTACATATAAGCCCTCCATCATAAGCAGACCCCTTTGCAACCAAACAAATCCTGCCCACCACTTCTGTTTTCTTTGGAGTAGTAGTGGTGTTGCTCAGAAAATGTGTTAAAGGAAAACAAATCAATATAATATCAATGCAATTGTTATTAGACTCAAGTTCTTAAAGCTAGCATGAGATTAACTGAAACAAATCTGAAGGCTGAAAGTTTGATGTTGGTGTCCTAAATCAAATTAAAATTGAGCTAGAATCGAGTACAGTGTAAAATCTTATTTACACAACTTACATATTCTATTAAATCTTATCTCGTTAGTTTAATCTTACTTGATAGCACCTCAAAATTTCTAATTTTAACAAGATCCAATGTTCTTATTTAATGAATATAGCAATTAAATGTAATGCTATGTTATGATTCATGGGATCATTCCATTAGGATTTACTGCGCTAGTATACTGGATGTAAATAATTCTTGCCAGAGATGGGTGAATTATTACTGATGCACAAAAACTACTATGTTTAAAGAAAGTTAGAACTGTAAAATTAAACTCAGAAGGATTAGGAAAAGGCAGAATTAATGCTGTCTGTGTAGCTTTAATTTGGAAGATGAATGTGATGCAGTCTTAAAGACTCGATCACAAGCTGCTACTTTATTCTGTGCACAGGATGGACAAGATCAAGTGTTTATTTTTATCTGCATCGTTCAGTGTGAAGTTCCAGATGCCATCCAAACTCTGCCCTGAATACAAGGTTATTAATGTCCTCTGAGCTTTCACACAGAGCCTCTCAGCAGAGTATCTGAATGTCTCTGAAGCATTAATACACATATTTTATACTTTAAGTAATGCTCATTCTCTTTGGGTGACAACTTAGCTTTAGAGCTTGATTTCTTTTGCATACTTAGCAACCTAAATGACAGATTCAGCTCAAGGCTCTTAGAGACTACAGTTAAACTTGTCACTGCTCAGGATTTCTGCAGACCAGTCCAGTGTGTTTCATGTGGCTACCCAGAAGGTGACCAAATGTGAGATGTTCTGGCTGAGGTGACTTCCCAAATGGTGCAAAATCGTGGCAGAGAAAAGGAGAGGCTCACTTCTGTAAAGTGCTGTCTGATTACCTTATCCATGGATTCATCCTCAAATAAAACAGCCTTATGCACAATTTGCTGTGCTTTCTGAAATGTCTCAGAAAGCAGACAGAGCAAGGACCATATCACAGAAAGCCTCACTTAACCTCAGTCTGCTGCTAGAACTCTCTCTTGAAATTTGCATGATACCACACCTTTCTTGAAACAGTATTTTCATTGTTCTTGCTTTTGATTAAATATTTTAACTGATAATTAAGCATCTATACTCTATTGCTTATCATCATATAGACTGATGAAAATTTAATTTTCCAAAGTGAAGCTGGTTCAAAGCCAGTGTGGATCCTGGTAGACAGAGTCTCCTTGGAACAGCCCTGTTATGAAAACCTCTGCACTGCAGCTGTTGAACTGGATGCTAAATGACTTACAAGGCTTTCTTGAAATTCTGCTCACCCCTGGTGTGAGCACCTTGAGGACCTAATACTCTGTAGGATCATCTGCACCAATTTCCCCTCTCTGGAGGTGTCTCCAAGCATGTTGTGGCCCCTGGAAATGCTCTTGTACAGGTTTTTGTTCCAGCATTGATGGGACCTGGATCTCTGTGAAGATGTGTCTCTGCTCTTTGGGAGGACAGAATCCTTTTGGCTTGCTTTCCTGCTTAGCTGTGATGCAGGGCTGGTTTTGGCTAATTTGATCCATTATGCAGCTCAGGGGGAACTTAACTGAGCATTTTTGCTGTATTTCAACGGACAGGGGAAGCACAGTCAAAATTTCCTTCTGCACTCTCTAATGACTGAGGATGGGAAAACTCCAGCATTGTATTTGAGAAGCATTGGGATTAAATGATGTCATTTAAGAACTCATTAGCCTGTCTTTCAAGTGTGTGCACTTTGGGGAATAATCATCTTTCCTCTCCTGCTTTACCTTTGAGTTGTTCATGTGTCATATCTCTCATGCCTGGGAACTGCAGCTTTATGGCACTTTGGATTGGATAAAACCCCTTAGCTTTGAAATGTTAAATCCTTCAATTAGTTCGAGTTGAAGACTAAAGGCCAAACATTTCAAATGTGGGCACCTGAAGTCGACAGGAGCTGGAGGCATTCATCACCTTGAAAAATCAAACCAAATCATTTAGGGAGCTAAATTTAGATGCAGATACCTTGCTTTCACCAGCCCAGTTTAATCACTGAGTCCTATAGTATTACTCTGGATTGTATTCCCTGGATGGAAAAGGCTGGAATTTATGTTTAGATATTCATGTTATAATGTCCTCTTGACTGTGCCAGCAAGCTGCTCCCTGTGAAAAGCTCCATCCCAACTCCTTGTGCTAAAAGCACCTATTGGGTTCAGCAGTCTAAAGCCAAAGTAGGCCCCTAAAAATTGCTTAGAAGGGTCTGCATTAACCTTCCAAACACAAATATTATCTTACATTGCCTGGATGAACCTGTGATCTGTTTTTCTATCATCAGCCACTATCCCTCCAAAGTCTGCTTTCTGGCTATCAGCAAGGCATGTCCTCTGGTCAGTATGGTCCAAAAAAAATCTGTCTTTCTAAATCTTCCCTTTGAAATGTATTTTGGGCCACCTCCTCTTAACTATACACATGGAAGGAATTGATTTCTTTAACTGATTTTTTACTGAGTGAAGTGGCAGGAGTATGGACAACTGGGCAACAGTGGCTTGTGCAGATTTAGATGTGTAGTGATGCAACTTCCCAAAGAAGTAAATCCACAAGCAAAGAGAGGTTTTTAGAGATTTATATTCATAAGATGAAAAGCTTCTGAAAGAATGTAACAACTCTGGGACTAAAATGCCTTTCCATTGCCATGATCTTCTGCTTCTGCTGATTGTGAATGCTGAAAGTCTGCTCTGCTTCCCCAGAGTCCTGATAGGAAATTCATTGTCAGAACTGGAAAGGCAGAAAACTAGCAGAGACAAAACCCCAAACAAACAAAACTCTCAAACTCCCAAACAAAGAAAGGAGATTTCTTAATTATAGTTTACCCCAAGCAGATGTTAACAAGTCTATTTAAACCTGTAATCTGCTGCTGGCCTCCTGTCTTCATCCATCGTGGAGTTTCCCTGATCAGCTAATTCTGCCCTGATTAGCATTTCAGAAATTGAGGGGTTTTGTCAAACAACATCAGGAGCTGCTTTGGAATACCCCCTTGGGTGGTTGGTTTTTGTGAGCTACAAATTACAAAGGATGATTTCCCAGCCTACTCCATTATATTTATTCTTGCTTTGATTTGACATGAGAAGGACTCATGACATTAAGGTGCTACACGTTGCTGGACGTCACAGAGTTTCTCTGCCCCTGCTTGGATGGTCTCAGCCTTGCTCATTATCCTGCTGCCATCCCAGCAACAGCCCCTGGCTCCATGTCCTCCTTCCTTGGCAGGGCAGTCCCTGCTTCTCTGGGAGAAAAACCTCTCTAAACAGGCAAAGAAGAGGTTTGTCTGTCCTGTCTGTCCTGTATCCCCCCAGCTTTTCCCTCTTGTGGAGGGGGCAAGGGTCTGGTTTCATGCTTGGAGAAGTACAAAACTGAGAGCTTGTTTCCTCATAGAAATGGGGGAGGGAATTCCTTTAAATTATTTTCAAGTTGTAAAATTGTTGTTTCTCATTAAAATTTGGGGGAAAATTAAAATCCCTTAAAATTCCTGCTGGATGAGGATTTTGGTGTAACTTAATTCAGTGCAGTGTTTATTTTCTTTGTGGAGAAAGAGGGTCCTTTTTTCTCCCTGGCCATATTTTATGTGGTGCTTCCCCAACGGCACCTTCTTTCCTTGGACTTGCAAATATGGACTTCCTTCTTTCTCATGCCTAAGAATATGGAATATTTCATCCCTGTCTTCATCTTCTTATGCTCTCCTTCTGCCAATATAAGAGTATTGTATGTCCCTGAATATACCATGTGCTGCTTTCCCACACCTCCTGCTAAGAGTTGCTTGTGGCAGTTCTCCTTGGAAAATGTATTCTTATCACCCAAGAAGAACTTCTTTTCCCAGAGTTATCAAGATGCTTTTAATATATATTGGTCTTGCTCCTTCTCTCCAGCAGTAGCAAGAGGAAGTTTATTTGCTTGGAAATAACTGCTTTATCAGTTTGGAACAATGTAGAGGTAAATGTTCCCAGCAGCTGAGTTACCAACGGAGGAGTCTGTGTAGTGCTATTTTTAACTTGAAGCTTGTCTTCGTTTTACTTCTCTGAGATGAAGGTCCTGTGATGATAGAAGATTTTTGATAAATAGACACAGTGGGATTGATCCCAGTTTCTTTACAATTTTGGATAGATTGAACTAGAAAATAATTCCCTGTGAAAAGGGCCTTGACGTATCTCTAAAATATTCAAAGAATAGCTTCTGAAGTGCCTAAACACCGTTTGGAAAAAAAACCATAGAGGTAGAAGTTTTCATGAGAGCTTAACACAGATGAAACAGGATTTTCAGAACTGATTGGCAATAATGCAGGTGGCTAATTTCTTTGAAGTGTGCTGAATGTTGAAGTGCTTTGAAAATTTGACAAGATGTGTTGATGTCAGTTGCTGCTCATTGCTGACTGAGTTTAGAAATTTGGCTTTAAATTTAGATGCTTGACGATCTGGCTTAAGAGCAATGGCTACTTAAAAAGCAAATAAACAGACTTATTTTTGCTTTCTTTTCTGACGAGATGCCCAAAGGAAAGCTCTTAAGTGAGCATTTCTAATTTCTTGATTTGTGATTTGATTTTAGGAATATCACTTTGCTCGCTAGTTGTCACTTTGCACACTCTGACTTCTAAAATAGAGGCTAGTTCTGTTCATGTTGTTTAGCAAATTCTGATGTAGTAGGAATGCCAATGGCATCCACTCCCTGTAAGCGTGGCTTTCACATCAGGTTCCTCTACTGTCTAAATTTGAAGCTAAAATTCAGTTTTATTTTTATGTTTACAACCTGAACTACGAGGTTTTTGTAGTTTTTGCATTCTTAATCTGCTGAGATGCCAAGAGACTGCCATGATATGATTCACACAACTGGGGTTTTGCTTACTTGACTGTATCAAAATAATAGCAACAAAACCCAAGCTCATCCCTGATGCACCTCCTGGAAGCAGGGACTGTTCTGCTGAGGACTAAATAGATCTCATTAGGAGCATCCCTATGTAGGTGCTGCTGCTGCTTATTAGAGAATCAGAACTGCTGCATGCAGAGCAGCACCCCAGGAGTATTACCCTTCACCTTTTAGAAATGTGCCCCCATGTAAATATGCTTGTCTGCAGGTGGTATTCTGGCACCTGCCTGTGAGGGAGCATTGAGCTTCTGATGCTGGGGAGAGGAACAAGTAGCTGGCACCTCTAAAATTCAGGCCTCTGCTCCTGGTGAGCTAAAAGAAAACCAAAGACTGAAGACTGATCTGGGGAGCTTCAGACTCTCAGCGATAACAGAAGGTTTGAGGGGAGCTTTGGATCAAGTCCAGTCTTAGCTGACCTGATTTGCTTATTCCTAGGCAGCACATATTGCTCTCTGAACATCCCTTGTTAGGCGTGCAGACTACATTTCTGGAGCAGCAGCTTCACACTGTACAACTAGCACCTTTTTTTTTTAATGTGTAACTGGCCTGAAAGTTGGAGTGCCCAACTCTGCTAATTACATGAAACTCTTTAATGTGATGCTGGAGGTGTTAAACAATCATACCTGCATTAAATATTCTGTGCTTATGCAAACGTGGCACACAGATTGCAAGTTCTAAAATTTATCAGGCAGACTAATTATTTAAATGTGAGCTATAGGTTACATAAATAAATAGCTCTCCCTCAGTAAATGGTAAGGTGTCATGGTGTTAACCACGTGGCTTGTAGCAGAGTAGAATTAATGTTAACACTTCTGTAGCTTTCTTTCTCTGATTACTAATTCTTTCGATGTTGGTAGATGAACTGAATTTATGAAAGTTTTGCCTGCCCTCTAGGTCCCTATTTTGTATTCCTTGTGCATTGCAGCTTGCTTTTGACTCTGGCAGCAATGTTGGATACTAAAAACCATGGATAGCTCAGGCTGCCTGCTCAGCGCTGTGAGGCAGATCCAGACTAAACTGGGAGCTTTACTGGGCAAGATCCCCACTACCCCAGCTCCTGCAACCAGGTCCTCCAGGTACAGAAGCAGCCCAGTTACAATTAGCAGCATTTATATTTTAGAGCAATGACACAGGATTGCATATATGCCAGAAAAATAGAGATCACTCTCATAATGAATCAAGAGTTTGCTGTGATGGGCTCCTGATGTTTTGCTGTTATACGTGTGCTGCAGAAAAGGTGCATTTGTGTTCACAGAGGCACAAAGTGATAATACGCTGCCTGCAACTTTTGAGAATGGTTTTTGAGTGCAGAGTTATGAAAGCTCCAGAAAATCCTATATGAGAAAAGCAGCTCTTGCTAGTCAGAGAGAGTTTCATTAAAGTTTCTTGCTGTTATTAGTTTTAAATTCACTTATGTCTCCTTCAGTTTCATTTCCGGAGGCACCTGCTCTGGTGGTTTTCTGGCAGAAACACTGCAGAGGGTGGGGAGTGTTAAATGACAGGTTGCATATTCCTCCTTGGTCTCCTAGAATTGCCTTTTTTTCCCCCTCCGGTCATGCTAATTTACACACAGCTTTCATAATGAAACTTGAGCAGGCATCCTTCCCCATCTGCACCAATTCCCAGTCCTTTCCTGCTGCACCAGCCGAGTTGCCTGATTTCACAGAAGTGGAAACCGGGTGTGTGTTTCACACTTCACTCAAGGAGAGTCTGTGGGTCTGATCCTGACACCTTCAATAGCTGTTCTGGAGGAGCACAGGGAAGGAGCTGAGGAATGCGCTCAGCCATTCGCAGGCTCCCAGCCCAGGCTCTCCTGCATGGCAGGGAGCCTCCTGCCCACCCGTTTCACGGCGGATTTAGGAGGAAGATCGCGGTTTCATGGCAGTCATTCAGCAGCAATGCCTGTGTAGCCGTATCTCTGGAGGAAGCAATCGGATCAACTCCGTCAGTGCAAGGGATTAAAAGAAGCCAGATGCTCTCTTAATGGACAAACATACGGTGAAGTTGCAAACTTGGCCTTTTGGGGGAATTGAAAGCAGTTTAGTTCAGGTTCAGCTTAAAGGGTTGGGAAAGAAATTGTCTATTAGTGTCAAACCAGGCTGACAGTGCGCCCACACGGAGCTCGCAGATGCTGCAGAGCCGCCAGGCAGAGTTACCCTGCCGGGGCTGTGGGGCCTGCGCTGCCCCGCGGCTCCCTCGGCCTTGCAGCCACAGTTCGGAGGCTCCTGAGCAGCATCTCCCGAGACCAGCCCTCACACCGGTGCAAGCGGGGCACGTCTGTCCCGTGTGAGGCCTCTGCAGTCCCAGGCTAACTCTGCTGCTGTTGCTGCTGTTGGCTCCTCACCCCGCCGGCCGGGCTGGGAGCGCGGTAGGGGCAGCGTTCGGTCACCTTAGCAACCTCCGGCCATCGCTTCTGCAGAACTCACTGCACCAGGTTTAGGCCAACCAAATACCTTCCCAGCCCCCAGAGAAAAGGGAGAGAAGAAGTCGGGTTGTGAGCCCGAGTTACAAGCTGCTCGCAGCTCTGATCCCAGGGCAGCAGATCAGCATTCAAGGCTGGTGGTGGAACTGTGCTGTAACCCCTCACAGGTAACCTTTGTGTTCAGTGAAAATCCAGGTTGCTCTGCTAGTCTTTTCCTAGTCCATGGAAAGGGAACACACAATAATAGTGACTGCAGCTCCTTCTGTTTTCATCTTACTCTGTGAACAGCCACTGGTGAATCATAAGGCTGCTGTTAGGGTACAGTTTCAAGTCCTGCATAAAGTTACACTGTTTAAATTTATTTAAATTCCTCCCTCCCTCCCTC
>VXBB01007623.1:507954-536410 GCA_013399915.1 Illadopsis cleaveri | reverse complement strand
CTCCCTTCCTTCCTTCCTTCCTTCCTTCCTTCCTTCCTTCCTTCCTTCCTTCCTCCCTCTTCCTTTTGTTTTCGGAGCAGTTTGTACATCATCAAGGTGTTTAGCTGCAAGCACAGAAGGCCATGCAAATGAGACCAAGGCAGATGCACAAGTTTTACACACTTTAATTATGTTGTGGGGCTTCAGAGGAATTTGGCTCCAGTTTCTGATGCTTCCATGCCCTGTCTTCTGTTCCAGTGTGGATGCTAAATTGTGCAGAAATGGATCGTGACCTAACTTTCATGCCAGTTGATCTGGCTGTAGCTGTTTTTGTGTAACTAATTTAAAAAGATTGATTGTTGGTTAATTACATTAATGAACTGAACCAACATGGGCGCAGACCAGAGCTCAGCAGTCTCCTAAATAGTCATTAGGAATAGACATCTATCTTTTTACCTGCTTGTGCAGCCTCCTGTTGGGTGGCAGAGTGTGTGGAATCTGTGTAATTCTGAAGGTTAAATGACTTAGGGACGTAATCACAGGCTGTTCACCTCTGCTCCCCCTCTGCCCATATGGCCCTGCTCATCACAGTCAAAGTCCATTTGGACAAAGTGTCTGTTGAAAGGTCTCCAGGACAGCAAGTCTGGTGGTTTCAGCTGGCTTCCTGGCAAATGCCAGCGTGCATTACAAATCCACCAAAGTTCCCTGTTGAAAGGAATCTGTGGATTTAAACAATTTTGAAATAACTTCTTTCCCAATTAGGGTAATTCATGTTTAAGGGTGAAATTCATGTTTCAAGGTGAAAGTGTACTAAGCAGAACAGTTCACTCTTCTCTCTAGCCAGCTCAGGAATATGAAGAAAGATTGAATCAATAATACATTCCTGTAATTAAATTGGTAAGTTGAAATGATGGAGTTCTTGTTTTAGCAAGTGGTCAGTGGAAGATGCATTTCTGTGTGTTTATCAGTGTTGGCCTTGCAGCCATTCCCCACACTTAGGTGGGAGCTGTGCAAATGTTGCCTGGCACACAAGGGCTTACAAAAGTACTTTGAGTAGTTAATAATACTTTTGAGAGAGGGATATTGGTACATTTTCCAACCTAACTTGAAAACATTACACAGTGAATAAAGGCAATGGAGTGCATTTTATTTGCACTCCAATGGTGAAGTTTGGTGAAGTTTGTGGACATACTATTATATATCCTATGCCATTATTAGCATATCTGTTTGCCTGGTTTAGTCAAACCAGGAAGGACTTCAGCTGAAGTTAATAAATGTGTTCCCACTTTGAGCAGAAAGAGAACTGAAGCAGGGCTGGATATTATGAAAGATGATGAGAAATCCTATTTATTTGGGAAGTCAAGAATGACAGTACTTCTGCACTGGTAGCCTGGGAGAAGATGTTGGTCTGTATATGTCTGAGAGGTTGTTGTCAGAATCTTCAAAGGTGTCAGTGCTCTGCAAGGCCTGATCCAACAGCTGCTGGAACCAAGGAGTGTTGCAGGGGTTTCAGTCCCCTTTGGGTGATGTTGTAGGTGCCCTATGAAGTCTGATTTTCCAGGAGGCTGTTTTCTATCCCAAATTCAACACTGAGTGGGGGAAGTAAGTCAAAGAAAAATGGGATTGACCTGCAGTCATATGCTACAGGCTGAAAATCTGCTTTCTTCATTTTCAGCTCCCTCCCTGATGTGTCATTGAAATGGTTTGAGGTAACAAGGGAGGAGACTTAATGCTGAGGGGTTTTTGGATACTGGTACTGCTTCCCCATTGTCCCAGAGGCTTCTGTGGACTGTTGAGGGGTGAGCACCTGAGTGGTTGCACAAGAGATTTCAGGCATTGGTTCATGATACCTTAAAAATACTTTAAATGACAGGCAAAGAAGTTGTGAAATTACGCATATGCAAATAGCATTAAATTATGGTTTTATGTAAGATCTTGTGTTTCAAGCTAATTGAAAGACAGAGGCCACTGCTGCAGGAGAAAAATATGAAAAGAAAACTATACTGAAACATAAAAGTGTTTCTGATCAAGTAAAATTCTGTTTCTGTTGAATGTTTTATTTTGTTCCAGTCACATAAATTACCATCTTTGAAATACTAAAACTCCCACAATCAGCTTTTTATAACAGAAAATAATTTACATTTAAAAGGTTTAACTGAAGCAGCTAAACCTTAGTGATGAATGTGCACATTCGGCAATAAAACAGGGAAACAGCCCATGTTTTGGAACCCATAGCTGCTATATATAATTTTAATATTTTAAAGAACTAAATACAGTCTAGTGAGTGCTACAGGTATGCACTGAGATATTTGCTAGTTCTTGGGAAATGTATTCCTAAGGGTATAAAGTACTGACACAGAGCCTTGGAAATCTCCTTTAGCACTGATGGATTCTGTGATGAAAAGCAGCGTGGCTTGAATGCATTTCCTCCTCCACAGAAACTTATGAACTTGGTCACATTGCCATCATCAGAAACCATTTCTTTCCCAGTGCAGTAGCACCTCTCTTCCATCTTGTGCTGGGCTGACCCTGGCTGAACACCAAATACCCACCAAAGTCACTCTACCAGTCCCCTTCCTCAACTGGACAGGAGAAAGAAAATACATCAAAAGGCTCATAGGTAGAGATGAGGATGGGGAGAGATCAATCACCATTTACTGTCATCAGCAAAACAGACCTGACTTGGGGAAATTCATTTAATTTATTACCAATCAAATTAGAGTAGGGTAATAACGAAAAATAAAACCAAATCTTAAAACTACCTTCCCTTTACTCCTCCCTTCTTCTCAGGCTTGACTGCACTCCTGATTTTCCCTCCCTCCTCCCTTCCAGTGGCACAGGAGGATGGGGAATGGGGGCTGTGGTAAATTCATCCCACTTGTCTCTGCTGGTCCTTCCCCCACCAGGCAGGACTCTTTGTGCTGCTACTCTGCTCCAGCGTGGGATTCCCTCCCACAGGAGAACAGTGAACCTGCTCCAGCATGGGATTCCCAAGAGATCTCAGCCTTCTTTGGGCATCCCCTGTCCCATGGTGATCCTCCATTTTGCACAGGGGCTGCAGCAGCTCCTGCCACCCCTGCTCTGACCTTGGTGTCCGCAGGGCTGTTTCTCTCATATCTCACTTCTCTCTCTGGCTTTTGCAGAGGGCTTTTCCCCCCTCCTTAAATCTGTTTTCCCAGAAGCCTCACCCCTGTTGTTGTTGGACTCAGCCTTGGCCAGTGGTGGATCCATCCTGGAGCTGCAGGAATTGGCTCCACTGGATGCGGGGGAAGCTTCTGGCAGCTTCTCACAGAAGCCACCCCTGTAGCCCCCTGCTACCAAAACCTGGCCACACAAACCCAATACACATCTTTAAATAACGAAGGAGGAGACAGGGATAGTATTTTCATTCTGCAGGAACCTTGTCATCATCCTAGCAGAGATTGCAGCAGTTGTCTAAAAGGACCACAAAATAGCCACAGAAATTAGAGATAATGATTTCCCTCTCAGAATAACTGGTATGTAAGGCTTGTCTTCCCCCTGTCACATACATTCCTGATTTATCTTCTCTTCTTCTCCCCTACTCCCTGCATTAAAGGGGGAGTGGGCCATTGCTGCTGTAATGCTCTTATTCCCTGCTAGAGCAAAGATATATTTCAGTTTTATGCTCTCCTCAAATGTACTCAGACATATGGAAGAAATATCTTACAGGTGTTTGTATTCTTGCAGAGGCTCCAGAGAATTGAAAACCCTCTGTATTCCAACAATAATCTTTGCCTTGACCTAGTGTGCTTTATATCTCATGTGGGAGACTGAGTCCTGCCATTACTGGAGTCAGTGAGAAAATGGATGGAAGTTTCAGCAGAATGAGGATGAGACCCTGGGTGTTAATTGTGGGGTTGCAGGGCCCCATTGTGGGAGAAGCTGAGCACAGCTCTGTACAGAACTCGGCCCCCTCTGACACAGCCGCATGTTCCTTGACATCTGCAAGATTTGCTTGGGGGTTTTGGTCCTTCCTCTTATTAATATCAGAAAGTAAATTAGCTTTATATTGCCCTTCATATCAGACCTTTCAGGGGTCTCCTATCCTTTTAATTTAGCCTGGGTCTCTGAGGGGAAAACCCAGTAAGAACACACCGGTGTGGTGATTAGTAAGCACATTTTATATAATTACAGCGTTGGCATCTCAGGGGGGAAATGAAAGTTTGTGCTGTCCCTTTAACAGGACAATTTGATAATCCTCTTAGCATTTTCTCCTTTGGCTGATAATATTTCACACAATTTTACTTTGTAAAATATTCCTAAAGGGAGGCTTAAGCAATAATGCACAGATTATGGAAATGACTCTCATTAAATATAGGCAGAGACTTCAGCAAAGCCATGAACTGCTTCGAAACATGTAACCCCCATTAGGAGCTTCATTTAAATGTTTACTCACAGAGCAGTAAATGTTTATTATAGAACATTTTATTGAAACATAAATTAAAGAACCCTAATTATACATATCACAAGTGTTCAAACAATATGCATTTATCAAGACTTAACTAAAGATCAGAGGTGAGGGGAAATGCAGTTGTGCTTTCATTTGCATTTCAGCAACACCAAATTTGCACAAAAATACCTGGGCAAAGTGACCCTGGTGGAAGGCAAAGGCTCTCCAGCTATCCCTGAGCATGTACCACCTTCCAAAGTACCTTCAGAGGTACCTTCAGTGGTCATTCCTACCTGTATAAAAGGCTGGAGGCTGCCAGCGTTTTGAGTTGTTTTTGCAGAGTAGCTGCTCCTGCAGGTCTGCCCATCCTTCCCTGTGAGTGCTCTAGAGGGGATGGGCAATGAATGTGATGGTCCTTGGCTTGACCTTCCAACCACCATGCAAGGACCCTCATTCCTAGACTTGCAGACCAGCTTAGAGGTCAGGAAATACAAGTTCAAATAATTAACCAACCTTTATTTTCAATTAGTTTATTCATTTGCTGGTTTTCAGAGGATCTCTTATGAGATGTTCAAGAGATATACCTTTGGGTCACCACTTCCAGCAATCAGGCTTATTACCCTCATTGTTGTGCCAGGTTTCTTGGGTTTGGGGCTGAAGGGGAGGGGTTGTCACTTCTCTTGCAAATGCTGAAGTTGCCTTCAGCCATGGAAGTTGTAATTACAGATATCAAGTGGGTTAAAAAATATTTCTGTGCTTGCTTTCATGAGGCCTACATCCCTTTCCTAGCTCACCCACTGCTCATTTCTTTAAACTTCATAGCAGTTGACATATGCATTATTTATTGAGAATGCTGAATCTACACATTTCTGAATCTACATGTTTAAAGATGTGCTCTGCTCAAGTCCCCCACTTGGTCTGGCTTCTGATACATTTACAAATTCTCTTCATTTTGTTGCTTTCCAAAGAATGTATTTTCTGTGCTGAGCAAGTATCATGATATTGCCTTTTCCAGAGGCAAATCCATGGCATAAGTGGTGGTAGGGATCATTGCAAAGCTTTATTTTCCCTCCTAAGGGTGTGTGTACAGCACAGTGTGATGCAGATTTACACAAATGTCAAAGGACCCTCACACTCCAACTTGGTAGCACATGGACAGCCTGTGTGACCTTCTCTCCCAAGACTTGTTCCAGTTTCTTGTTTTCTTTCTTTGCAGTCTCTTTCTGCACAACATTTTTGATTCACAAAATTTTGACCACTGCCTTCATTCTCTCGATAGTTTCAACCCTCCCTGGCCATGCTCACATCTGTCTCTGCTGTTTCCTCTGCTGCTGCCCTGGGCTTTCTGAGACAGACATGGATTTCCCTGTCCTTCCCTTGCAAGCTTTAATCTGTTCCCCTGCACATCCTGCTCCTGAGCCTGGCAGTCTGTGCCACTCCTTTCCATCTGCATCACGTCCTTATGCTCCTCACGATAACGGAAAAGCAAAGCTCAGTTTTGTGTTTGAATGAACCAGGGCCAAAGGTGCTACAGGAGTGTGTCAGGCCATGCAGCCTCCCTGGGTTTGGAGCAATCCTCACCCCCAGCACAGCAGAGCTGCTAGCTGGGGAGACACCAAGGGCCTGCATCTGTGCAGCCTTGTGCACAAGGCTTTAGTAAAGCCGGAAAAGAAAGTGCTGATTCCTAGAAATGAGGCAGTTTTGTAGGAAAGGAATGGTTTCAAGCAGTTTCCTGTCATGTTTTATTATTTTATAAAAATTAGCTCCTTTAAAGTGATCTTTCTTTGACTAATTTGTAACTCCTGAAATGGGAGAAAAAAACCAGTACTAATGCCGGCAATAATTTTGAAGGCTGTGAAAATTGAGTGGTTTAATTGTCCAAAGCTCTTTTCCTAATACTGGATAGGACTTTTAAAAATTTTTAGATTTGTTTCTTCATCTCAAACCAATTCAAGGCTTGGAAAAACATTAAGAACTAATAAATACTCACTGAATAGAAATTGTTTTCCCAGGAAGATGTCTTTGTCTGGACTTGCAGGTCAAGGGCCCTGGAAATGGGCTTTCAGTGCCTGGAAAGAGCAGTTCCACCAGGTGTGCCTGTGGCTGGTGACACGCTGGATTTTCAGGGGCAGCAGAGGGAGTGCTTTCTGCTAATGAGCTGTGGATATACAGGCAGGGCTTTCCATGGAGTAACTTTGCAGCAGGGACAATTGAGCAGTTAATCAAGAATAGCAAACAAGGGCTCCGTGGAAGCCCAGCTTACAGAGAGGACAAAATTGCCCTATTTTTCATGTGGCTATCTCTGTATTATGGTTGATTTTCTTTATTGCCCACTAACAGTCTTACTTGGAGAATGGTTATTAGTTTGGAATTTCCACAGTTAATCTGGTAGTTTAGAAGAAGCATTATCACAGCCTCCCATAGAAAGCCCCTGTCTCTGCAATGGACAGGGCACTTTGCAGCAAGTGAGGTCTTGCCTGAAAACCACCAGCCCTTTTCCCAGCAAACTGGTGAGTGTCTCCTGGCCAGCTGGTCTTGCTGCCTGGAGCTGCTGATTCCCTTCCTGCCCTTCCTCCTGCCTGGCCACAACCACAGATCGTGGCTTTTCCTGTCCTGCTGCACCACCAGACCGTGGAAACCCACAACTGCCAAGCTTTGACTGTAGAAAGAGTGAAAAGTAACAAGGGAAAGGATTAAGCTGCTGAAAGGCATCTGGTTTTGCTGTGTGAAGGCACAGCTCAGCCATGTTCTGCTTTTGCAGATGTAGGGGGAACAGCCCTTCCTCTGCCAACGTTTTGGGTTGTGTGACCCTTTCCCAGCTTTTATGTATTCATGCTGCAAGAACATTTATTGCTAATAGACCCTGGGTGCTGAGCAGCTCATGTACAGACTATTATCTCCCTTTCAACTGGAAGCTGAGCTTTGTTGCTCTGCTAACCAGCACAGCAGCTGAGTGAACACAACATAATGTCCATGAATTATTGCAGGCAACGCCCGTGTCCTCCCCAGTGCTGTCTGGCAGGGTCATCTGCTCTTCACTATTCTGGTCTACCTGGGAAACCTCTTTCAGTGTCTATTTTTGTCTGGTATTTTCATTTTAAATCCAGTGCAGTGGTGACACGTTGGTTATTTGACCATAATTCAGTATATAAAAGCAGCCATAGGCAGGAACATTGCTTTCTGCATGGCCTTGAGCGCTGAGGTAAAACTCACCTGACCTGAATGCTTGTTTCTCCAGCAACACATGCTCCAGGTCTTATGGCTGAGCCTTTCTGGGCATTTTGCAGCTCTGGTTCACTGCAGAGCAACTTTAGTCATGTAACCCCACAAATGCCTGTGATGCAGCCAGATTTTGGCAGTGGTGGGAAGACTGTGCTCCAGAGTGCCCATGAGCAGCCCAGTGCTCCCACAGTCCTGACTGGAATGCCATGGAGCTCATCAGAGCATCCTCTTGCTGCACTGGGAGGCCAGAGGCATCACACCAGGGCTCTGGCTCATTAGTTCCCTGTGGCACTACAGATTTGTTCCTTGCAGTACATTTTCTAATACTCTTGTCATTCTGGGTATAAAGGTCTTGAAAAAACTTCTCTAACGAGTGATTTTGCGTCACCTGATAATTCTCACCATTAGGAGTTTCTCAAACTGAGATTTTATTTACAGTGTGAAGCAGAGGGAGCTGCAGTCCCTACCCTAGAAAACTGTCAGTCTAATAATTTAAATTTTGAAGATCCTATAAAATCCAGCTCCCACAGCCTCCTTCCAGCCACTGCTGTTGTAGATATCCCTGACTGGAAATCTTGTCCCCAGTATCAGAAGCAACTAGCAGGGCTCAGGCATCTTTAACTCACACAGTGCCCCCCACCTGGGGACTTCTGCAGCATCCTCACGTTGTCACTGCTGTCACACCCAGTGACAGTGTCCTGCTTCCTCCATCAGTGCCTGACGAGCCGGGAATGGAGCTGAGCAATGCAAGCGTGTGCCTGCATTTTTCTAGCCCGATGTGGGTGATATTGATTGGTCCATTAATGTAAATGTCTTGGCTGTTGTGTGTTGCTTTCCTTGCTTATTAATCAAAATAATGCAAAATGAGGGGAAAGCAATTTTTTAGGAAAAAAGTGAAATACCATCCACAGTGATTGAATACAGCCTGCTGGAATGTGATGGGGCTGTCTGCCACCCACCAGGCGTGAGGGTCCCCACAATAACTGGGGAAAAAAAAATTGAAATGCTTTATTTTGACAATTTTGGTCAATGTTTAGATGTTTTCTGTTCAAGCAGTGCTTTAATGGAAGATTTGCCTAAATCTATTTGTTTGGTTAAAAAAAAAAAGGCATTCCAGTGTTTTGTTTGCATCTGACATATTTCAGTCAATTGCAAATGGCTTTGTCGGCTGTGCGGGGGTTTTGTTTTGCTTGGAAAATAAATGGAAGGAAACAACTTTAATTTGTGGGCACCTTGAAGTTATTTTTGCTACTGCCATTTAGGGAGACCTCCCTGTAGCCAGCAGTAGATGCAAAGCACTGAGACATAAACAAAACATCCGGGATGTGAATATTCCCACTGAACCAATTCACAGGTTGGAAATTGAGCTGGTGCTTAAGTGCCTTGGTGCATTGAGGCTTTAGCAGTAACAAATAGTACTAAGGAGTAAAAATGATCAATTAAAGATCTCCTAATGAATCAAAGTATCAGGCACTCTGAGCTGAGAAGGCCAGAAGCTGAAAGGAAGATTAGAGAAGGTGTAAAATCTCTCTGTTCAGTGTTTCTGACTGCGTGGTAGCCACAGCTCTGCACTGTGTGTATTTCTTGTAAAACAGGAGAGAAGGGAAATTATATGAGACACTGTTGCTGAGGCTCTTTGTTTCTGTTATACAAACAGTGGGGAGAATCCAGATATTTATTTCTTTTCCATACACAGATTTAAAAAAAAAACAAAAAACCAAAAAAACCCAAAAACCAACAAAAACAGATGACTGGAAAAAATTACTCTCTTTTAATTGATTGTTGTTTCCTCAAACCTTGGGAATATTCATTTGTTTTGTGATACAGTTGATGGATCCTGCTGTGCAGCCTGGCAGTGTGTGAGAACATAATGCATGTAGTAAAGGTGACTGACCCCTGAGAATGTCCCCACTGATGCCAAGTGGCCCATATGCTGTCATAAACACTTCTTCTTCTTTTTTTTTTCACGCTGCTCATAAGAGCCCATTTTGGGTAGAAGATCACATTAGGCTCATTCATTACCTGCTGTGCTGATCTGTGCATCTGCAGTGCAGCATCTCTGCACTGAGCTTTGGACTACATCCCTGTGTGTTTTCTGATATTCCAGATCATCTGTCACGGGTATACAGATCTCCTGAGTGCCTCCTGGAGCATTCTGCACCAGAGATAAAAATTGCTCTTAAAGGTGGCTACACTTCTGGGGAATATGGTTGTTGATAGCTGATATTAGATTTTATATATATCGTCAAGAGAAATTCCTGCAAATTGCTACTTGTAGCAAAGCTATCATTCCTTGTAGCAGAAGAGAAGGAAACTGACTGGCAGATGAACTGACTCTATTCTTATGAATAAATTTAAAATCTAATGAGAGCAACAGGTGTGAGACCGTAGTAAAATTTTACAGTATCCCTGCAAACTTTAATCTACACTTTTATTTTTCTTGAAAGTCTGTCCAAAAGCAAAATTTCAGGCCTAGGGCTACTGAAGACCGTCTTTAAAGTTGCTTTGTGATTTTGAGCAATACATCATACGAGCAGTGATGTTCAGATGATACATTGCACTAATACATCACAGGAGCACTTTCGCTCTTATGATGTATTAGTATAATACACTATCAGAACGCTATCACTGATATATTACTCAAAAACACAGTTTCTGACCCTCAAGATTCACCCTCGTCTCTAGTCTGAGTACACTGAAAGCTGTGGATAATGATAAGAAACCACATATTCGGTTTCTCTAGGGTAAAGCTGGGAAAAAAAAATAGTGCGGTATTCGGAATATTTCATTAACTGAAACATCCTTGTGTTTTCATTTTATTCACTGAGCAAATGTTATTATGGATAGAAGCTAACACAATATAGGTGTGTTTGAATTTTCTTACAAATAGCCCAAGAAAACCTTTTTTGATTTCATATTTCATTATAGACTTAAACCATGTTTTGAGAATGTTTTGATGAGGTGCAGGAGTTTCAGCTGATTTCTGCCTCATCAAATTGAATCAGGTTCAAGCTATCTAAATTCTATGCAAAACATTTGGAGCTGTTTCTGATACAGTCTTTTTTTTTTTTTAAAGGATTTATGTACCATCTAAAAAGATCTGAAGATGCATAAATGTGATCTATCACTCAGGTTATTTGCTGCCTTTCCTCACTGAGGTGTTGGGGTTTTTTTGTCTGAAGAATTATTCTCAGTTGTTGTTTTTCTTTACTCAAGAGTGAAAGACAAAGGGAAAAAGAGAAAAGAATGCTTTGAGATGTTGTTAGTAGCTGAACTTACTGCAGAAAAGTATTTTTCCCAGTAGAGTTTGGGTCTTGAGGATCTTGCATTACCCTTCCTTTATGGTATGAAGAAAGTGTCAGGGAAAAAAAGGTAACAGTAATAACACAACATTAAGGTGCCAAGTCATATATTTGTGTTCTTGCCCATAGTTTTGTTTGTTTTCCCCAGATCACATCAGCACTTGTGATGAAAACACATCACCATTCCCATCCTTCCCAAGCTGGGCAACCCAAAGCTGCCAGTGCAGCTCAGTCCTCAGCTCTGCTACCCCGTGGGCAATAGCCCCGTGCCAGGAGAGGGACACACTTCAGGCTCTGCCAAACTGGGCTCACAGTCCTTGTACCTCACAGGTTTTGGGCCATGGCACTCTGTCCCTGCAGGTGTGTCCCCAGCATGGGTTCTGTGCCCCTACAGGCTTCAGTTTGTTGTATATGGGGTACAGCCTCCAGGGAGGAAAGGGAACATTAAAGTCTTTTTCACCTTGTGAGAGGCATTCTTCTGTCAGCCTTTCTAGCCACGTGCTGGCTGTGGTGTGGCAGCAGCTCCTCTGTCCCCAGACAGGGGCCCTGAGCCCAGGCTGCCCACACCAGCTCTGCACCACATCCCATCCCCAGCACCTTCCTCTTCCCGTCTATTCCAAAGACACAGCACAGCTCCAAGGGACATTGTTATTTCAAAGCTGTGGCTAAATATGTCTCTGACTGACAACTATGAATAATTCCACAGAGCCCCTAAACTTCCAGGTATTTCACTCTGAAGCTCATATAATACACCAGGGCTGCTCTCTCATGTTTTTCATCTTTTATATTCTCCAAAGAGCTGAGATACAGTTATGGAACAGGTTAATGTATTTTCCTCTGAAAATAATGCTGTGGGAGCCTGTGCACCGTTACTTGTGTGTGTTGAGAATAATGCTGACAGTTCAGAAAAGAAAGTCATGAACTTGATAATCACCATTATTTTGTTTCACATTTTCAGCATGTTCATGTCCATGTGCTGCCAAGGAGGGCTGGAGACTTCAGCAGGAATGATGATGTCTACGAGGAGGTAAGAGTTACACTCTGTTTCTTCTTCAGAATTGGTTTTGCTGTCAGTGAATTGCCTTAATTGTCCAGCCCCTCCCATGCATGGAGGGATAGGATCTCTGCATTTTATTCATTGCAAAGATCCTGTGCCAGCACCAAGATCTATGCTGGGATCTCCTTGTGAGCTCCCTCTCTGAGGGAGGATACAGTTGACACCTCTGGTACTTCATTCTGTCACTGCACACAGGGTGCATCCTCTACAAATAGTTGTGTTCTCTTATTTTGAGGGTACAGGGAGGAAGGGTGACCACATGGTCAGCCTGGCATGCAGGGAGGGCGTCCTACACCGGCTGCTCGCCCAGGGTGCCAAACCTCCCCCTTCCAACCAGAGATAACACAGGCAGCGTGTTACAACTCAATCACAAATTGCCTTCTGGCCTGGTTTCTGTAGGGCTCTGCACAAACCACATTGTAGCCCCAAAGATGGAAATTAAAGAGCAACTCTGCATATAGATGGAATATCTGCATGTGTGCAGACTGTGCAGCAGAGCTCAGCTCATGAGCTGTTCCAGTGTGACTGAATCACTGGCTTTTGTTTAAATGAACAATTGTACTGGCATTAACAAAAGTTTTCCCCAGTTTGACAGCTGTCACAATGGTTCTGTGAAAAAATCTCACTATTGTTAAATTTACGGCTTGTTCTTCGTGGGTTTGGTAGGATCCTCTATCTGAAATATGACATCTCCTTCTCTTTCTGAAAGTAATTAATATAAACTTGTTCAGTGCTACTGCAATACCATCTGCTTGAAAGAGACATCATGACATTTTCTGCTTTTGTATTTTTCCTTTGTGATATCTACATGATGACAAGTCCCCACTCAAAAAAAAGGTGGTGTGTTTTAAAGTTTTTCAATTACTTAAATATGCAAAATGGAGAAGAAAAGATATTACTGACAAGTTATATTAAGTGTAGTGCCTGAAAAACCCACTAATAAGGGTAAAACCTTAAAGAGACTCCTGAGCAAGGAGATCCAATGGAAATAAATTATGACAGTCTTTACTGGCGTGGTGGTTAAAAGCAGTTGAATGAGACAAAATTTAACACCAAGAGGGTTTTCAGGCACTGGAAAAGGCTGTTCAGGGAAGTGGTGGAGTCACCATCCCTGGAGGTATTTCCAAGATGTGTAGATGGGGCTCTCAGGGGTGTGGGTTAATGATGGGCTTGGCAGTGCTGGGTTAGTGGTTGGATTCAGTGATCTTGCAGGTGTTTTCCACCTAAATGATTGCATGGTCCTGTGATCTTTTCCTTTTCACATGTGTTAAGGGGTTTCAGATGGTGCAGCAACCCATCAAATCTCTTTCCATTTCTGTCATATTTAAAATTCCATTTGCTTCTTTTTTAACACAATTATTTCTCCCTTGTTATAGCTAAAAAAGAAACAGGCAAAACTCTAATGAACTAGACTATGTATTTAGTGTTGTTAGATGCAAAAGGGTGGCAAATTGGGAAAGAATTTCTTTTTTATTTTATCATTTCCAATTACAGCAATTGTAGGTGTTGCTTTTAGCAAACAGGAAGCATAAATATTTAGACATAGATGTGATAATGGATCTTTTAGCAGAAGAATGTATAGCCTCAGAGTCTAACCAGCTATTCTTGAACACCACAGAGCTAACACACTTTTGTACAGACTGTAGCTGAAGAAAGGTTTAATTTTTTTTAGGATGCCAGGGAAACAAAAATACATTTGCTGCCATAAAAAGTTTGGTGCTGAGTTCTGTCACTGGATTGAGGATGGAGGGACTTAAGCAATTTGCTATCATAAGTGAATAAAGCTATTTTGAAAAATGAAAAAGGGAGAAATTATTGAAAATACAGCTGACTTTGGAAATAATTTGGAGCTTATGTCAGTACAGCAAAAACATTTTGATATAATGCATCTCTATGTAATGTCAGCAAGTCGTATCCTTTTGACACGAAGATACTTTAAAAGATTTAGGAAGATATGTAGATCATGGTGGGGCAACAGGCTGGAAATCGACAAGGGGTAAAGTACCATTAGGTGAGATGTGGGTGCTGAAGAGAGCTTTAAATCTATTTTTCATGGAATTTGTACTTTAAAAATCCAAAACCCGTTCATAAACCACACTTCATTTCCATGTATTTGAGTGATAGATGGAGTTGTAGTTTAGGCAGCAAAGACCACCTTCCAAAATAATCCCAACGGCCTTTTCCTTGTAAAATGTGACATGGAGGCTGATCAGCTCCCCTCAAACAGTCTGTGCCATTGTAAAGCACCCCTAGGATAAATTGTGCAAGTTGCAGTGCCAGGTTTAACTACCACGGCTAAAAGTTTAACAGCAATTGGGAGCAATTTTCACAGGCTCCAGATCTCAGCTCTGGCTCGACATGTCTTTTGCAAACCCCTTTCTATCTGTAAATGCCTTTGAGCTCTCCAAGCTCTGCAGTTGTCATCTGTATGTGCTCAGCAGATTGCTGATAAATCCCACTGCTCTTAGTGTCTGACAGTGAAAGGAATGCCCAGATGCTGAGACATCAGTCCTCTTAGGAGACTTGTAGAGTTGAGACAGCCAGAAAGTACTTTTTGTCTCTCACTGTGTGCTTAATTTCTCCCATTCAGTTTTGGAGTGACCACTCATCTGAGGGAAAAGGCAGAAGAAACATATCAGGTTGTTCCCTGCTTAGTCTGTTTACTGGGCTCTGAGATCTTCAGGCTTTTGGCTATGAAGCTCTGACAAAGCCCTGTCTAAAGCAGCTTTTAAGTGTAAAGAGTGTAATTAAAGTTAAGATGTTTCTTAGCACTTGTATTTTAGTCAGGTATCTGATGGACACAAATGTCTGCTGATTTCTGGATATATTTTTAGAACTGTAGTAGTGGCAAATTAATTGTAGAAGGAATAAAAGAGGGGCTGACACTCATTTCACAGCTCCTTCTCTAAGGCATTCCTTGGTAGAATGTGTCACTTAATATTTTAGAATTTTTTACTTCAGTGCATATGAAAGAAGTCACTGTGTGTTTTTTTCCAAGATACAGAGAGAATCACTACTAATAAAAAAAATCTGCATTTAATATTTTAGATGTACTTCCTCTGCATCTTTGCAGGGCTATTTCTTGGAAGGGCATTTCCTGGGAAGTGTTACCTATCCACTCTCTGGGCTCACTGTAGTGGAAAGCTAAAGCTATAGTTTATCAGTTCTTACATTTCTCTGCAATTATTTGAAGCCTGATCCTGCAAGTGTGCACATGCCAGAGTTAAATTGGTCTTACAGTGTTTTTTGTAGGATCAGGCCCTTCATCTTTTACTATTGCTAGATTACTTTTCTCATCTTCATCTTGAGTAGTTCTTATTCATTGATTCACTTTATTTCTTGGACAGCAGAACAATAGCGGCTAAATATTAGGAAAACTTTCTGTTAGAAAAACTCTTTATACCTCTGTGTTTTCTGTTTGGTTTGAAAGAGATTGTATTTCACATTTATTAATCAAGGAACTTAAAAGCCTCTTATCATGTAGTTATTTGCTTTGAAGTAGATGAGTTCTTTGCTATTATAAGGGCATGTCACAGTGACTGAAAAGAATTTGATATGAATGAACATCTTTACTGTAGAACAGCCCCCTGTGTTGTTGCACTCAGCACAAGCACTGCAGTTGGAGGTCGTCATGTCCAAGACATTCAAGAACATTATCCTGAAAAGTCTTGGCACTTCCAGGCATCTGTGGGCAGCCCTCATTCAGTGGGTGTTTGAAAAGTCCACAGCACAGCCTGTCCCTGGTCTCCACTGAGTGGTTAGCCATTACTGCAATATAAATAACATTCATCATCCTTTAGGTTGGCAGGTAATAGCTGTACTGGGCCAGAGACAATGGGGCTTTCTCAGAAAGGAAGACTCAATCAAAACTCCACACTCCTGTTATGAGTGCTGACCTCAATAAGTTAATTTTGAGGCAGACAGATTTGGATGGGTAAGGGCAGCCTGGCCTCTCAGTGAAACCCTGAACATCCCTGGCATGCTGAGGTGAGTTTTTTGGTGCACACCCCTGTTCCTCCCCAGATTCTGTGTTTCACTTGGTGCCTGCAGCCTCCTGTAACAGATGCAGCTGCCACAGCAATGCACATCCAGGGCAAAGAGTGCCCAGCTCCTCACCAGCCTTGCTCTCATGCCCACCTCATTTCACTGCCTGTCTGCAGTTCTCAGCCTAGGCTGGAGAACACTGGAAAAGGGGAGAGCATGAGAGAGAGGTTAATCCACACCCCTGTGTCCCCATCCTCCTCTGCCTGCCAGACCTGCATCATGGATCTCTTGTAATGAACCTGAGTGAAACTTCCCACTGCGAGTTCTTCAGTAATTTATGGGATTTTGTAAAAAGCCAGCAAAAGGATTCACTTCATGCTATCCTCCTTCCCCTCTGGCATTCAGGCAAGCAGCGAGAGAGTCACTTAGGAAAAGATAGTTTGACTTAGTGATCTCATTCAACACGTTATGTTAAATCATTTCGGCAAGAATACCTATTAGTAATCATTTCCAGTTCCAGGGAGGATGAAGGAGGCATTTTGGCATATGAGTCAAGAACCTGCTGGGCTGTTTCTTCAGGCTGGCAAAACAGGGGAAGTATGGTGAATTCAGAAGTTTAGTCAAACAAGCCTGAAGTTTAATTCTTCCTGAATGGCTTTGACTGTGACATGCCATCACTCCGACCTGCAGACAGCGTCCTGCCTGCTGCCGGGCATGGAGCCTGGCAGAGGGCTGGAAACCTGCACAGCTGCACTCAGCTGCTTAGGCTTCAAGGTAAGGTATGAAGTAAAGAGATAAATAAGCCCTCATCCAGGTCCTGTGAGACAAAATGGAAACATGCCCAACAGCTCCTGTGAGCATCAGATTGAACTATTCATGAAAATTAATGGCATGCAGAGCTAATAGGCTGTTCCTTGGCCTCGGAATGATATTGTACCTTCTGGGAACATATTGTAGCCTGCTGGGAGATCAGTCTGCTGCATCTGAACTCCCTTGGGGCCAGACCCTGCTCTCTCTGCACCCTGCATGGTTAAACCCAGAGCAAAGGACAGAAACAGCACAGAATCTAAGTAGTTTTGTGAGGTGTTTTTTAAAGCTCTGTTTTTCACAGGTACAGATTTATTTCCCAATCTCCTGATGCAGCAGCAAATAAAGTCTTCCCAGTAGGCTTCAGATTTTACCCTGGTCTTGCCAGTGTTGCTTTTTCTGACGCCAAGCATCAGAGGAGGTTCTCCTAGCCAAGGGGTATGAACCTTTCCCAGTTGCTTCCTGAGTCTTTTGATATTTTAGTGACTCCAGCAGGGCAGGGCAGATGAACTGTGTGTGCATATTTCCAGCTGAGAGTATTGCAGTAGAACCTAGAACTGTGCCAAAAATTATGGTTTTGATGTCGTAGATGGATGGACAAAATATCATTTTTAGTTAACCTGAAACAATGGTGTTTTCCCGTCAAACAACTTTCCTTTTTGTTTTAAACAGGATAATTTATTTTCTGGACCATAATGTTTTGTCTGATTAGGATTGGAAATGCTGGCATGCCCTGCAAGTTTATTCCATGCCTACATGAGGCAAAGCTGACAAATTTGTAAGGCCCAGTAGCAGTACTGGGAGCTGTCCTATGGTCACATTTATCTCCCCCACTGTTTGTGGTATTTTCTGTCCTTTCCAACACTGTGAAGTATTTCTTAATTTGACACCTGAAATCTCTGAGACCTTCCTCTATGCTGTCTGTGCTGCTGCACTTACTTTAAGATAGCAGGATATCATAATCTGATCTGATTTAGAGCCATTTTATTCATTGTGATACCTTCCACAGGATCTAGAGAAATGGAAACAGCTCAGCTATAGAAAGGAATTAGAAGTGGTTGAAGGTTTCCCATCAAGGCAGCCATCCCTCATGATCACACACATGCCCTTTACACCTAGGCTTTGTCTGGAAGGCAATGTACATTTGGCATTTTACATACCATGGATAAGCTTCATTGCCCTCTACTCTGGCTGTCTCTCTGCATTCCATCGCTGCACTTGATGCTTCTTACCCTTTCCTGCCTCAGGCATTTTACAATCATTGTCCTCCCAGGTTAAAAGATATTGGCTGCCAGGAACCACTTACATTTCAGCTGTAACATAGTAGATGCAAATTTTTGTGACCATTGCAAAGGATCTCTTGGCTCCTTGTGTCCAAGGACAACTTGCTGATAAGAAGATGGAAGTGAACTTGGTCTCTGAGGCCTGTTCATGCTGTCAGTGCTTGGCCTTGCTTAGATGCTTCCACCGTATTCCCAGTCCTGAGGTAAAACTGTCTTCAGATCTCTGCTTATCCTTTGAGGATAAGTTGAATTCATGCTGGTGGGGAGAACACGCCCCATTAGTATTCTAGGTACTCAGCTTTTTGGAATTGGTGATATGGAAAGCAAACTAACCTATCAGGGAGCTGCCATTATCTAAAGAGAGATTTTTCTTTGCCAAATTAAAACTCTGCCTTGAACTTCAAATGAAATGTTCCCCTGTTCTCTTCAAGGTTCAGGATATTGGAGCAGGTAGTTGGTAAACACAAACCAAATCACACTGAAATCCAGTGCAGACCTGGCAAGGGATTAAGGCCATATGAGAAGAGAAGCTGATGGTAAAATGAGTATAGAATGAGAGTGGGTATTATCTTTTGTTGCAATGGTTTTGCCAGGAAAGCAATGCAAAATAACCACAGACCTGTTGCCATACTAGGGGCAGAGAAAGTGTTATTTCAGTTTCAGAATGGAAATTTTAATAATACATTGCAGCAGAGTGAGAATTTAGTTTAACAGAGTGTTAGCATAATTGTGCACAATTTGGTTTTGTTTAAGCACCATTTTATTTAAGCACCATGCTATTTTATTAGGCATCATTGTTTCTTTTCCATGTTAAGGATTGACTTTGGTGCTAGGTTGCAGCAGTTTTCCTTAATTGCTTTAATCCTTGGCCTTAAGAAAATGAATACTTTAAATTTACACTTGTTAAGTACACTGCTAATGAAGAACAGGCTTTAGCAATCTTTGGCGGGCCCAAACTATATGTTAAAAAAAAGAGAAAGCGAAGAGAAAAAAAAAAGAGAGGGAGAAGCTAATCACCAGCCATTCTGTTAATGCTTATTTTAATCATCTTGCCTGCCCTTGCTGGCAGACAGAGCCATTCGGCTGCAGAGGCAGGAGGCAGCCATTGCCTCAAATGGCACTGATGTTGAGAATTGGGCCCAGGAGGACAATTTGACTTGTCAGTTTATATAGACATAAAGCTTCATTGTTGTGCACAGACACAACTGGCTTTTTAAAAGCCTATTTCCCTCCTGATGATGTGAGAATCTGCTCCCCTCTCTCCTACTGTTCTCCAGCCCTCAAATTTATTAGACAGTGTTTGTAGCCCTGCTCAGTGTTTCTGTGGTGCTGTAGGGGCAGGTGGGGTCCAGCAGAGCCATGAGCAGACCAAACGCTCAGCTTTGAACCACAGGTACCTGTCAGGGCTGGGAGAGCAAAAAACTGTGACTGCACACTGGGTGATGTCTCCTCAGAGAGTTTCAACATACTGATATCCCTGATGGAATATTCTCTGTGGAATTAAGTTTGTGTTTTAAAACACACAAGACTCAGAAGACAAGAGCTAACAGCATTTCCTTGGGGGCAGAAACGAAACATTTCCAAAATTCAGTTAATTACTAGAAACGTATGATCTGTTTTCAAAAACAGCTCATGCTGCTATTTTGCATGTGCAGGAAACTTTCATCTTTCTGACAACTAAGAGTTGCAGCTAGCAAAGTGAGCTCACAACTCCTTTTGGCTGCCTGTGCCTCCCCATGCTGCAGGGTTGAAAGGGTTTCAAGTAGCACTGTGCTGCATTTTTTCCGTTTCAGCTTTTGCATCCTGCAAATTGGAGAAAGTGACAACTGGTGCCCACATCGAGCCGTGGCATTTACTGCTCCAAGGAAAAGAAAGCTTCAAAATTCTGCTTGGCTGAGTTACAGCCTAATTATAGCTATCCAAACACAGGTATTCCAAAAAAACAGGGCAACAGGGAAGTAAGGCAGCCTTTGTCCCACTTTGCCTGCATCGGTGCAGCATTGTCTACTAGGATCCCAAAGAATCCCTTCCTGCATTTAATTGCAAAAATTGATCATAAGTTTGTGGTAAACATATAAGCAAATCCAACTAAACATTTCTGTCTTCCTTTTGCCTACGTAAATTACTTCTGTGTACTGGTATCCTGCTTTTAGGGATGGTAATCTCTGTGGAAGTGGGAAAGTATTGTAATGAATAGAGTTTTAATGGAAGGCCTGGGTTAGAATTCATCTTTTCCTTGAACAATCAGTTTTTTCTTTCTTTTTGTAAGGAAAAAGTCTATTCTCATTCATTACATAAGTGTCTTTGAAGGGGCAAATGCACACAACTGCCAGGTCACATATAGCACAGGCTCTATGCAGGGTTCTCTTCCACTGAAGCATGATTGGGAGCAGTAATTGAGATTAGCTCCCTAGGAGATGGGCCTCTGCTCTCTTCCTGGCTTTTTTCTCAGTAAAATAGTTCTATTTAATGCATTTATGAGTAGACTGTAAGTGCTAACATACTTTCTTCCCATACCCCTGCCATTTCCTTGGCAGGCTTACTGAAGAAATAACAATACATAAAGCTGCATAAACATTTAAGGCCTTCGGTGTCTGCTGCCATTGGCACTTTCAGATTTTCTATTTGAAGATAATTTCTTTTCACACTTTTACATCTGAAGAGCCTGTTTTTGAAGACCTCAGAATATATATATACACACATATATATATATGTATGTATATATGTATATATATGCATATAAATGAAGTTTCCTCCTGCCTCTGTGAGTACATTAAGTAACAGTACTTGCAGCTTTGATGCAGAGAGGTGAAGGGACCTTGTGAAGTACTGGAGTGAGTCAGGGCAAAACTGCTGAGTGCAAATGCATCCATGAATCCCTGAACAAGCCAAAGATGGATTGATCACCCATCTGCAGCTACGTGGAGTAATACACCATATGAAGCCTTTGCCTCCTTGTAGGAAAGTGTGGTCCTAAGGCAGCTGGTAGATATTCCAGGATGTGCTCCCCAGCTTTGAGCAACACTGAAAACTGGAATGACTCTCGAGAACTTTGCCTTCATTTCTGGTTTTTTGATTTGTTGGGGTTTTTTTGTTGTTTTGGTTTGGTTTTGATTTTGGTTTTGTTTAGGGTTTTGTTGGGTTTGTTTGGTTGTTTGGGTTTGGTTTTGGTTTTTTTGCCTGAAGAATAATACTACTGGCATTTAAAAAGTCAGATTGTCACCTGGTAGTGCACTGGCTTCATTCAACCCAGGCCTGTGAGAGGCAGCAATTGCTGCTCTCTGAAGGTGTACACCTCAGGAATTTTAACAAGAGATGATATGTTCACCCAGCTGTGGAAAAGGGGGTCTATCTTCACCGGTATGGTGTCTCCCTAAATGCTTAGGGAAAAAAGAAGAAGAATGAACATATGTATGAAATGTCCCAGCTTTTTGTCTCCACAAAGGCAGATTCAGGGAATCCTTTGCTATAAGTGGATTCTCAGGTGATTTTCTAAAAAAAGATAAGCAAAACAGCCATTGACTTTCAACAGGAGTCAGATGTCTAAATACCTTAAAGACTTTGGAAAAGCCAGCCCTTTATCCTCTGTGTTGGGTTGCAGTGGCAATATTGACACTCAGTAGGATGTTATTGGCATCTGATTTTCACTTTTCATCTTGCACAAGGGCATGAGGCAGAATTGCCCTCTGCTGCTGCGTGAGCAGAGGAGTTGTGGATTGATGCATCAGCACTTCGTGTTTCTGGGTTGTTCTCAGGAACATGTGCAAAAGGGAAATAACAGTAGAACAAGGACATTTCCCAGGTTAGATAATGTGCTCCACTGACATCCTTTACTTTGCTTTTAAGAGTGATAAGCATAATGAGGCTGAGAACAATCTGGTGTTTTTCCACCACTTTTAGCAATCTCTTGTCATTTTAAGCTGCTGATGTTTCTTCTCAGGTGCTACCTGGTGATCCTTTTTACGTGTTTATTGCTGTTGCTTCTTCTCAAGAAATAAATTTGCTGAGAGTAAAGAAAGTTGCTCATTAGGGCAATGTAATTAAAGGAAAAGTAGACATCATGCCAAGTTCCGTTTTCTCTACAAAGCACCACCTTGGAGATTGCCTGAAACTCAATTACTCATTGCTATGCTTATTAGGGAGAACAATATGCTGAAATGATCCCTACTTCTAATAACCTTGTTTTCTACATGTGAATCATGTTAATACTTTTTGCTTTAGTGCCTTAATCACCATGTGTAAAATGTGTCTGTTTCTAGAGGGGCAATAGGGAAGGTGGGCAGCATGGTGGGTGTTCTCTGAATTGCCACTCTCCATGGAGAGTTTCTTGTTTCCTGCTGGTCCACAATCATTTAGTGGCTTTTGTTGTTGTTGTTGTTTTCTTTTAATTACATAGAACAGCATTTATTAACAGATTACATCTTGATAACCAGATTTCCTCTGGTGAAATGAAAATGTTCATCCTCTGCCTTGCTCTCTCCCTTTGGGGGAAGGAGTGTTCAGTATGTTTCGTGTCTCAGTCTCTTTTCTTACCTCATAGCTTCACCAAGACAAATAATTTCTGCAATAATTTCTGCAACAGAAAGCTGACATTAGCACTTTCTAAGTAACCTTGCTCTGATAATCAGCCTGGTGCCCAGTTTTCTTCCTTGATGAGCTACCCTGATACCTTACTGCTGTCCTCCTAACATGATGTCTTCAACTTCTGTGAATGGGCTGTTCTTACGGCCCCAAAAATCCTGTGTACCCCTGCAGGTGTGTTAGAGGGAGGTGTAAATACCAGTATTCTGTCCAGGGCTTTGGAGGAGACCTGAAGCCATTTTTGAAACATCTTTTACTTCCATCCATCCCAAAACATAATTACCCTCCTTGGCTTCATGCTCAAGCCTTCTCCTCTAAACGTGCAGGAAACCTTCATTAATGGGGTATTCAATCAGAACTGAAGGCCAGAAGTCTTAATTATGCTAGTAAGGATGGCCAAAATTGCCATGGGAATGTGGGAAAATTGTCTGAGGTTCAAGCTCTGTGGTGGTCAAGTTCATTTAAAATACCAGTAAATTCCCCTGAAATTCTTTGTCAAAAATGGCAAACTTCACTTTTGATCAAAATCATGGATGGAAGTGGCTGAATGTTGAAAATATCTAAGGGAGAGAGAGGGAAGTCATTTGTTCCTAAGCAAAATAGCTTGACTGGCAAAGCTTCACCCCCAGAGTGGAAAAGAACCAGAGAAATGTAAAGCTGTTCTCTCTTTGGTTCATGTCTCCATCCCTGGAATAGTTCACAGACACATTGGATGAGGCTTGGGACAACCTTATTTAGCGGAAGGTGCCCCTGTCCAGGACAGTGGAGTTGGACTAGATGATTTTTAAGGTCCCTTCCCACCCAAACCATTCTATGATTCTATGATAGGAAGAGGAGACTAATCCAGGAGATTAGTTCAAGTACCACCAGTGTCTTATATATCATGTAAGACATGTATCATCATTACCAACTCTCATATGAATACTAAGAAATCACTGTTTCTAAGAAATGCTGTGTGTTCATCTCAGAAGAAAGTGCTTGGCTGTGCAGTTAACCATTCCTTCTCCTTCTTTCATGTCAGAATATTTCAGTCCTTTTATGCAGAGCACAAGCAGACATGATTGAAAAGGAAATTCTTACCCTTTGATGTTTATTTGTTGTATTATCCACTTTTCATGGCTCTATTATTCCAGAATCCTATTGAGCCATTCATTGGCAAGTGGAAATTTCCACTGCACTCAGTAGGGTATTTCTGCCTCTAAATCACTTAATTTGGCCCCTGATACTTAACTTGGGGCCAGATTATCAAAAGTGTTGAGCATCAGCTTTCTGAAGGCTTAGCACCTCCCACTGAGGACAGATTTTCAAACTGCTCTACACAGAGCAGCTCCTGTTGTGACCCTTTAAGGACAGATTTGCAAAAGAACTCAGCAGTTCCATTTCACCAAGGAGCTGAGTCCTTTCCAAAATCTGTCCAGCTTTGCTTAGTGCCAGGCAGGAGGATAAGGACTTTTGAAAATGTAGCTTTTAGCAAGCTCTCTGATGTGGAAAAATACTAAGTTCCAAACACTGGGAAGGACTTGAAACAAATGCTTGCAAAGAGAAAAACCTGCACGTTTCAAGATGTGCCAATTTTATTGACTGATAGAGGGGCTTGAAGAAAATTTTGGATGTGAACAGGTTTTCCCATAATTGCCCACTAGGAGGTTTCCTGCACATTCTCCTGCAGCAGCTGCCAGGCAGGATGCTGGGGCAGAGCACTGCTGTGCTGAGGCAGCACAGCAATTCCTGTGTTCTCAGAAATGCATTCACTTAGCAAAATGTGATTTGTAAGCAAAGTAGCACAAAGCAGCCATTATTCTTCTACCAATCTTTCTGGAGAATAAAATACACAAAAATCCAACAAAACAAGAAAAAAAAAAGAAAAAGAATAAAGAAAAGAAAAAAAAGAGGAAAATATTGATTTGAACCTTATAAAAATGGATTGAATTTTACTTTTGAAGTTTCAGACCCAGGATTCCCCTTGCATGCCCTACACTGCCTTGTTTTCCAGAGAGCTTTTCCTGGTGTGGCCAGCAAGTCTCCACAGAACAGTTTGTGCAACCTTGGAAGCTTCTGGGTTTCAAGCTGAGTGTTGGTTCTTCACCTGAGAGTTATTGTAGGCAGGTGACAATGGGAGCTGTGATGCAGACAGGCTATTTCAGTATCTAAAATTCATGACTTTAGGCTTTAACCCAAGGCAGCACTTGAACTCCAAGGAAGGTAGTTCTGTTAGACTTTTGTGTTTCAGAAAACTGAAGCTGCACCTCTTGCATGTGTGTTCTAGAAGGTGTGTGTTTCCCTCCCCCCCAGCGGCAGGCAAAGGAACACTGAAGCCTCAGCAGCCGCTTTGAGACCTGCCACAGCCCAGTGCAAAACAGACATTTGATTTTGGTCTCCTGTGCTGCAGGAACCTTGGCACATACAGACTTCAGTCCTCTGAGACCCCTTGTGAACTTAAAATGTGCTTTTCCTTTGCTTATCCAGCCCTACTTTGACAGAAAGTACTTTTTAAAATAATGAAATAGGTGTAAAAGAAATAAAGCAAAGGAGGAGGCGCAGGCTTGCTAAAAGCCTTTACTGCTGTCACAGGACCGTGCAGCTTCTGTGATTATCCCTTGCCTTGTTCAGCAGTGTATAATTTAATGATTGCATCCAGGGCATGCTATTAACTTTCTTTTCTACTTCTGCGACCCCAAAGCTCATTAATTCTTTTTACTATTCCCCACTTGACACATGTGTATGTGTATGAGGAGGGCAGTGGCTAAAGAAGTGTTATGGATTTCACATCTTTGCTTCGTCTGCCACATTATGGCAAATGACAGTTGATTAGGTCTTTCTATAGATCATTACCAATTGTTTTCTACCTTGCAGATGCAGCTATCACGACAAATCTATCATATCCTAGAGATCCTATGCAGCTTGTTATTTCTGTGTGATTTATTACACTCGCAGTAGAAATGTTGTTAGCGAACATTGGGGAAGCAGTGAATATATTGAGAAATATCAATGTATCCTCATGTTCTGGCTTGCAGTGACAGTCAGTGATCCATCTCACTGACACTTACCTTGTTAACATTTTGATCAGATGGCAAATTTGTCATTTTTCCTGGTAACAAGTATAAGTTTGTACAAGAATTGCAGAAACATGGGGAAGATAAAGGGCCCCTCTCTTAGTTTTTTCCAATGTGATGTAATCAGTAATCTTTCTGGAAAATGAAATAATTACTCTGTGAAAAAGCTTATCCACTAGAAAATGTGCTAGTGTTAGAAAGCTCAGATTTCTCTTCATTTGAGGATTGAATGAGTTCTCTTTGCAGCCATTACTGACACATTGATTAACACACCAAACCAACATGAAATGATAATATAGAACAAAGAGGTTTACAGTCAGATTTCCTCTCCTTGATTGTAGTGAGGAACACAAAGATCTTGCAAGTAAAAGGGAAGGCATTATCTCTGAGAACAATGGAGTACAAAATGCTACAAACACAACGTTGCAAATTTCCTCTAATCCTCACACTCAAAGCTTTTCCTCAGCTGGGCTGTTGGCTCCACAGCTCTCCCGTTCCAAAGCGTGGGCATGAAAACTGTGCTCAAAACACAAGTGGGCTACACAGGGGGAAATTACAGCCCCTCATGAAACAGAGTCATCTCAAAGAACCAGTGACTCATCTGACAGCCCACAAACATGGGGAAGGGGGAAAGAAAAAGAGTGGGATGTTGCCTTTGAAGAAATAGAGCTGTTTGCCATCTCTGTGCATGGCATTAATAAGGGCTTGTCCACGCAAGGGAATGAATGTGGCAGCACTGACACTAAATCAGGGAATCAAAGAATCATTTAGGTTGGAAAAGATTTCTAAGATCATCAAATCCAACCATGAACCCAGCACTGCCAAGCCACAACTAAACCACGTCCCTGAGTGCCACCTCTACACATCTTTTACATACCTCCAGGGGTGGTGACTCAACCACTTTCCTGGGCAGCCTGCTCACTGCTTGACAATGCTTGCAGTGGAGAAATTTTTCTTAATATCCAATCTAAATAAGCCTGGACAGAGGATGTGTGTTTAACTGAAGCTTCAGTTCAGGACCAAACCAGAATAAACCCTACACAAATAGCCCTTATTTCAGGACTTGCATGAAAGTTTCTTTCATTCCATTGTTTTTTTCAGTTTTATCCATTGAAAACTTGGCTGCATTATTTCAAATGGCAAGTGGCAAATGTAAGCTCTCAGTCAATATGATGAAAAAGACCAGGGGTCAAACAGTTCTTCATTTTAGCCTCATAGATTAAAAAATATAACCTAGGTAGATCTTGAGAGTACTTGGATGAGAGTTTAATTGAAATGATACAGCTTTTCATTCTCATCTTCACTAAATGACTTGGGAGGTCTGATCCTCAGCTGGGTTTGGTTTTATCTTGTTGCTGCTTTTCTAACTTTCTTTATATTGTATTGTCAGGGTGTAAATGCTGTGAACAAAGGCTCAGATTGTATTCAGAGAGCACACAGAGAAGCTGAACACTGCTTCAGTTGTGTCATTTTGATCATAACAGTATAGTTTAATTCTTCTAATGTTATGCATAGCAATGCAATGGTTCAGGCATCACAGAACTCAAGGAGCGGGTCTTAGTGCTTTGCATCAGTTTGAGAAAGTAAAATGTCATCTTCTAGAAAGTCTAATTGTTATGATTAATATTTAGCATAGAGAAGTCTATGTGGAAGGGCACAAGTTGCATCTGCTCATTGAATTGAATGAGTTACTGATTTTTCATTTCCTTTTACTTTCAGCATCCCACTGAACAGCAGAATATGTACAAGTACATATTTTCTATAGCAGTAGCTCTTGGACTAAAGGCTGTGCCCCTTACAAAGCCACTCCTCAGGTGCCTGGCCAGGGGAGCAGGTGGGCAGCAGCATGCTTGTTGTTTGCTGAATTGTGAGTTGGGACCTTTAGCAGGGAGACATTGAAGTACAGCAGAGGTGCAGCTGCATCAAACTGCAGAGACCAAACAGATGCAGGAGTGGAGATGATGAGGTGATGGGAGACAGGAGTAAACTCTGGAGAGGGGTGAGGGCTGGCTTTACTTCTTGAAACCAACTCTGACAGGGCATCTCACAGATACATTGGACCTGATGACACAATCTCTCTATTTAACACTGCAGCACCATAATTGCAACTTCCTGAAAACTATGGTCACTTAGTAAGTGCTTCTTCTCACTGAAAACAAAGGGACTTCATTAAAAATGAAGAAAAATATGAAAATTCCAGCAAGTATTGCTGAAGAAATTTGGGCAAAATGTTTTTTGAGAGAAAAGCTGACAGTGAAACAGGTGCAAGGAGAATACACAGTGAAGTAAGTTTAACAGAGCTGGTTGACAAGATATTGCTGCAATTTGTCTTTAGGATCACACAGAAAGCTGACAGATTTTGCTAGGTCTTGGTGACATTCATATAAAAAAGTTTCCTAAATCATCAGCTGAAATTTCAGACAATGGTTTCTGATAAAGGGGTGTCAGAAAGTTTCACCTTCTGAAATTGGTGACTCATTTACCATTATTTTCATTGAACAGCTGAGATCCTTCCTTTAGGAAGAGAGATGAAAAATTATCTTTGAATGTACCATATTGCTTCCGATTCCAGAGAGGAGAAGGGAATTAATATTGAGGATGGTGTTGCAATAATTAGTTTCAGATGCAAAGGGCTGAAAGTAAATCCCAACAAGCAGCAAGAAAGGGATTCACCAGCAGAGCAGCTGGAGGTTGGTACTTTTTTTTTTTCTTAGAATAAGCAATCAGTGTTGTTCATCAGAGTTTTGCTCCTTAATAATTAGAGAAAGATTTAAAAA
>VXBB01007623.1:494927-507910 GCA_013399915.1 Illadopsis cleaveri | reverse complement strand
AAAAAGGGAGGGAAGAAGAAAAGCAGATTATTGCTGGGAACTCATTTATGGCTGTATCAGGAGTTGATGTGGAACTCTGAAGGTGATTAACACTTTTGGTGGAGATAGCATATGGGTGCCTGATGGTGGGAATGCTGACCACCAGCTCCTGCTCTGTGGTTGTGAGCACATGTGCTCACACAGGCTGCTTGGAGTCCAACCCCATTCCTGTTTAAACCAGTGTGAAGATCTATTAAGCTTGCTTAGCATTTGGCTGGGCTCTTGAATTAAAAATTCTCCACTGAGTCCATGTAACATAGCAGAACCCCCTCTTTCCTCTTCACCTGTGTGGCAGAACTCCTACTCTTGGGCTATTGGCATCTCTCTTTTGCTGTCATTGGCACAGAAGAATTTCCTGGGCCTGAGGACTCTATTTTATCAGGTCATGGAGTTTGCTGCATCTTGGCAGAAGTGTGTTTTCTCAGTCTGTGTTTTATGAGCTGGCAAATTGCAACTTGCGGCTCTCTTAGGAGTTTTGTTAAGTCATTTAGGTTTTACCTGCTTTTAAAATATAATTTTTCAGTCAGCCCAACTTGTTTGGGTTTACAAAGAACAAGCATGTTTCTCCTCCAATTTCCATTAAGGAAGGCTTTCATTGCTCTTGCATTTCAATTCACTACCATGAAAACAAAACCCAAACCAAAGTAAACCAGCACCACTGATGCAGCAAGAAAGAAGGTGTTGTTTAATAAACATCTGTGGCTTTTGATGGCTTTGCTTGCTGTTGCCTGGAAAACCTGGCAACAGACTTAGAGTGAGGGCTCCATCCTGTGATGACCCAACATAGAAGTTGCTGTTCCTGGCAGTTTTGATATGCATAAAGGTGAGCCACAGCCCACCTTGGGAAACCGAGATCAAAATCTCAGAGACTTAAGAGAACAAGTAAGAAAGCTCCTTACTGGGATCTCTGCATTTGCAGGGTGTTTTCTTTAGGTTAAACACTGCTCTTCTAATAAATCCAGTTGGATGCCTCTCAGTTTCTCAGTTCAGTTCCATGTCTGCAGTCCTGGGGTTTCTCCTCACCCTCCCACCTTGAGGGTGTGTACAAGATAAAAGGCAGAGGGAGCTGGGGGCTCTGGCAGGGTTGCCCTGCTGGCATTTCCAGGCAGCAAAGTGAGATCAGCCACAACACAGTTCTTTGACTTCAGCTCAGTTTACTGGGGTCTCTGCCTCACAGCACTCCCTCCCTGCTTCTGCTACTCCAACAGGCTGGTTTCATTTAATTGTCAGTATTCTAGGACTGAAATGACCTCCTTTTTATTTTATTTGTTTTGCCAAGAGTTGAAAGGTAAATATCATTTCAGTACAAAACTGTAAGTAGTATGATTTCTGTGATTTCTCCTCCTTCACACATCCTCAGCCTTATTCATAGATACCTGACAAGGAAGCAGCAGCAGGTGTTAAAACAGTACATCTTGCCAACAGTAAGATAGGCCATCACCAAAACAATGTTTCTGTATGAGGGTTTTTATTTTTTATTTCTGGCATTCAATATCAGTAGGGAGGTTTTAATCTGAAACAGAAAAAGCCTGAACAGGGTCTCCAAAAGCCAGACTTTTACCCAAGTGGGTCAGAAGAACTCTGAACTCAAATGAGGTTATAGACAGATATTGAGTTTTGCTCATTGCAAGCTCGACAGCCCACTTAGCACAGTTCACTGGCCCTTGCTAATGGATGTGTTGTAATGTCCTGGATCTCTCATAGCCATGAGTTTAGTTTTTAATGGATCTGAGGTCACTTTGCCTGGGAAGTCCATACACTGACTTCTTGCTAATAGTGATTAACATTTCTATGAAACTTTGCTGTGTTTCTTAATTTCTTTATTACTGGAATATTACAATCATGGCACTGCTGAAATGAGGATGTAATGGATTCCCACCTCCAATTTTCCACTGCTGAGCAAACCTTCCATTGGGAGAGATGGACTTAGGTTGTTATAAGCATGAGAGACACAAGTTAGGCAGAATTCACAAAGAACCACAAAGGGTTTTGTGGAACTACTGTGAGGTTTATGTTTGTTTTTTTGTTTTGTGATGGGCTGGCAACTCAGTAGCACGAGCTGAGTGGCTGCCCATGTCTGTGTGGTATAATAAGTCTGCAAATGCCAGATTGCCTTGTCAGGAAATCAAACCCACAGAATATACTTTCATGGCCAAGATTTATGTAAAGTTCCTTTTGCTTTGGGGTTTGGTTTTTTTTGTTTGTTTTTCTTTGATTTTGGGGAGTACTTTTTCAAGTTTTTTTCTGGATTTTGGGTTTCTTTTTCCCCAGAACAGGAGTTCTTCTTCCATCTTTGCCTTGCCAGGATCTCTTGCTTTCATTTCTATCCTGGCAGGGCCAGCCTGATTTTGTTTTGCCAGGAATCTGACAGCACTTCTATTTTGCAGAGCTGTTATCGAAGTGTTTTAACAGCAGGTGGGGGACACTGGCGGATCTCAGGTGCTCAGTTCATAAACTGTTTCTGTAGGTGCCACAGAGAACCTGCAGGTTCTTTCATGTAAAACAACACCTTGGTTTGGACACTGACTTAACCAGGGATTTGCTTAATGTGGAAATATACAAATCTTTCACATTTGAAACTATTTTCTTGATTTTCCTGAGACTGTGTTTATTCGACTAAGATTTTTATTGGGAATTTGGTGCTTGTTTCTTTGGTGTAGTGGCCCTTGGTTGGCATTCTAGTGTGCTGCAAAGAGAAGTCAATCTTCTCTGCCACTATTTTTCAAAGTATTTACCACTGGGAGATAGTACTCAATTTTAAAAAGCATTGAGGGCTTTGCATATCAGAGCATGTTGGATTCAAAGGATATGAAGTGTGTACACAGAAAATAAGGGGTTAAGTCAGAGATGTTCACTTTTGCTGAAATTACTGCAATGGCTGCCTGCATACCCAATGAATACCCCCAGTTGGAAAGATTTTAAATAGACTGGGCTGGATACATGGGAAAAGAAAAAAAGAGTTGAACTGATGGGAGCATTTTGTCAAGATGATGGACTGAAAAATACAGCAGGTATTTTCTGTCTTTTAATGTGCAAGGCTGTGTAATGCTGTTGGGCTCTCCCACCTGAGGGACGTGTGTGCCAGTTGGCACCAGGCTCCCCTCTGGCTTGGCATGGCTGCATTTCTGGGCCAGCCTTACTGAAGGAATGTGATTTGCTATGAAAAATGTGTTGATCAGGCTTGGTTTTGTGCCACCAGGCAGATTAGTGAATTGCCTTGTCTGCCTCCCATTGCTTTACTCCAGCCAGCAACATCTAAGCCTTTATGATTTTGCAGGTCTTCATTAAAAATAGCTGTTTCTATATCTGATTACTGAGCCCCATCTGGGGAGAAATGAGCCTTTCATCTGTGCATTATGAGGCCATATCCGAGCACACTGATTCCATAACAGAGTAAAACCAGACAAACTTTCTGTTCAATTGCTTTTCCAGCTCATCTCCAAGTTGTCTATGAGCCCTGTCCTGTCCCCAGCACATAATGGCTGGGGCTAGGGCATTTTTTTTTGTTTTAATTGCTCTTTTACTGCTAAATGCAATTTTTGTAATTGCTTACATAACTCCAGGGTTTTATTTTAAATTAATCTAACTTTGCAGTCATTCTACATATGTTGCTCCTAACATTTGCCTATTATTTGGATTAATTCCACTAATTTATCACCTCTGTTTAGATATGCATTGTTTATATAACAACTTACAACTGAATTAAAGCACACTTGTTGGGCTAAAGGCAAAGTTTGCTTCAGTAAATCAATCTCTGTTACTACATTTTTACGTGGATAGGATTTTTTTCTGTGTGTGCTCTGGTAGTTGGCTGTGAAATTAGCAAATATTCTAGTAAATAAATTCAAATTATTTTGATTATAGAATAAAATTAATGGGTAGTGCTGGCATTTATTTTTCTTTTTTGTCAATTTCTAAAATATTTCTCATGATTTAAACACCTAATTAGCAGTCAACTTTTTTTACATAAGGTTAGCTCTAAAGTTTGATGGTGGCAGTGGTGAAAGGAGTAGAACTCATGATTAGCTTGTATTTTTAGTCGGTGCCTGGCTATTCATCTCTCGAGTATATTGTTAAATGGTGGGGTAGTCATAACCTAAAAGCCAGTACAGCCTGTCCTCATGAGCAAGAGCTGTGCCATCAGGTGCTTTCTTTATGCACAGAGCAAATGGAGACATTTAATGGTGGTGCTCATCTCTCATCTTCCTGTTTTCCCCACCAGTGCATTGTAAAGGGACCAAGCAAATACATAATGTGGGACTTGTGGGCAAATTACTTTCTTAAAGGAAAATTTCCTTTGAAAATGGGCTTCCACTGTGAACAGGCTGTACTTCCATGGGTACCAATACAGAACCAGAAACGTTGAAATCTTTCACTGCCTATATATTGAAGCTGTCTTTAGGGATGTGGAAGAAAGGCTTTTTTCTGAATGTGCATGAAAGGAACAGCACACAGTTTATTGTTCAACAGTCCCAGCCAAACTCTTTTTTGATGAATACATGCATATATTTCTGGGATTTGGCATGTGAAAAACCCTTGTGGGATATCTCTTTGGGCATGATATAGTGTTAAAATATAACAGGTACCAAGACCATCATTTTCTCAACTGAAAAACTCCTCCATTGATGGTGACACTGCAAACAACAGAAATGTGAGCCAAGGGTCTCTCAGATGTGCAGTAGAGCTCAGCTTTCCCATTGACTGTGAGCAGGCAAGGAGGATTCATATAGCCACAAAAGGATGCAGGCTGGATTAGTGAAGGGCAACTCACATTTTGTCTAAAATGAGGAACAGCCAGGAGTTTTCTCCTAACTGAGTGTCTGATCAATTCAGTACATGTGAAAAGATCTTTTTAAACAGAAACAAACCAATTCCCTTAGATTCCACTACTAATTGCATGTAATACACGGTGTATTTATTTTACTATAGTGTTAACAGAGATTGCATATAGTTATTTTTCTTCCAGCATGTGGCGCTTTGATGATTTCTCACAAATTGCAATTTTTAATCTTAAATTGAAAATGTGTCCAGAAATTTAACTAGGCCCAGACTTGCACTGTAGAAAATAAAGAAAAGGATTGCAGCTCTCATAAACCCTTATCCATGAGTAATTATCTTGTTATGTTAAAGTGGTTCTCCTGAATATTAAAATAATTAGGACCAACGATCTCAGCAATACTTTCCTCAGATGTTGTAATTGGCAGGGGGTGTTAACTAATTAAATGTATTTCTATTGCTGGCTGGCTAAAGAAAAGGATGAAGCACTTATAATTGCTGAGATTTAGCAAGAGCACTTGTTTACTACAGTATAAACATAGAGATTACGGTGTTTGTGATGGGCTAATAGCTGGAGACAGGAATCGAAATGCTTCCTGAAGGCATTTCTCGTTGTTCAAGGGGAGCTGGAATCAGGGGCTTTGGCAGAGGGATGGGGCTCTCCCCGTGAGCTCGGCAGTGGCTGCTGCAGCAGTGGATCTCACAGGATGGATCCCAAAGCACTGGGAATTGCTGTGGGCTGGAGGCAAAAGGCACACGTCTCTCTGCAAGGCTGCAAGGGGAGCTCATGATGGAAACAGGCTGGTGGGTCAATCAGAGCATCCATCCACCCCTGAGCAGAGTTTGTGTACCAGTGCTGGGTTAAACACCTGCCCTGTGTGCTGTATCCCTGGGATCACGTTCCTGCCCTGTGGCAGCAGACATTGGGTTGGTCTGTGCTTCCTCCCCTCCTCTGCAAAAAGCCACTGCTGGTATCTCAGAAAGCTGGTGGTTACTTGCTCCTATTTCAAAAGTGGTTCTTTCTCTCTTTTTTTTTTCCCTTAAAGTTCATAGGAAAGACTTAAAAAAAAAATCACTCTAAAACTGGCTATTGTCTGATCTCTGAAGTAATCAATTTTGGATTCAGCCCCCTATAACAGTTTGACATTTCAGGGTCAGCAGAACAACTTTCTGGCAGATTGAAAACTGTGTTCTGGCCCCAGGGTAGATTAGAGTAAAACTGGGCCAAATAAAATGAGGTTTCAAAGCATCTCACTTCCATTTCAGTGCAGTTGGAAAAGTCAGTGAGGGCTGTTTTTAGGGAGCACAGATGCCAGAAACCTTGCCTGTTTCCATGCTTCCCTGTCTCCATTTCCCCACAGGTGCTTCCTCCTCTTCTTTTGCAGTAATCCCAGGCACAGCCATCACTGGGCTGCAGTAACCCAGCACAGGCTGCACCAGTCACAGCTCCTCTCCAAAGCATCCCTAAAATGCACAGGAGGGACTGTGCTCCTGGAGAGGTGGGACATGAAAGCAGGGACATGCATCCCCCATCCTGAGCATTTTCCTGCATCCTCTCCTCCACCCTCATCCTCCTTTACTTCCTTTGCCCCTCCTCTCCCCTACCACTCCAGCTTTGTTCTCCTCTGTTGTTTTCATTCTCCTGCCTTTTCTACTTGTTTTCTCTGCCATCCTTCAGTCCACACTCTCATGACAGCACGGAACAACAGCAGCCTTTTCCCTGGCTGGGTGGAAGCTGGAGCACATTAGCTGCCTCAGCCAAAATCCACCTCCCCTGCTCGCTCCTTGCTTTTAGCCTCCTTATAAATGAAAATTCAGTTCACTAGAAAGGACATATGTTTACAATCCCACAGCTGGTAGGTACATGTGTACCAGGAGCGTGTGCCAAGGTTATATAGACACATGCCACTTTTATCCCAGGATCCCATTTGGTGCCTGGGAACATCTTCATGCCGTGATGCTGTGGAGGTCATTACTACTCCCTGTAATCCTCCATGAAGGTTTTCCATTTTCATTTATACACAGTAATAAAATACACATCTCAGCATCAGGCATTAGGATTAGTAGTGACAAGGCTTAAGCTGGAATGTTTTAAGGATGCATTTCCAATGTGGATAGAATAGCTAGCACACAGCATGCAATTATGCTGGCTTCATGGAGGGAAGGATTTATGCTTCAGCACTGTTCATATCACAGTGACACCAACAGCATAAAGGGAATTTTTTTTAAAAATGGAGATTGAATTAATTTTTCCATTGTAGTACTAATCTAGTATTATTATTTTATTTTAAATTTCTAATGTTGATAAGCCACCAGAAGTGTGAAGAGAAATGCCCTTTCTAATTTCATCATCGCTTCTTTATTTCTTTGAGGAGATTGAAATCCTGGAGGCTGCAGTGTGAGGTTGGCTGGCTGGGTTCAGAGCAGAGACTGGTGTTTGTGATGTCTCTGGACAGAGCTGCCTGGGGGCAGAGTGAGTGCCTGGGCAAGACCCTGAGCCTCCTGTTCCTTCCTGATGCAGCTTTGAGCTCTTGTGCTTAAGTCTCACTGCATCCAACAGGGCTCCAGCCTGTTCCCAAATGTGTGTGAGCACGAGCATGTGCCTTGCTGACCCAGTTAGTGCCTGTGCATTTAGAGCCCAGCTACACCTGCTGCAGGCAGGCCAGGGTGTTCATCCTCAGTGGACATCACAGCCCCTGAAGCATGGACTGCACCCAGAGGAGGGACAGAGCACTGTGGGCTGGGAGAGCTGACCCACCTCCTCTCTTCCATCTCCCCTAAATGTCACAGCCCTTTTTCAGCAGCCAGGAGAAAGCTGTTCTGTCCCTGTCATCTTCTGCCATCTGCTTCTCCTCTTCCTCAGCTGGAAGGAATAATGTAATAATCCTCTGGAGCATCCTTGGAGGATGCATGAGGACTGGATGAACTGGAAAAGAATGGGAGATGATTCTGGTGGCTGCTTCACACAGCCAATGAGTGTGACAGCCCTCATTTTGCTGCCCCATGGCCAAAACATGGGGTAAATACAGGGTCAACCCAGTAACATGAGCTGCATTGCCCCAGAGGGAGTCTGCCTCCTGAAAATTCCTGTCACACACCCCAGTCCCAGCAACAGAAGGTTTTAGACCTCTCCTCCCCTATCCTTGCCTCGTGGAGGAACAGCTGGCCTCATAACAAAACATAAATTCTTAGTGCCAAATGAATGAAAAGGAGCAAATGGATCCATCACAGGCAATCATATTTTCCCCAAATTTTTCTGAGAGCCCCAGTTCCTTGGAGGAGCCTGGCACAAGCCTGGTCACTAGGTTATATATTCACTTCTAGTTTCTGGCCATTCCACACCACAATAAGCACAACTGGAGCCCAGCGGGCTCAGGCTGCTTTTACATTGCTAGATTTACAGTTCCTGGCATACTGGAGATATGAGGAATTGAGAAGCAATTTCATATATTGCTGTTGCCACTGCTGGCAGTTCCCTGCCCTTCAAGATATTTGTTGTGATAGTATGGAACCACCCCCTCTGAAGGATATATATTTAAAAAGCCCAAGATGCTGAAGGATTGCTGTAGCTCAGTGTTCTTGCCTAGATTTTAGTATATATGTCATTATTTTCTGTTGGCTTTTGTAATTCATATTTGGGGTTTAATTGCAGCCTTAGAATCTCTCTTTATTTTAGCAGAAATAGAAAAAAAAACACTCAGCCTGTCATAAGAATGAAAACCTATATGACCTGAGGAAACCTAAGTTTATGATATTAATCTTTCCCTCCTGACTTCCCCATCTTTGGGGTGAAAAGATGCAATTTTCTGCCTTGCAGGATGGGTGCTAAAAAAAAAGGCAAAACTTAAAGATGTTAATCCACCAGCTGTAGACAGCCCTCCAAGTGTACCTGCGCCTCACATTGTGACAGTGCTGGGAGTTGAAACAGTCTGAAAAATAGTGTATGGTGGGGAATGGCCACCCAACAAACAGCTCTGGGGCATCTCTCCACGGCTTTTGTACTTTTGGTTTTTTTGGCATGTCCCAGTGAGCCCCCACAGCTGCACTGAGCAGCGCACAAATGCAATAGCAGTAATAGCTGTAAGTGGCAGCTGCATAGTGCCTTTTGCAAAGCACCAGGCACTAGTGTCATATTCAAAGGCTGGTGGAAATTCAGCCACCGAAAAGCCAGAAGAAATGTGCTGCAGATATTGTCTCAAGTCAGACACCTAAATAGTGCAAAGTCTTGTTGCAGTTGGTGGATCAGGCCCCTGAGTAACTTACTCAGCTCTTAGGCTCAGCTTCCACTAGAGCATCAGCACTGTTATTACACTGTGATGTAACTAGTTTATGGTGCAGTATTATTTATTTGTGGTAGGGCAGTTCCCAGACCCTGGAGGTACTGAGCAGGTCAGTCTTTATATGAAAGGCAAGGAGACAGAGGCAGCCTGGTTGTGCAGGAGGAACTGGCACTGTCCCCTCCCAGCTCTGCACACTATCCCCTGGCTGTGCTGCTGCTGTCCTGTGCACTTCTCTGGTGTTCTTGTCTGTTTGGTGGCTGTGATGTAATGCCTCCCTGTGTAGGTGAGAGCAATTTCTGTAGCTGTAGAAATGGGGGCACACACACACCCCCTGGCCTGGGCAGTGTTTGTGCTCCCAGGTCTGACCCCATAGGATCTGCCAGCAGCCTGCATCCTGCTTCCCTCAGACACAATTTCTGTGGATTTCAGAGGGTCATTCCTCCCAGGACCTAGCACCCAGATCCCAGGGCCTCTGCTCTGCAGAGCTCTCTACATAAACCCAAGCACAGGAGCAGAGCATTGTTGATCATGCAAATTCTGAAATTTAAGCATCAAAAAGCACATTAACATTGCCATTCATAGTAGTGCCCTACATGTCAGCTTCTGGGACAAAGGAAATCTGTGAGAAATACTATATAGCAGGTCCCTAGCACAATGAATATTTTCCTGGTATAAAAACTTTTCATGATGAAATGGCCTCATCCCTGAGCAAAATCATTGTATTGCCCAAGCTGTTGTCAAAAACTTTTATGCATTGACTGCTTTTTCCACTAGACGATATTTACACTCCTCCATTCACCCCATTGATCTTCATTTTTGCAGGAAATTTTTTGGGGGTAAAATATAACAATTTTTTTTTAGAAAAGGTAAACATCCAAGAATTGTACTCGAGGGAAGATATACAGGGAAGACGTAGTGACAACTTAATAGCCTGTAGTATATCAGATGTCTTCTGTGCTGCCATCTTCTTGGGGAAAGTATTTCTGTACTGTGCATTAAACTATGCACATGGAAAGCTGTATAAACTCCCTCAATTTTTTCTCTTTCAGGAATAAGCATTCTTGGCACTGGCAGAATGTGTGTGATGTACAGGAGCTGCACAGCTCCTCTGCTGCAGGAAATAGAATAAAACATTCATTCCATTGCTCACACATTCACAACAAGCCTGTAGATTAACTGTCCTTTCACAGAATACTATTTACTTGTTTCATAGAAAATACATTATTTCATTGATTTAGTTTCTATTTGGTGTGCTAAAGAAATCAAATTTCCATATAGAAAAGTATACACAAAGGATATGACCTTTTAAGTTTAGCAGAGAAAATAACGGAGTGAATGTAATTAATATGCCATATAAATGCCAACAACAACATTAATGCACCATAAAATCAGGACAGTTAAAATGATATAGTCTGGAAGTGAAAAAGTTAAGTTTCTGGTAGCTTCATTAATTTGCTCACATGGTATTTCAGTGAAAGAAGCACAATCTCCTTATCTAAACCAGGAGAATAGATATGGAATGAGAAAATGCATTTTTGTTAGGAGGAAGCTGGATCTTGCTTAAGGCTTGACTCACTCCTGAGTTGGCAGCCCTGCTGATGCTGTTAGTATCATTTTTCCAGTGCTTATACCTTTAATTTTTCCCTAAAACCTCCTGCGTGTCTCAGACCCAAAGCCTGTCCACACCTGTAGGTCTGTCAGCAGTAGTGTAGTAAAATACTTGCATTGCCATAGTTATACCATTGCAATGTATCTTTTTCTAGTCTAAATATTTTTCCTGAAGTTGCTTTCTCATACAGAAAATTTCCCTGTCATGCTCATAGTCCACTATCCTCCTGTGGGTAAGGTCTTCATAGGGGTTAAATGCTTCCTTAGGTTCAGATGGGCAGCTGGTACCTGACTTTAACAAGGAGGTCTCCAGGGGAAAAAGCCTGGGTTTTGGGGTTTTTTGTGGTTCTAGAATGCAAAAATAACAGCCAAATTAATACCTAAACTCTCCATCAAGGGGTATGTAGTGGGGCAGGGGTCAGCCAGGCAAAATGTGATCCCCACATTAAGTTCATGGGGATTACTCAGGAGTTGAAATTTCAGTGGAAGCCACTCTGCCACTTGTGTGCTGGGGGCTGGGAAATGCTCCCCATCACTGCAAGGGTGTGTTGTGGCTGTCACCACGACTAAAGCATCTGTCCAGCTGTTCCAACCTTGGGTTAGTTATTAGAGGTGAAAGAAACAGTGGAGAAAAGAGGCAAAGCTTTAGCTTAAAATAAGAGGGGATCTATTCTTCCCACTGTGTGTGCCCAACTCCCATTAATAATGAAATGTTAATGATAGTTATGTGTTCACATCAAAGGCACAGCATAGCCTTTCATCTCACTTAAATCTTATTCAAATAATTAATGGAAGTAGTTGTCTATGAAAAAAAAAATTAAGAAATTCCTTTGTAGAGAATTGCAAACTTTGCTGCCCCTGGGGAGTAGCTCCTAGAATCGAGCATGCTAACAAATTGTATTTAAGTGGGTCTGTCCCTGCTTTCCAGCAGCCTTGACTGCATTGCATCCTAAAAACTGTGAAACGTTATTGGCATTGCAATAGATAATCCAACCAAAATCAAATCAAAAATCCCTGACAAGGCCTATGTTATGAAAATAATCATAAATCTTGTGCTGTGGTAGCTGTGTGTACCAGCATTAAGCATTCTGCTCAGGCCTGTGTCAACATAAAAAAAAAATGGGGGAAAAGATGTCATCTGAAGTTCTGATACCCACTGTGCATCTATTGTCATGTGTGCATGGTCCTGCCAAGCACAGCCATGCCCCTTGCTTTGGTCACAGCCACAGGTCTGGAACAACTCCCCTGGTGAGGCAAAGAGGGATAAGCCCGGTCCACAGCTCTCCCTAGCTGGCAGTAGAGCCAGCCTCATGTCTGGTGGCTTTTAGGCTTCCTGCAAAGGCTGAGGTGCCCCCCTGGAGCTGGAGAATGCTCTCTGGGAATGCAGTGGTTTCTGTTGTGGAGTTGCTCCTGGTAGTACTGCCCCAGGCAATGGAGGTGGGAACGTGCAGCCCAGCTGGGCTGGTGCTCCATCTCTGGAGGGCTCCCCATGGCTTATCCCTGGTGCCCCAGCCTTGGGACTCAGGGAAAGCTCTCTTCATGGGCAGCAGGACTCCAGGGCTGCAAGAAGGGGCATGAAGGCAACGCCTGCCAGAAGGAACTGCCTGCTCCTCACAGCCCTGACAACACCCACACAATTTCTGCTTCTCCAGCTCCACTCTGCCCTGCATGATCCCCAGTCCAAGAGAAACTCCTGAGACACAGCACAAATATTGATTTCAGGAAGAAAGTTTGCTCAGTGTTTTGGTTGCTATCTGGAGCCCTCCCTAGCATGGGTCACTGCTGTGTGTACAAAGCTGGAGCAAACAGCGTTTGCTGGAGATGCAGAGACACAGCCAGCCAGGAAATGCTTCCTTGGATATTAATGGGATAATTAATCTGAAAATGATGCCGGTGTGGATAATGTCTGTAGCAGAATGTAGTGTCCAGAGGCAGCAGTTTGGTGCTTTGGCATTAATTTTTCCATGGCATATGGATTCCTGCCATTCGCAAACCATGACTCCTTCAATCTATGACTTCCTCAAAAAAGACCTTGAAAGTAGAGGACAGTAATATATTTTAGAACTTTAGAAATCAGAAAGTTTTTTTATACATAGATGTGCGCCATAGAAGTGCCTATAAATAGATATTAAAACGTGCAATTTATAGCCTATCATTTCATGGCCTTTCAAGGCTAGAAATAAAGCCATATTTTACTGTGAAAATGAGATTTGTAGTTTTCCATGGCTTAAAGCTCCTGTTACTAACCCTGATGGGCTGCAAGATGTTGGACAAGATATC